>CP092869.1:104441923-104747440 GCA_030710605.1 Cordylochernes scorpioides | reverse complement strand
TTATTTAAGAATATTTTAAAACAACTAAAAATATTGAAATAGGTTTTTTTTTTTGAAAGAGGCACTTGAAATGGCAAGAGCGATGTTTGACATTTTAAAAACATATTGTGACAATCGGTTTCTGTAATATAAGAAATTTCGTTTTCAATATGGTCAGTTAAATAAATGGTAACGATGTTTTCAGCCATTTTTGCGGACATAATTCTTTATTTTTGCGAATACTGTCTCAACGAGATTAAACATAAAAGAATAGGGGGTAAAAATTAAAGTTTATTAATTATAGTTATTTTCTTGAATTAAATCTTTAATATTACTATTCCTGTGCACTTGGGCATTATTAATCAAAAAGCAATATTCTCGAGAGTATTGATAATTTTTTAATTTAATTATTATTTCATTTATAAATTCTTCAACATTTGAGGCTTTACAAGTTGAACCAGATATTGTTTTATGGTGAATTATTCCTCGATTGTTGATGGCCACTAGCAAAGTCACATTCGGGCCTCTTACTGTAGGAACCACTCACTAGCTTTGCAGGCTTGCCTATTAAAGATCGTGTTTTTCCTGGTCTTAGATGCAGATTAAAGCCAAATGCATTTGGCTTTGTCTTTAGGTTATTTATTAATAAACAATTCGGCATATTATTTTCTTTTTCGCTTAGTTTCATCATAATTTATGTTTATCAACTCAATAGATAATTTTTTCAGGGTTATTTTAACCATTTTAATGCATTGAAAATTATTGTTTGCGACACTTATAGATTTAAAATCTTTTCAATTCATCTCTTAATTTTTTAAGGTTATACTAGAATTATTTTGTATGCATTTTCAATAAAATCTAAATCGCTGAATGAAATTATCTTCTGTCTGATTCCTCCTTTCTTTCTTTATATCAACTCGCCTTCTTTTTTAAAATTTTTCATTATCGTTCTAGCAGAACTATAATTGATGTTCAATAACTTAGAATTTATTGCAATAGTTTCGTCTTGTACCAATTTGATTGCACCAAAATACCAATTTGATTAAAGTTTCCTGTTTTTCTTTTGATATCTTGTGATCAAGCCTCTTTTTATTTTAAAAATTGGTTATAAATCAGATGATCATCATAGTGTTGTCAAAGTTGTTTGAAAGTGTTCTTAAAAATAAAGATTATATTAAAAGTCCATTATCTAAATTAAAATAAAAAATGTCTAAATTAAAATGAAAAATGTCCAAATATAAATTTAAAATGTCTTATTAAAAGTTAAAAACCTATATATAAAATTATTATCCTTTTTTTAAAATAATTTTTCACAAATATAAAAATGTATATATTTTACAAAATTTTCCTAAAATATATTGTAATGTAAAAAGTTAGGAAGACAAACTTCAGGGTGTGACACGAAACTTATTTAAGGCAAGCACAAACTAAAATTTATAAAGTATGTAGGGGCCGAGAGACTTCCTTCCTGCCTGCTGGGATGACGGCCCACGCCGTCAGCAAACATACAAGCGGGGACATGAAATAGGAGATGACCACCGCTGTGCGGCGCGGCAGATCAGCGGAAGTGAAAGAGAACCAGAATAGACATTCTAGGGTGTTGTCCTTCTGGTCTTCCTCTAAAAATGTAGCTAATAAGTAATTCCAATAAAACACTAACTTTGAAATACTTTCTGGGCCATCGCTGGACTAATAAATCGACACCCCACATTGGTGAGCCAGACGTGATTGAAAAGAAAAATCATACGAAGATTTGAAGAGATAAACAAATGCAAAAATTGATTCAAGCTTGAAAAGAAGCATCATCCAAGATGTCGGGATTTCATCTCAAGACTAAGATAAGTTTTTATATTATCTTCCTTATTTTTTATCTCAATATTTTTATTTTTAACGATATCTCTAAACATATCTAGCTGTTGTGTCGAATTTAAATTTACGCAAAATGGAAAGAAAAATAAGCCTAGCGATACCTCAGAAATATGCAAAGTTAGTGTTAAAATACCGCCTTTCTGGGTTGAAAAACCTGAAATATGGTTCTTCCAGGTTGAGGCACAGTTCAAAATAGGTGGAATTATTCAGGAAGACACTAAATTTAATTATTTGATCTCTCAATTAAAACCTAAATATATAGAAAACATTTGGGACATAATTAATAGCAAAAGCGACAACAAGTACTCTGACTGTAAATCACGACTACTTGAATTGTTCAGAGAAAGTGAAGGGTTGATAATTAAAAAGTTAATTTCTCGTATAGAGCTCGGAGACATGAAGCCGAGCCAGTTATTACAAAAGCTCAGATCCCTCGCTACCCCAGATATCTCTGACAATTTAATAAAAACTTTATGGTTCGATAAATTGCCCACATCCATAAAGAATATACTTATTGTAAGCGATGAGGACATTAGCAAATTGTCCATAATGGCCGATAAAATAAATGAAATAAACTCTTCCAAAGAAATATATTATGCGGAAGTGCCTTCTTCATCAACAGATCGCTTGATCGCCAAATTGGAAGATCTTGAACGGCAGGTGTCCGAATTGAGACTGGATAGATCTAGATCTCGATCCAAAAATAGGACTCAGTCAAGGCCGAGAAGTCAGTCTCAAAGATCCTTCGATCCAAAAGGGAAATACTGCTATTACCATTTTAGATTTGGTCCTAATTGCTTGAAAAATAAATGCAGACCTCCGTGCAGTTGGAAAGAGTCGGTAAAACTCCAACCGGCGGACAGAGTAGCAACAAACTCTTCCGCGGGAATTCAGGATTGTCGCAATCTCTGATTATTTGTGACGGACAAAAACACGGGATTGCGCTTTTTGGTGGACAGTGGTGCTGATATCTCTATAATACCACCAAAGAATAAAAATAGGATGCCTAGCTCTGATTATAAACTTTATGCAGCCAATGGTACAGAAATTGTTACCTATGGAACACAGGTTAGAAATTTGGATATCGGACTTCGATGTCAATTCCAATGGCCTTTTGTAATCGCCAATACCAACAGAGCTATAATAGGAGCCGACTTTTTGAACAACTTTGGATTGATTATTGATATTAACAATAAACGCCTAATTGATGGAATAACAAATCTTTCTATAAGAGGCGTCATTCAGTCAATCTCAGACATGGGAAATATTAGCACCCTGAATTCATCATCCAAGGTCAGCACTATCCTAACCAAATACCCTAACCTATGTAGGCCACCTTCAGATTTTGTAGAAGCAAAACATAACGTTAAGCATTATATTCCTACAAGAGGTCAGCCAATTCACTCAAAAGCCCGTCGTCTAGATCTAAAGAGATTAACTCTTGCTAAAGCAGAATTTCAATATATGTTGAATAATGGAATAATTAGACCCTCAAATTCTCCTTGGGCGAGTCCACTTGATTTCGTTTCAAAAAAGGACGAATCACTAAGACCTTGTGGTGATTATAGAAGACTCAATGCAGTTACACTTCCAGATCGTTATCCAATCTCTAACTGGACGATTTCCACCACATCTTAAAAGGTACTCGTGTGTACTCAAAAATAGACCTAAGCAAGGCATTTTATCACATTCCAATTGCAGAAGAGGATAAACCAAAGACTGCCATCATTACTCCTTTTGGGTTATTCGAATTTAATTTAATGAGTTTCGGTCTTAGAAATGCTACTGCCACCTTTCAGAGATTCATGCATGAAGTCTTAAGAAATTTGGACTTTGCGTTTGTCTACTTAGATGATATACTGGTAGCCTCTAAAACAGAGGAAGAGCATTACAGCCACCTTGAAACCTTATTCAGCAGACTAGATTCTTATGGATTAAGAATCAATATTTCTAAATATAAATTCCTGGTGCAGGAAATTGATTTTCTAGGATACCTCATTACCTCTCACGGTGTGAAACAACTCCCAACAAAGGTTAGAGCTATTTTAGAATATAAGAAACCAAAAACAGTTCATGAATTACGCATATTTTTGGGAATGCTAAACTTTTATCGTACCTTTTTGAACAATGCCGCAGAGACTCAGGCAATCCTTCATGAATACTTGAGGGGTGCCAAGAAAAAGGATAGAAGCGAAATTAAATGGACTGAAGAAGCTGAAGTTTAGTTTGAAAAATGCAAACAAGCCCTAGCTAATACAGCACTGTTAGCCTACCCCGATGCTGAACTGCCTATCTCACTCTGTACAGATGCTTCAGATCGGGCAGTTGGATCAGTTCTCCAACAGCTTGACAATAATACATGGAAACTAATAGCATTTTTCTCTAAAAAATTAAATCCTGCTCAATGCAATTATAGTACATATGATAGAGAGCTTCTCGCAATATATTTGTCCATCAAATTCTTCAAGCACCTGCTTGAGGCACGTGAATTTACAATTTTGACTGATCCCAAACCTTTTTTTTTTACGCATTCAAACAAAAAAAAATGAGAAAGCTTCTCCTAGACAATTAAGGCATCTACAATACATCTCCCAATTTACTACTGACATCAAGTACATAAAAGGTACTGACAACATAGTCGCCGATGCTCTGTCCAGAGTTGATGCTATCACAACCATCGACTATGAAGAGATCGCCAAAGAACAAACTGGTGATTAAAACTACAAAACCTGATATCAAAGAATACCTCTCTAAAATTTAAGCAATGCCCACTACAATCAGGCAAATTGTTATGGTGTGACGTGTCTACCAATAATATTAGACCATCCTTCCCGATTAAATTCCGAATGATGGTTTTTAGGAACTTCCACAAACTCTCACACCCAGGCATCAAAGCCACAACTAAACAATTAACGTCAAGATTTATATGGCCCAATATGAATAAAGACATTAGGAAATGGGCTCAAGCTTGTGTCAACTGCCAAAAGTGCAAGGTGTCGATACACACGAAATCAGAAATAGGCAAATATCAAGAAGTGGATGAAAGATTTAGTGTCGTCCACATCGATCTAATTGGTCCTTTACCTCCATCGAATGGTAACATCTACTGTCTGACCTATATCGACAGGTACACCAGCTGGGTGGAAGTTGTTACGCTACCAGATATGAAGTCTGAAACGGTGGCGAGAGCGTTCTACGAAAACTGGATTGTTAGATTTGGAGCATCGCATACAGTGATATCAGACCAAGGAAAGCAGTTTACTTCTCAACTTTTCAAAGATTTAACAACGCTGTGTGGTATCAAACTTCGTCATTCCACGGCGTACCACCCTCAGTGTAACGGGAAGATTGAAAGGCTTCATAGAACCATTAAAACTGCCATTCGTGCCCACAATAATATTAAGTGGACAGAAACACTGCCAACAGTTCTCCTAGGCTTGCGTGCTGCTATCAACAAAGATAAAAAACCATTCTTTGTCTCAAATGGTATATGGCAAAACCATCAGACTGCCTGGCGAATTCTTTGATGATTCTAAACATCACCTGCATGCAGAAGAATTTGTTCAACAGCTTCAAAAGCAAATGGAATTGCTCAAACCCTTTAATGAAAAACATCATTCGAAGACTAAAGTATTTGTCCATAAAGATCTGAAAACATGTGCACATGTATTTATCAGGACAGATAGAGTGAAGAAACCTCTGGAACCACCATATGAGGGACCCTTCCCAGTCCTTGATAGAACAGACAAGTACTTCACACTCAAAGTGAAAGGAAGAAATGTGACCATATCGATTGACCGATTGCGACCTGCTTACTTACTGGCAGATTCGGACAATATAACTTCAGAACACCCTACTGCAGCAAGACCGATCGTGTCGGGAGCGCTGCCTTCTACATCGTCCCAACAGAATCCTGACCCACCAGATGTGGAAAAGTACACAGAATTCCAAGGAACAGGATCAGCACCAGACCTGACTAGGACAAGATCGGGGAGAATAATCAAGAAACCCGTGAGATTTAAGGAGCAATAGACTATATTTCTCCTTTTTTTTCTTGCCTACATTGATGATGTATATATATTGTAATTAACCACTTTGTGCACCAAATCGTGACTTCGCCACTGGAAGGGGAGTACTGTTGGGGCCGAGAGACTTCCTTCCTGCCTGCTGGGATGACGGACCACGCCGTCAGCAAACATACAAGCGGGGGACATGAAATAGGAGATGACCACCGCTGTGCGGCGCGGCAGATCAGCGGAAGTGAGAGAGAACCAGAATAGACATTCTAGGGTGTTGTCCTTCTGGTCTTCCTCTAAAAATGAAGCTAATAAGTAATTCCAATAAAACACTAACTTTGAAATACTTTCTGGGCCATCGCTGGACTAATAAATCGACACACCACAAGTACAAGAGAAGCAATGAGAGAAGTTTACAGAGTATCAAAAATCAAATATCCAAAATTGAAATCTGTTTTAAATAATAAATATTTTGCTACAGTATTTTCGCGTAGAAAATTGGAAAATATAAACTTCAGGATGAAACGGAAATTTGTTTAAGGCAAGCACAAAATTGGTAAAATACAAGAGAAGCAATGAAGGAAGCAGAGTAATAAAATATCAAAATTGATAATCTGTTAATAAAATAGTAAATACTTTGCTACAATGATTTATTATTTTGCTTTTGCTACTATTATCTCTAATACACGTGGTAGAGGCCAAGGTTGTAAGAAGAACTTTCAAGTACTTTCACAAGATTTGGGAAATGTAAATATACAAGGTTTGTTAGGTTGCCTATGATGTAACATTCCTAGAGATAATCCTGCTTCCACCACATTGGCGTCATTTGAAGGAGCTATGCAACAAAAGTTAATAAAGTATTACCAAATTGCAAATGTTGGAAAATAAAGAGTAGAACTCTTAAAAATATCTGTAAATTTCATTAGGGAATATACTGGAGATGGCAACACAATTTACTTTCCTCTCACGACCTGTTAGATTTAATCATGGCATAGCTTCAGACTTGGTACTCGTGTCGGCCTTAGCTCTCCAACATGTTTGTCGGCGATTTCGAAACTCGTTTGTGCCCCCTGAAACAAGGAATTTGTTCAAGTAGTTGTTTTAAATATAATATTGATAACAATGAGGTACTACTCTACAAAAAAATTGAGAATCCTTCAACTTAAAAAAAAAATACCCTATTAGGTATTTCAGTTTTTGGGAGGGAGTACTAGTAGGACGTCACAATGTAAATTTCAAAGTCATAGTTTATTACCTTCCCCTCCCTCCTAATCCCTTTCCCAATCCCTCCACCTTTCCCTTCCCCTAGCCCCCTACCATGTCATCACTCCTCTCCAAGAAAGAAAGTCATTATGGCAAGACAGAGGTGGCGGCCCACCAGTACAAAAATGCTTCAACAGGATCACCTGAGTATGAGCTGGTGCCGCAAAAACAGCTGGGAAGTTCTCCAGGACTCCAGGGAGTGGTGTCCACTCGGCTCATGCCAGATGACCAGGAATTGGAGCTGGTTATCGACGCCACGAGGAGCGTGGATCTAGGCCTGCGATCCTCCCAAGTGAATGCCATCAACTTCCAAACCAATCCTCCACGGCTAGTAATCGACATTGAACCTGATGAATCCAATAATAGCACCAAGCTGATGTTGAATACTTGCACACCGCCTTCTTCTATACGACCTGATGGACTTGAAAGCTTTCTTGATGCCAGAATGCACGTAGATGCTAATGACTTAAAAATGCGTGTATTAGTGAACAAGAACCCTAAAAACAATCCAGGCGATTGTCGAAAACCAACTATCAGTGTTTTTAGCGACGAACTTTGGTCTGCAGAGCCAGGAACATCGGCAAGCGAATACAATCATGGTCGGCAGTTCGAGGTACGTCTGGAAGGCTCCATTATGCCTAGGTTGTTGGTCCACACTGATCACGTTGACAAAGCCCTTAGCCTAAAATGGCCTATAGAGCAGAAACCGCTAAAAGCAGAGATATCAGTTGATATTCCTAGACCTTTGGATTGTGAAAGTCCAGAGTGGGACTTCAGACTACCTCCAATTGGCCCTGAAAGCATTGCCCAGAAGGAGAACCCCACTTATCTGCAGGCTCGCTACACAGCCCAGACTCAAGCAGAATCTATGGTCCAAGCCAAGGAGGAGTCGCAGGTCGGTCAGGTTAACCCCCGGTTACTGCAACCTTTGAGGCAACTTCAGGAAACCACCGCCCGCCTGTCCCATCTAACCTCGGTTTATCTCGACCGATCCACCAAACGGACAATCTCTGGAAGGACAGGTCGAGATAACTCCTTCACCAGTCCAAAATACAGCTTCTACAGGTAGTATTTCTCCTCCTTTAATTATAAATAAAAATTATAATTTAAAGTAGAGAGAAATATGAATTGTCATAATTCAATTTGGGAGACATTCAACACATATTTTGAAAAATGATACCATTAACTTTTTATTTCTTATGATTATAAGCATTTGGTCATTTAATATTAATTTTTACGGAGTCATTTCTGGTATTCCACGTATAATTCTATATAATAAAGTCTATATATTTTATAGTGACGTCATAAAGTGACGCATGCGCAGTTCTGTCACTGTTTGTGCAGACGTTGAGATCAAACAATGGCTGTACTGCTGATTGGTCTGCGCGAGTTCCCTGGTATAGTGGCATAAAGCAAAGTTTGTGCGCCCTGTTTAAAATTCATTTTAAAATAAATATTTATTCATGTATGAATTCATGTGTTGTTACTAATTTATTGCAATATATATTGTATGTTAAAAAGAGATGTATAAGTACATTTTAGTACTTCTGTTTATATTTTTTGTGAGGATATAATTTTAAAATTAAAAGCCGTTTATTTTCAACGATTATTGATTTTTCAAACCTGATCTCTGTTCCCTGTAACATTCATGGTCACAAAACCTTGTCACGATGAAGCAAAGAGGTTTGTATAGACCTTCACACTAGTACTAAAGGTAGATCTCTCTGATAATTTGAATAAATGGGGTTTAAGTGACACAGAAGCCATCTGACGTGAATCAGACGCCTTAAAAAGGATCCCTCGTCTACCAGATAATGAAAATCTGTAGACCAGGTGCTCGAGGGACTCATGTTGTTCGCCAAAGAAGGGGAAATGTTAGTGAATTTTCATTGATTCAATTGGCACCAATGTTGCTTAATGTACCTGTTTATACCATTGATGTAAATATATTTAGCTATCACCTAATTATTTATCAACAAAATTTGGTTTACTTCAAGTTTAATGTAATTACTCCTCTGTGACAATATTATTTCAACAATTATTAAGAATTTTATCTTTAGGGCCAAAGTGGAAACTTCTACAGGATTTCATAATGATCGGATTTCTTTTTCATAAGTGATAAACAAGTAAAAGACTCTGTAGTTCATACAGCCCTCACTTGTGTGATTTATGTCCCAGCATCATTGTGTTGACCTTACACAACTAATCGACTGCAACTGCCCCAGATTTACTTATTTATTTTTAAAATGCTTATCTTGGATCAATACATTTATTTTTTTATTGTAAATATAAATATAATTATTCTAAAGTCAAAAATAATTTCTCATCTGGAAAAGGAAATAAAAATGAACGATTAATGCTTATGTATTTATTTATAGTTTCTTACTTGTAATATAATAATTAATTTTGCTGCTTAAGAGATTGTGTTTGACCATAACTAAATTACAATGGCAAGTTATTATTACATGGTGGCAACCTCAAAAGCAGTAAAAAAGTAGCAATGTAATTAATAATTAAATAATTTAGTATTCATCAAAATCAAAATTGGTCGACCAATTCTTAAAGCCAGCTAAGCCTCTAGAAATGTAATCAAAAGAAGCATATGATGAATAAATTGAAGAAAAAACCTATAATGGAACAATAGTACTATTTCTAGGAGAAATGAATGTTAATGTAAAATTCCATGGCAGAACCTCAAGCTTCGAAAAATAGTGACTAAGGGAGGAATAAAATCCTTGATGGGGCGAAAGTGAATAAATCGGCTGAAAAATCTACTTTTAGCCACGAACGTGGTACATAAAAAAACTTACAAGGCTCAGTTTAGGCGTGAGGGTCATGATTTGTGGGGATGGTCCGAAAAATCTGTGCAGTTGACAGTTGACTGTGCAGTTGACAGTTGACTGTGCAGTTGACAGTTGACTGTGCAGTTGACAATTCCATTTATTGAAGAGTTCTTTCCTACATCAAAAATATATTAAACCATTATAATTATATACAGCAGGTTACCTCTATAAATATGCATTTTCCTTTATTCATCTTGCCATAGTGTTTACATCTCATCTGGCGCTCATACCTTATTTCTTTCTTTGGTACACAATTAATCAATTCTATTTTGCCATTCATCCTGATGAAGCAATTTTATATTTTCTTCAGCAGCCTCCATTGCCAATACAATATCTAGCACAATCTACAGGGGGATATTTCCCTCTTATGGAAGTTTTTCCTGTATTCATTAGACTACATATAAACTTGTTCTTCGAGGAATTTGCATTTCTGTCAATGCCAATCGTTTAATCTCCACATAGTAATTCGAAATACTTTCTTCTTTATGTTGTTTACTTTTTGACACATAAATTGTTCAACTATGATTGAACGTTTTGGAAAAAAATATTTAACCAGTATTTCAATTAAATATTTCATGTTTTTTGGTTGTACTGGACTACATAGTACCCTGAAAGTTTTTGCTCCAATAAGGGTTAATAGGTAAGCTTTCTTCGCTCCTTAACTGCATTTATTAGAATAAAATAATACTTTAATTATTTAATAAAGGTGTCAAATTCTCCCTTCTCCCATTTTGCTTTAATTTATCTATCTATCTATATTAATAAAATTGAAATTTCATAAATGGTGTTCGCTAAAAACTTTCGTTACAATGCATCAATTTCGACCAAATTTTCAACATTTATGTAAAACGAGATGGAGCAGGTTTTGCTTAACATCTAAATATTTTTCCTAACTTTAACATGCGTAACTTCGCTGTTATCGATTAAATACAAAAAATCAACAGAGTTAATTTTATTTATATATAAATACAAAATTAAATTTCAACAAAGTCAATTTTTTTACATACTAGCTAATAATCTCAATCTAAAAAATATTCATATTGTTTTATCATGTTTCTAATTTCGCCTAACAAATATACAAATTTATAGTGACCAACATATGCAAATTTTATCTTTGTTTTTATTTAACTTGATATCGTAAACATATACATCCATTGTAAGCATTTTTCTGTTCACCTTCCGTGGTTTCTCTTTTCTCTGATAGTTTTTAGGTGTAGTATATTTTCTTATTACTAGACTACAAACATTCCCTCGAGAAAAACCTGGGCGAAGCCGGGGACATCCGCTATATTATATAAATATATGACGTAACGAGTATAATTATCATTATTATCATAATATTCTGTGTGTTCCCGAATATTATTATCAATAATATTCTTTAGGCAAACTTTCACTCGGATAAAACCCGGGCGAAGCCGGGTACACATCCGCTAGTATATATATATAATTGAATGTCTGTCTGTACTCTATAGATTCAAATGCCATACATCCAATCGCCGTGAAATTTTGGGATATTATTAAGTATATCCCCGGGAAGGTTTTTAAAAAATATATCTTGAATATCTTGAATATCCTTAGAGTTATTTGCAGATTTGTAGATTTAACTCGAAAGCAGCGCCCCCATTGCGACGATGATAACAAGTTTTTTATCTATAAGTTTTATTATCACTAAGTTTATTATCTTAAAGATTATTTATCAAAAGTAAGATTTTCTACCTATTAATTGCGCACAAGTCAAAGTTAGTTTTATCATTTATCTACAACATATATATTGGGAGAATAGATAA
The DNA here is from genome assembly GCA_030710605.1 of Cordylochernes scorpioides. Lineage (NCBI taxonomy): Eukaryota > Metazoa > Arthropoda > Arachnida > Pseudoscorpiones > Chernetidae > Cordylochernes > Cordylochernes scorpioides. Next base: position 104,735,683 of record CP092869.1, on the reverse strand, counting down.
AATGATGATTTTGTAATGTAGAAAATTAGGAAAGACAAAATTCAGGATGACACAGCAATTTATTTGAGACAAGAATATTGATACAATTCCAAGGCAGAGATACTCTTCCTTTAACTTCCAATTACCGAGGGAACCAATTAATATTGATTTTATTCAACTTATCGAGTATTTTTCAAGGGACCGGGAAAAAATGTTCACTAGATAAAACGATGATTTTGTAATGTAGAAAATTAGGAAAGACAAAATTCAGGATGACACGGCACACAGGGACAGGGGAAAAATGTTCACTTTATCGAGAGATTCAAATTTACGAGTTTCAAATTATCAAAATATATCTATTATTTTTTTTATAAGTTTATAGAGAATTGTTTTAACAAATGTTCGTTAGACAAACCTTTACTCGGGTAAAACCCCAGGCGAAGCCTGGTACATCCGCTAGTATATATATAAAAATGAATGTGTGTCTGTCCTTTATGCCTGACCAAACCACTCATTGGAACGCCATGAAACTTTGCGAAGTTATTTAGTATAGTACTGGGAAGGTTTCTAGCAAATAAAATTTTTGAAATAACTTTTCGCCTAAAATTAATCAAATATTCTAATTTATCTGTTATAATTCACCAATCTGCTCTAAATATTATCATGATGATACGCACGCACACACAAGCCTTTTTATTGGGGCATCCAGCCCTATACATGATTCCCCTCTACAGGATTTAGCAAAGGAAGATATTTCAAAAGTAAAAACTAGAATACAAGAAGTAATAAGGAAAAAGAAAAGAGAGAAGAAAGAAAAAACAAACAAAAAGAAATATAACCATATATACAAAAAATAAACATACAGAGCAAAAGGAACCATACATGATTAAATATTTAAATTAAAGTACCAATGTTTAGAATATGTCAAGGTTAGGATATCATTGAGAGGGCTAGTGTGGAATCAGCCGCATTCAATCTTCGTTTTCTTCCTCCAAGCAAACCACGACATTCGGCGAATCCATTATTCTCCAACGGACATTGACTGCGGCCTTGTAGAATTTATATAAACCGAGGGAGAAACCCTGATCAACCATCAGTGTGTTCATCCAGCTGCAAATTTGTTGGCAGTCAGGTTGAGACCAAGGTAAGTCACCCAAAATTTCTTTCCTCTGTTTCTCTAAGCAAGAGCATCCAAATATTATATGCATAATTTCGTCTTGGATTCGGTTTTTACACAGATCGCAAGTTAGAGTCAAATCAATCTTCCAGCGCTTTGAACGATTTTCTGGGAAGATCGTCCATAGGAGTCTCAGTTGTGCAAAAAATCTTTTAATTGCTAGAGGAATAGTTGTGAATAAATATCGTTCTGCTGTTATTGAATTTTTTAGGTATTTGAAGTGACTATAATGTGAAGTATTTAGGATTTTCGCCATGTCGTTTTGGATGCTTTGTTCGGTTGCCATTCGAATAATAGCAGGGATTTCAGTCAGTATTGCAGTGTAATCCAGACAACCCTTCAGGAACGAAAAACCGTTTGAGTCTAAAAAGGTTGACAAGTTTTCGACAAAGGTTAAACCAGCCCTTTGATTGCTGTGTAATGTCCAGAGGTGTGACAAACATGCCCGGGGCAACCTACTCTCTACCATTTTCATAATCCTCACCCAAAATCTCAGGACCTGTTTAGTTATGATAATTTCCTGTGATACTCGTCCACACTCCATTCTTTGCATAAAGCCCGGAGTATACTTTGGTAAATTTAGGTAGCGTCTTAGGAAAATATTCTGAACCTGGTCAACTACCTTTACTTGGTTGAGTGCCCAGCAGGGTGCGGCGTATAGCATGTGAGGCAAGACCGTCGAATCAAGTAATCTCATTGCCGCATTTAGAGAGTTCATCTTGGATTTTGTCAGAACTTGCCACACAGCGCCAATTGCTGCCAGGGCTTTGCCCTTGTAGTAGTACGCTACCTTGTTTAGTGAATTTGCACTTGTAAGCGGATATCCCAAGTATAGATATTTCGTAGTAACAGACAGTTGCCGCTCACCCCAAAACCATTTGTCATTTTGTGCTAATCGACCGCCGTTTCTGAAAACCTCAATTTTTGACTTATTTTCATTCAGGGTTAATAAATTTGTTTCAAAATATTTTCTTAGCATATTGATTTTTATTTGAAGGCTATTTTTGGATTCTCCAATCAAGACAATATCGTCTGCGTATAGTAGAATATGAACATATCCATATTTTGGGAGATATATTCCCGGTAAATCTGAATTATTGCAGAGACCGATTAAATAATTCATAAAAAGTATAAATAAATAAGGTGACATCGGCTCCCCTTGTAAAACTCCCGAACGCACCTTTATTGGCGCAGTGAATGAATTGTTCCATCGCACTACCGCTGTCAATATTGTGTCATATTTGTGTAATAATCTTTAATTAAGTTAACAAAACGGTGGTTGAGACCTGCATCTACCAGTTTTCTCCTTAATAATGAGTGGGGCACTGTGTCGAAGGCTTTTTTCAAATCCACGAACATGTAGCATTTTTTCTCTTTCGGCTTAGAGTCATTTGAATCAGGAATGATAGAGTGAATATATATATATATATAATATGGTCTTGACAAGAGTGGCCGGCCCTGAATCCCGCCTGGTTCTCAGGAACTATATTTCTCCTTTCGATCCAACTGCCTAGACGAGATTTAAGTATTGATGTAAATAATTTTGCTATATTGCTTAAGAGCGCTATGCCTCGATAGTTAGAGGGGTCGTCTGGATCACCATTCTTAAAAATTGGTTGAATAACTGATTTCAACCATGTTGTCGGAAATTCAGACGTTCTCAAAATTTTATTGAATATATCCTTTAAGGAAGTTAGATAATCTTTTGGGAGGGCCTTTATTGCTTCATTCATTATGTCGTCAAAACCAGTCGCCTTGCCATGCCTTATTCGAGAAATTTCTATGCTTATTTCATTAAGAGTTATGCATTTAGTTAGCTCATTATCTGTATTTAAGAAGGTCATAGTAACGGGTTCGTAATCTGGTAATGATTCTGTATCCAGGAGTTTATTGTAAAATTGCTGCCAGTCCGATATTGAGATATTGCCCTGTGTATAGTTTCTTTTTCTGAAGCGAGCTATTGTTTTCCAGAATTCACTTGAATCGTATGTATTATTTAATTTTTCTTGTATTTCACAAAAATATTTTTTCTTTTTATTGTTAATAATCGATGTATATTTGTTCCTTGTTTTAACATATTCCAAACGATCTAGATGCTTATTAGATTTAATATATTTTGTCAGAGTTGCTTTCATAATCTTTTTCGCTATGTAGCCCTCATGATCAAACCAAGGCTTCGACAGTGAGTTATTCGCTTTTATTTCAATTTGCATACCATTTTGTACCATTGCGCTTTTGATCTGTTTAATCATGTTGTTCATTATATTCTCAATCGAGTTATTCCAAAATCCATAAGCTCCTCCTAAGTCCTCTACAAATAGCGTTACTCTTTCGGGTAACCATATATATTTTTTCTTTACCCGTGAAGTCGGGCTCGTCACTTGTTTCGGTCCCTCACTCATATCAATTTTTATAATTAGAGGTAAGTGATCTGAGTGTGGTAATCCCTCGATGTATAGGTCATGTACATAACCTAACAGCCCAATGGAGACAATACAGTAGTCTACCACCGAGGATCCCCGTGCTGATATATATGTGTAGTTACCACTTCTGTCACCCCTTGTTCTGCCGTTCAAAATTGTAAGAGTATTATTATCCAATCTATCTATGAATTGTTCTGAATGCGTAGATATTACAGGATCTTTAGAAGTGCGTCGAGTAGTTAAGTAGCAGGGAAGGTATAATGTATTATGAAGAATTCCCATTGCACCCGTTCGTGTATTCAAGTCACCAGCCAGTAAAACTTCATATCCTTCAACTATTTTCCCTTTTATTTGGTCGAGTAAATTTTTGCAGTTGGTCAAATAGTGTTCGTTTGGTGGCAAGTAAGCAAAGATCATACACACTCGCATTTCACCGTCCAACCTCAGACAGATCATAATCCATTGTTTTTCAATTTCAGTCCTTTCAATCTTGTCTTTTATAGCTTCTCGAATCCAAACAATAATTCCCCCCGATGATCTACCCTTCTTGTGGTCTCTCTGAGCAAGTGATTCATACAGATGAAATCCTGTTGGTTTGTTCTTCAGATTTTGATCCTTCCATGTTTCTGTGAGTGCAAAAATGCTGCACTTTTCTAAATGTTTGAATAGGTCGAATTGCAGCAACATCCTTTCCAAGCCATTAACATTCCAACACAGCACTTGTGTGTCGTCTTTGAACGAAAAACAAGATTGTCTATTTACAGTAGTTTGCCCATAAGTATTTTTATTTACAGAGGATTGGGGATTTGTCAGTGGCTATAAAGCATTGTCGCCACTTTGGCTCATTATTCTACCATTTGTAACGTAATAGTCAATCCCACCAACTATGGGCCTGTTATCCTGTAGTTTCGTGGCAATACCGTTTCCCATGAGTTCTTTCCTTTTTGTGATAAGTAGTTTCCGTTGTTCTCTAATCTTTACCGAATAATCTTTATTCAAATAGATCCTGGTGTTTTTTAGTCTAAACATGTTTTTTAAAAGCATGATACGCTCGTTGTGTTCCGGCACTCAATCAGAATCGGCGAGTTTGCGTTTTTTGTCAATCTGCGACATTGCTGGATCGTGATGTCTTCTTAAATTTGCATTTTCTCAGAAATCAGGTTCATGATTATAGCGCGAGTATCCGTTGGAGCCTCGCCCTCCTTTCCCTCAATTCCGTAGAAAATCAAATTATTTTCTCTTTGCTTCATCTCGCAAAGATCTAGTCTTCTTTCAAAACCGTCTATCCTCTCCGAGTTAATACTCACTGCTTTAGCAGTTTTCTCAAGGGATGTCTCAATATGTTGGAAACGTTGATTTAATTCCTCCATCCCGCTTTCCAGCGAAGATAGTCGGGTTTCCAATCTCTGACCAAGATCGTCTATTTTTGTTGTTAAAGTTGCTATCATTTCAGCTAGATCTTTCTCTCTGTAAGATTCCATTGCCATTTGTTTAGCTGACCTAGGGCCAGGGTTTTGCTCTATTCCTGAAATTATCAATAACATAAGAATAATAGATCTTCGATTAGTTTTTGCAACAAAAGCAAGGTCTTTCATATTAGGAATTTTTGCCGGGAGAATTTGCGTCTCAAAATTTACATAACTAACAATGAAACTACTTTCTTTTGTCTTCATAACTATGCAAATTATGGCTACCAAAAATAAAAATTTCATTTTAAGCAGTTTTACCAGAACCTATCTGATATAATCCAACAAGTTAGAATTAAATTCCAATATTAAATAGATAAAGAGTAATAAGAAAAGAAAGTATTTACTTATCTGGGAAACAATTGTAGCACGGAGACGATGTTGTTTGCGACTTGTCTCGTTGGCCACCTGGCGGAGAATCTATTATCATGATGATACGATGATTTTTTAATGTAGAAAATTAGGAAAGACAAAATTCAGGATGACATGGCAATTTATTTGAGACAAGAATAATGATACAATTCCAAGGCAAGATACTATTCCTTTAACTTCCCCGAGGGAACCAATTAATATTGATTTTATTCAACTTATCGAGTATTTTTCAAGGGACCGGGAAAAAATGTTCACTAGATAAAACGATGATTTTGTAACGTAGAAAATTAGGAAAGACAAAATTCAGGATGACACGGCACACAGGGACCGGGAAAAAATGTTCACTTTATCGAGAGATTCAAATTTATGAGTTTAAAATGATCAAAATATATATATATTTTTTTTTTATAAGTTTATAGAGAATTGTTTTAACAAATGTTCGTCAGACAAACCTTTACTCGGGTAAAACCCCGGGCGAAGCCGGGTACATCCGCTAGTCTCTATATATATAAAAGTCAATTTCTGTCTGTCTGTTTCGCGATAAACTCAAAAACTACTGAACCAATTGGTACCAAATTTTGCATGTCGCTTTTTATAAACCTGAGGAAAATTTTCGGCTACATTTTGCTTAGCATTTTTGGCTATTTCTTTTTTTCATTTGAAGAACTTTTTTTTACGCGGAGTAAATACGAGGCTTACGCTGAGTAAATACGAGGGAAAGTAACAACACGAGGCCAATTAAGCGACCAATGAGCGTTCTGCATTTCTTTTCAAGTTGCTTGCGTACTTTTTTTAAAATATCTTTTTATACGAGTGTCACTTTTTTTTACAAAAGTATTGAGAGAGAAATTTATATTACTAAGTTAAGGTAAGTTCAAACAATGCGAAATTTCACACAATTTAAAAAAAAAAACTTTACAAAATTAGCGTTACTGTATGTAAACAATGGCTTTCTTATTTTTTATTAATTTTTGTTCTGGCCTTTGTTTTTTTTTTTTTTACAGTCAATATGATAATTCTTAAAATTAAACAAACAATAGTCAATATGCAAAAAATACAGTAGTGAAAATTTAATATGAATTACTGTCTCATTTAACAGCCAAAACATGTGTTTGTCTAAAATTTATATTGCTAAGTTAAGGTACGTTCACACAATGCAATTAAAAAAAAAAAACTTTACAAAATTAGCGTTACTGTATGTAAACAATGGCTTTCTTATTTTTTTATTAATTTTTGTTCTGGCCTTTGTTTTGTTTTTTTACAGTCAATATAATAATTCTTAAAATTAAACAAACAATAGTCAATATGCAAAAAATACAGTAGTGAAAATTTAATATGAATTACTGTCTCATTTAGCAGCCAAAACATGTGTTTTTCTATAATCCATATACCCTTTGGTTTTTATCAGCCTAAAATATTAGCATAGCTATTTTGGCATTAGTTTTTTTTTTAGTATTATTTTTTTTTTCTGACATGTTGATAGGGCACTACATTTTACAAAGTTACGGTTAGTAAACAATGCAGATTTGACAATATTTACAAACTTTTATTACTGTATATAAACAATGGACTTATGTTTTTTAATTGTTGTAATGGCCTTTGTTTTGTTATTCTTTTAAAAAAATCATGTTTCATTGATAGTTTAAAATTTAGTCTGTTGTTGTCATTTATTTTATTCGCTTGCCATTTCTGTATATTTTGTTTGTGGTAGTTCTATTATGCTGCTTTCTTTTTGTCTACGCAGATATTAGGCTAGGGAAAAAAAATAGTTGAGCATTCTAAAGATTGACCTGTTTGACATGTTTTGCCATTAGTTTTTTAGCCTTATTTTTTTTCTGCTGAAATGTTGAGAGAGAAATTTGTTTTAGTTACCAAGTTATGGTTAGTGAACAATGTAGTTTTGATATTTACAAACTTAAAAATTTCTACTAGATAATCAGTTTTGTTCTGTAACTTATTCTGATACTTTGGATTTGTTTTGGGTCTGCACTGTTTTCCTTAAAAGATTTTTTTTATATATATACAAAAATATTTTTGGTACTGATTGTGCTATTTCTGTTTTTTAGGACATATTTTCAAATTGAATCATCCCATTTGATATGCCTCGCAAAAGATCTGCAATTGGAGTAAGAACTCCTGCAGCTCGACGCATGGCTGCCCGAGCTGCTAGAGGCCAAAGTAGCCGCACATTGGAGAATCCCCAACAGTCTCAAGCCCGCCTCCAAAGTGACCGGCTGTGCCACAGAGTTCAACGCGCATCAGAGAATCCCCAACAGTCTCAAGCCCGTCTCCAAAGTGACCGGCTACGCCACATGGAACGGGGTAGATGCCAAAAGAAATATCCACGGCTACTCTTGGCTGAAACGCAGACAGATAGGGATGGCTACCCATTGTACAGACGTCGCGCAGGCCTGAGGAAGGTGGCTTTTCTTTTGTTAAAAGAGTGAGAGTTTTCACCATTGAGAATGATGTTCAGGTTGTGCGCATGACTAATGTTACCATTGATAATAGGTATGTTGTGCCATATTCGCCTCTTCTATGCAGACTATTTGATGCTCACATCAATGTGGAGTCCTGTGCTTCAATCTCTGCTATAAAATATATCTGCAAATACATATACAAGGGTTCAGACCAATCAATTTTTGCAGTTACTGGTGCTCAAACAGAGTCTAATGAAGTGCTAGAGTACCAACATGGTCGATATATTAGTAGCAATGAAGCTGTTTGGCGCATTCTGGGATTCCCTATTCACAGACGCCATCCAATGGTTCAACATCTCTCTATACACTTGGAAAATGGGCAGCGTGTATATTTTACTTCTGCTAATGCTGCACTACAGGCTCACCGTCCACCTAAGACCACGTTGACAGAATTTTTTGCCCTTTGCCAGCGCGATAACTTTGCAAAAACACTTCTCTATGTTGAAGTTCCTGTTTACTACATTTGGTCTGCTTCTAAATCATGGCAGCCTCGAAAACAAGGCATTCGCATTGCTGACCAAGTTGCTTTTGCTTCTGATGCTATTGGCAGAGTCTACACCGTTCATCCAAATTTTGAGGAATGTTTTTATCTTCGCATGCTGCTTCATAGTGTTCGTGGTCCGACTTCTTTTGCAGCCCTCAGAACAATCAATGGTGTGCTCTGTCAAACATATAAAGAGGCATGTCTGCATTTGGGATTGCTTGAGAATGACCAGCAATGGCATCATTGCATTCAGGAAGCAGTGCTAAGTGAGTCTCCTTTAAAAATCCGGGAACTTTTTGCTATTATTCTTACCTGCTGCCACCCTACCAACCCTCAAGATATCTGGGCACAATTTAAAGAACCAATGTCTGCAGATATTCTGAATCTTGCCAGACAGCAAGCCAATGACGGTCTTTTACAGCTGACATTCGAAATGCCAAATCAGGCTTTAATACTTTTAGAACAAAAGTTCTGCAAATGACTGGTTTCCATTTGACAAAGTTTGGCATGAGGTCCCCACAGCGCAATGTTACTCACCGAACCAGTCATGAACTTTTAAGAGAAACATCGTATGATCTCAGCAGGTTACTACAATTTGTGGCTTCGAATGAACCGAAACTTGCCAATGTCCCTGAACAAAAGGAGGCTTACGAAAGGATCCTTTCTAAAATTGATTCCAATGCTGGAGGATTGTACTTTCTTGATGCTCCGGGGGGCACAGGAAAAACTTTTCTGATCAATCTTCTTCTTACAAAGGTACGAAGTACTGGGGACATTGCTCTTTCTACAGCTTCTTCTGGTATTGCGGCTACTCTGTTGCATGGTGGCAGAACTGCTCATTCGACTTTCAAATTACCATTTGATTTGACCAGGGATGAGGTACCAGTTTGTAATTTGAATGCTGATTCCGCAATGGGCGAAGTTCTTAGACAATGCAAATTTATTGTCTGGGGTGAATGTACTATGGCACACAGGCATGCTTTAGAGGCAGTTGACATAACACTTAAAGATTGTAGGCAGGATCAGAGACCAATGGGAGGTGTAGTGTTGTTGTTGGCTGGTGACTTCAGGCAGATATTGCCCATTATCCCTAGAGGTACAATAGCAGATGAGTTGCATGCTTGCTTAAAGGCATCCCCACTTTGGTCATTTGTTGAAAGACTTACTCTTTCAACAAATATGCGGGCTGTCAATTCAGGAGATCCTAACTCACTGTTATTTTCCCAATTTTTGCTTCAACTTGGAAGTGGCCAACTTAATGATACAGATGGTAATGTTAATTTTTCAAATGAATTGGTTAACACTGTTGACTCCCTCTCTGGCCTAAAGAATAGTGTTTTTCCTAACATTGGGGAGATGTTTAACCGGGAAAGGGCGAATTACTATCCTTGGCTTTGTGAGCAGGCAATTTTGGCTCCAAGGAATTGTGTAGTTGATGCCATAAATGTTCAGCTTTTGAAAGAAATACCAGGGCAAAGCATTTTATATACTTCTGTGGATTCCACCATTGATGCTGAGGATTGCGTGGAATATACAACAGAGTTTTTAAATTCTTTAGAACCTTCTGGGATGCCACCACATCACTTAGAACTTAGAGTTGGTGTACCCATTATTTTATTGAGAAATATTGATGCACCCCGCCTTTGCAATGGTACCCGTCTCTGTGTTAAAAGATTGTGGCCTCATGTGGTAGAGGCAAACATTTTGACTGGTTGTTTTCAAAATGAAGAGGTTTTTATTCGCCGGATTCCTCTGATTCATGATGATAAACATTCTCCTTTGCATTTTAAAAGATTGCAGTTCCCCATTCGAGTTTCTTTTGCCATGTCGATTAACAAGGCTCAAGGTCAGTCCCTCAAAATTGCTGGCATTGACTTGGAGCAACCCTGTTTCTCGCATGGGCAATTGTATGTTGCCTGCTCTAGAGTTGGCTCAGGAATAAATCTTTATGTTTTGGCTCCAGAAAATAATACTTCAAATTTTGTGTATTCTTCTGTGTTGTCATGAATAATTTTTTTTAAATTCTATTTTAGTCTTTTTTTGTTGTTGTTTGAGTGGTATATTATTTTCATAATTCTTTCTATATACGTATATATTTGTATATATTTGAAAGGTAAAATCTCTAGAATTAGAATATTCAAGGACAGTTGCAGATATGTTATATGTTGATTTATATTAATATTAGTTTTTTTTTTTTCAGAAAAACATCTACGAATGTTTGACTGGGGTCTGAAAACATTAGATTACAGGCTGCTGGCTAGGCTTGGTCAATCACGGTCACTCTTCTCAAGCAATTTCAATCCTTATCCCTTTTTACCCAAAGAGTGTAATAGACCTACAGAGGATGCACCACTATATATAAGAGTTAACACGCTGGGGCGGGTACCTCGGAGGTTGGGTGGAAAATCTGCCAACTATTTGAACTATAATGTTACGATGCACTAGCGCGCCATCTGTTATCAAATTATAAAACTATTTTAGAGGCGAAATTGTTTTATTTTAAAAAGAATATTACGCCTCTAAAATAGTTTTATTATTTGAACTATGTATTACTTCAGTGTTGCTATTCTATGGCTCTATTACTATTTATTAGTAATGTTCTTTCAGTATGAAGGAAATTGCACTCGGGGGAATTCCTGGGCGAAGCCGGGTCATTCGTCTAGTATATATATAAAAATGAATGTGTGTCTGTCCTTTATGCCTGACCAAACTACTCATTAGAACGCCATGAAACTTTGGGAAGTTATTTAGTATAGTACTGGGAAGGTTTCTAGCAAATAAAATTTTTGAAATAACTTTTCGCCTAAAATTAATCAAGATAAATATTCTAATTTATCTGTTATAATTCAACAATCTGCTCTAAATATTATCATGATGATACGATGATTTTGTAATGTAGAAAATTAGGAAAGACAAAATTCAGGATGACATGGCAATTTATTTGAGACAAGAATAATGATACAATTCCAAGGCAAGATACTATTCCTTTAACTTCCAATTACCGAGGGAACAAATTAATATTGATTTTATTCAACTTATCGAGTATTTTTCAAGGGACCGGGGAAAAATGTTCACTTTATCGAGAAATTCGTTAGACAAACCTTTACTCGGGTAAAACCCGGGCGAAGCCGGGTACGTCCGCTAGTTATAAAATATTTTTAAAAATAAATCATCTTTTAAAACTTTAAATCAACCCTTCATATGTATATGTGGTAAATCGGTGGTCTGGTCTTTTGTATTGAGTCGTGGGGAAAGATGGTGATTGCGCAGTCGTGATGGTGGTGAGTGGTAAAGCGCACAGAGACGAATCAAAGGGGAATCCAAGGCATCAGAGGGAGGGAACGCAGAAACCAAGTTGCGGCCGGCGGGCCATCCACCCCGTTCACAAAAACTTACTAACGATCTATCTGCTGCTGCTGTCTGCTATCTTGCATCTGCTGATCTGACTCCCCATTGGCTGCGGGGCAAGACCTTTTTATATGCTCAAGAGTTACGTCATCGGACGTCTGGCGCCGCGGTGTCTGGGCGATTGATCTCAGGTTTTGGTTTTGGTAGCTTAGTTTTGGTTTCCACGTTCCTTCTAGATGTGCCTCTTTATTTAATTTATCACACAAAAACGATACATACAAAGTAAAATTGATTAAAGGAGGATTGGGTACAATGATAAAAAGTCCATCTTAGAGTAGGGGGTGTAAGAAGAGGTGGTGAGTATTTACACAGGTGTTTATGATTCTTAAATTACCACATATGGGCCCCCTGCGTTGAAGAATTTAAAAAGGGGCAGCCTGAGTTAAATTCTTGTAGAGGGGAAGTAATTTTTGGGGACAATTAATTGGGCAAACAAACAAAGCTATTTACAGGGTGGTAAGAAGTTGCGGACGACAAGGTGACAGCATGGAAAGATGAAGTAGGAACTGTTAAAAGAGTGACAACATGGTGATTAAATTGGTTGACAGCAGGATCATCTTGAGAACATAGGTTTGCAAGGCGTTTTGCTAGGACGTCTTGGAACTAGTTAACAAGGGATCAAAAAAAAAAAGAAAAATATGCCTGCAGAGTATTTAAGCTTGGTGTATGGACAAACTACATCAATGGAATTTCTGCAAGTGTAGAAAAACAATGAACATAAAAATATATTTAAAGAAAAACATCATATTAAAAACTGATAAAGACATGGGTCGTGCTGGTGGTGAGAATATCCGTTAAGATGGTAAGGTTTGGTGAAAGGCAAGGTAATTTAGTGGTTGTTGAGAGAAAACAATTGCAGAAGTCGAGAAGTGTGAAAAGAAACATGGTGAAACCAAATTAAAATATAAAGATGGGACAATGGTACTCGTCTCGAGTACTTTTTTTTATTTATTTATCTATTACAAAACACACGCTATATCCTATGTGGATATTTGCATGTGAATGTTTAATCTATTTTATGTACATAGTTTTTAAATATATATATATAAATTATTTATAGTTTTAGAGAGAGAGTTATTCAAATTTACATTTTAGAGCAATAAATTATACAAGAAACAAAGATTATTTACATACATATTGTAGCGTAGAAATCAAGCCTTGAAATATCCTAAGATGTAAAAGTACTTATTGATGACGTCACAGCGACGAGTCGACAATTATTAACAAGTCAGCCCCCACTATTTACAGCTAGGGAATCTTAAGCAAGTAAGCAAAGAAATATTTTAAAGATGATTTCACAAATACAGAGATATTTTTATAATCTGTTGAATATATTTTCATTGAATAATATTAAATTAAATAATAAAATATTTCTTCGTCACATAGCCTCCTCCTATAGAGAGCATCGACCCGATGCTCAGCAGGAGACTTACGATGTCAGTCTTAAGAACTAGTACTATGGCCAGGGATATTTTCAGGTGACTGCGGTGGATGTCTTCTTTCAGTTGAGATATCTTCTTTATGAGGACTTGGTAGGTCTATGTTTACGTCAAGGTAGCTTTTTCTCATTTCTACTGTGGTCGGCAAGGGGGATTTTATAACTTTGCGGCCTCACCTCCAATGTGGTCTATCATCTAGTTTTAATGGCGGGGCGTCCAGCTAGATCTTCTAGCCGGTGAGAAATGTTGTCTGTTTCGACCACGATATGAAGTAGGGCTTCGGTAGCGAGTGAAAGTTTTCCTCGATGATTCGTCATTGGGGTCCTGAGATTCAGCTCGAGAGTTGTAGTATACCATTGCATCTTGCTTTCTTTGGAAATAGTCATTTCTCCTTTCCTCATTGTGTCTCTTCCTGTCACGGCAATAGCGGACGACGTGACCTGGGCGTCCGCAGTAGAAACAGATTGGACTTCCCTCAGTTGTACGCCAATCATTGGTGTCGCGTCTTCCTCCTTGTTTTGGGTATCGAGGTTCAGGGTGCGGTCTTATCGTTTCGGCCTCATATCTGGTATTTAAAAACTGTCGGAGTCTTTCCTTCTGAGGGGGACTTCTCCTAGACTTTGAGATTGGTGCCAGGGTTCTTCCAATCTCCTCCTTCACAATTTCTTCGATTATAGCATTTTTTGGTTCCTCCCGAGGAGAGCCTAATGCCCGCTGTACCTCCTCACGAACAATTTGCCTAATCATAGATGACGGATCTTCTCCGTCATCCTGGTCACAGAGAGAGGCTACATTTGGTAGGCGCTCGTACCTGGTTGGGGTAACTCGCCTACAACGGAGCGCCTCAACACGGCGACATTCTGTAATGAATTGCTCGGTGCTCTGTACATCCCTCGGTAGGAGTGCTTGATAAAGCTCCTCAGCTATCCCCTTCATGAGGTGGGAGATTTTATCTTCCTCGCTCATTTGAGGATCAACCTCTTTGCACAAGCACAGGACATCCTGGATGTAAAATTCGGTACTTTCACCTTTTAATTGTGCCCGTGTTTTAAGTTTCTTCTCCGCTTGCAATTTTGAATTTTCTTTTTTTCCAAACACATTCTCTAATTGAGATGTGAATTCCTTCCAAGTCTGTATGCTTTCTTCGTTGTTCTCAAACCATTTGAGAGCAGTTCCAGACAGATAAAAATAAACTTTAGTAAGACAAAGGGTTTCGTCCCAATGGTTGTACCTTGCCACACGTGCATACCCTTTTAACCATTTTTGGAGATCTTCACCATCCTCCACGGAGAAAATGGAAGGGTTCCTTGGCAAATGTTGAACAACGTAGTTGCTTACCTGAGTACCTTCCTTCTTTACATTCATAGAAGTTTCTTCTGGTTCAACAGAATCAATTTTTCTTTTATTTCTTAATGGGTATCGGTCCAGTCTCTCCACCAGTTGTAGCGTAGAAATCAAGCCTTGAAATATCCTAAGATGTAAAAGTACTTATTGATGACGTCACAGCGACGAGTCGACAATTATTAACAAGTCAGCCCCCACTATTTACAGCTAGGGAATCTTAAGCAAGTAAGCAAAGAAATATTTTAAAGATGATTTCACAAATACAGAGATATTTTTATAATCTGTTGAATATATTTTCATTGAATAATATTAAATTAAATAATAAAATATTTCTTCGTCACAATATTATCAAAAGTCCAATATATATTTAGAATTACAACCACTAAACCAGTGGCACAAATATACTAATTAGAACTTGAAATATCAATTCTTAATGTAATTCAAGTCCACGGCATTTGAGATAGAGTCTACAGAACTTGTTAAATTTTCTATATTCTTCTTTACTGGAAACCATTTGGCTTAAACTAGAACTGTTCATTTGACATTGTACTCTCAAATCAGCAACAAGTGGGCATCGGATTAAAATATGCTCAGGGTTGTGATCTTCTTGGTCACATAAGCAGATTGAAGAATCAATTCCGCCAATTCTATATAAATATGTGTTAAAGTCTCCATGCCCCGTAAAGAATTGTATATTATAAAATTTTGGCTGGATAAATTTGGGTAATCTTGAGTTTTCAAAAAATTTCTGAAATTATTATTTGAATCTTCATAGTATTTTTAATTTTTTTCATTTATAAAGTTAGATATTATTATTCTTTTGGCTCTGGATCATTTCTATTATAATCTATTTCAACTTTAAGTATGTTTGACAGAATGAAATCCGTAATTTTAGGTATTCTTGCGAGAATATGTGTGCAATTCGAAGATGTTGTATTATAAGCATGTATACAGTGTTTAAGAATTTTATACTGTAGTGAATCTATTTTGTTTTTTGATCTCGTGTTTATGTATGGGGACCAGATTGTTGAACCATAAGTTATTGTGCTTCGAGATAAGGTCTTATATAATGTTAATAATCGCCTACTATCCAATCCCCACGATTTATTTGTTAAACCAAGAAGATATCCACTAGCTCAAGTTGTTTTTGCAATAACGCTGTCGATGTGTGTGTGTGAGGCATAAAATCCAATTTGTTCTTGTTTCGGTGATTCTTGAAAGTTAATCCTAGTATTTTTAGGTTTTCAACTGGTTTGACAAGACTATCATGCAAGTTAATTACATACTTTTTGCTGTTGAATAAATATAAAATCTTTGTTTTCTGTCTTGATATTTTATGTTTGTTGTTTTCACACCACATATTTATTTTTCCTATTGAATTTTCAATTGTAATCTTAAGATTTTTACATCTGTATTCCAACATATTACCGTTAGATCATCTGCATATCCTATAATTTCGCTATTAGATTCCTGAAAGTTGGTTAATAGATCATTCATTATGATGTTCCAAATTGTCGGAGATAAGGGTCCTCCTTGCGGACATCCTTTACTTAGTTTTTTGGTGAATTTATTCGTAGAGTACCTAAATCTTATCTTCCGGTTAGTGAAGTAGGATTTCATGAGTTTTATTATTGATGCTGGTATATTATTCTCATCGAGTCTTTTTATCACCATTGGCCACCAGGTATTGTCAAAAGCTCCACTAATATCTATTGCAATTATAGCCGTATACTCCTTGGCTTTGTGTTCTAATGCAGTGTGAATTATTTCAGTTAATGCAGTTATGATTGATCGAGATTTTGTGAAGCCATGTTGACGATTACTGAATAATTTCATTTCCTCGTAGAATTTGATGATTTTGTTGTTTATTGTTCTTTCAAAATTTTTTGAAAGATTTGAATTTAGACATAGAGGTCGATAGCTGACACAATCTTTATAATCGGATTTACCGGGCTTTGGAATGATCAGCGCCTCTGCTCTTTTCCATTCATCAGGAAAGTAACTTATATCCAGACACTTCTGGTAGAATTTACTTAATAGTGGTACCGCGAATTGTTTTGCGTGTATTATCATATTATTAGAAATGTTATCTATTCCTGGAGATTTCTTCGGATGCAATTTTTCAATAATAGCATTTACTTCATTGATTGTGATTATTGGTTCTGTTGTGCTCGAAAGTCTTAATGCATATTTCCTTATATTTGTATGTGTTATCTTCACCTGGGTTGTCATCAGGAAATAGAGTGGCTATTAATTCCTCAGTTTTCTGTTGTTGTTCTTTATATGTGTTTGTTTCTAATATTTGTAGTTGTTTATTCGAGTTACCTCTTAATTTTTTGTATATTTTGTATAAATTCCCATAAGGATTGGTAGAATTATTTTCTTCTAGAAAGGTCCTCCGCGATATTCTTTTGGCCTTTTTAATCTCTCGTAAATATTTATTTATTGTTCTTTTAAATAACTCTATTAAATATTCTGAAGGATTCCGAGTTCGGTAATAAAGATTTCTTACATAGTGAAAGTAGGTTTTTAAAATCTCCAGTTCTGTATTCCACCAGTCTCGAGTACTTGGGGTGAGAAAGAAAACGTGTAGGTACATAGGTTGACACACGAATCAATGTGCAGCATTGGGACAAGACATTGATTTTAAGGGAGATAGTTGCGGGTAGTATGATACAACACGTGGAGTACGAAAAAATTAAGGTTGGGATAAGCTATCTGTGATGTAAGGGAAATAGTTGTCAAGACGTAGGTGGTGGGGGAGTTCTAAATAGACGTTGAACGGTTTCTCCTATCAAAATCCAGATGATGGTAAGTAGTTGGAAAATGGCTTCTTGTAGTTGAAAAAGTCTATCAGTTTCTTGTGCGTATATTCCTATGTAGATAGGCGTGATCAGCGGGGCGGTGGAAAAGGGCATTGTTAGCGTGTAAATTAGGAGAATTAAGTGGAAAATAAAAAATGTTTTCATATTGTATCCTAATTTTTTATGAGAGAGATTAGTTGTGGACTGATCCATTTATGTTGGAGGGTTGATGACTTGACTTGGGACTGGGTTGGTTCATGATTGATTTGTAGCTGGGGAACTGGGGAAGCATTGTTACATGAAGTCGGTTCTACTTGGATTAGGGTACAAAGATTTGGGATTAGAGGTAGAAGAGGTTGTGTTGGAGAGTAACTTCGCACATCAGCTGTTGCCTAGCAACGACACCTTCCTACCAGACATCACGTGACTTGGCGCCACACTGTCTATACTGTAGTTTAAGTTTTGGTTTTCTTCCTGCTACTGCGCTTGCCTTTTTTTTTTACTCTTTTTGTTCCTTGTCATCTTAATATAATATTATTGTTAATTAAACAATACTTTCTGAGATTCAGCCTCTGATTCACTTACATGGCAGCAGAGCTTGGTTGGTATCAAATATTTTTGTTTATCTAAGCTGAAATTCGTTTGCTTGCTCAAGATGACAACTGAACTTCCACAAATTCAAAAATTCAACGGCGATAATTTTCATCTATGGAAATTTCAAATGAAGATTATTCTAGAAGCAAAAGATCTTCTCAGTATAACTGATGGCTCTGAAGTAAAACCTGAAATAGAGGAAATTGCAAAATTCTCTGAATGGTAAAAGAAAGATGCAAAATCCAAAATGCTGATCACTACTGCTCTAGAGTTTAAATATCTTCAACAGATTGTTAATTGCCAGACTTCAGCAGAAATGTGGAAGAAATTATCAACAATATATGAACTGAAATCTGAAACAAACAAATATTTGCTGCAACAAAGATTTTTCGAATATAAAATGAATTCAAATGATAACATTGCTTCTCACATTTCCAAAGTTGAAACTCAGGCACAACAAATGAAAGATCTAGGTGAGCCAATCTCTGATGTTGCCCTAATTACAAAGATAATTTGCAGCTTGCCTGATAAATACAAGAATTTCATAACAGCGTGGGATTCAGTTTCATCTGAAGAAAAGACTCTAGAAAACTTGGCGGCAAGATTACTGAAAGAAGAAAGCTTACAGGATCATTGGGATTCTTCAGGAAATTTTAAACCAGATAATGCCTTGATGACTTTTTCAAAGTTCAACAGAAATTCAACAGCTTCCAACAAACAGCAGCAGCATCAACAATCCATTAAAGATAAAAAGAAGAACACACACTGTGGATATTGCAAGAAGAAAGGGCATTGGTGGAAAGAATGCTATAAAAGAAAGGAAGAACAAAAAGGACAACAGCCAAGTTCTTCAGCCAGAGATGATAGCTGTGCTTTTTCAGCTGAGACAAGTGCCTTCCTCGCTGAAACAAAGGATTCCTGGATTGCAGATTCTGGAGCAACGGATCACATGACTTTCAGAAGAGAATGGTTCTCTACGTTCGAAGAAATACCAGAAGGTGTTCATCCTGTGTGCCTTGGAGATGGAAAGAAGATCTATGCAAAAGGTAAGGGAAATATTGATATTCTCTCTTATGTTGATAGTCAGGAAATTAATGCAACTCTTTTGGATGTTCTCTATATTCCTGAATTGGAGACCAATCTTTTTTCAATATCTACTGCAACAAAACATGGTTTGACGCTCATTTGTAAAGGAAATCAGATAGAATTGACAAAAAATTCGAAAGTGCTAGTTACTGGAAAAAAGGACAATTCAAATCTTTATAGAATTTTTATTAAAGCAAAGCAATCTTCACAAACTTATGTAGCTCAGTTAAGTCTAGATATATGGCATCAAAGAATGGGTCATGTAAATCCTATAAAATTAACCCAAATGTTTGGAAATAATGTTTTGAAGAAAACATTAAAATTAGAGAAAAGCCTGATTATTTACTATGTGAAGCATGCATCTATGGAAAACAAAATAGAAAAGTTTTTCACGCGTCAACAAGTCCAAATTCGACCTATCCAGGAGAGCTGATCTATTCAGATGTTTGTGGACCAATGAGTAAAAGATCACCAGGTGGATCATTATATTTTGTATCATTCAAGGATGATTTTTCAAGATTTAGAGTGGCCTACTTCATTAGGCATAAATCAGATGTACTTGAGAAATTTAAAGAATTTGTAAAAATAGTTAGGACTGAAACTGGAAATAAAATAAAAAGATTCAGAACAGATAATGGCACAGAATTCTTAAATAAGAATTTTTCTGATTATCTAAAATCTCTAGGAATTGTTCATGAACTCGCTGCTCCATATACCCCAGAACTTAATGGAATTTCTGAAAGAGATAACAGAACAATAGTTGAATCAGCTAGATGCTTGTTACATGGAAGAAAAATGCCGCTTGAACTGTGGGCTGAAGCCGTAAACACAGCAGTCTATCTCTTAAATAGATGTACTACTAAAGTATTGGGAAATTCTACACCTTATGAAATATGGTACAAGAGAAAACCCTCCATCTTACATTTGAAAACTTTTGGATGTAACGCTTATGTGCATATACCAATAGATAACAGAAATAAATTAGACAAAAAGAGTATTCGTACATTTTTTGTTGGATATACTGAAACTAACAAAAATTATAGAATGTGGGATCCTATTGCTAGAAAAATTATCATAAGCAGAGATGTAATATTTACTGAAGCTAATACATCAGAAAATATACAGGATAACCAACAAGAGCAGGTAACTATATATAGTGAAGAAAGTGTTGATAGCACAAATACCAGTTCCAAACCAGAAGAATCATGTCGATACCCTCTCAGAATTAGAATCAGAGAAAAGGAACAATCATCAACCAACTGTACAAGAGCTATTTCATATGCTTGTTATGTCCATGACCAAGAACCATTGAACTATGAAGATGCAATTGTAGAACAAAACTCAAAAAAGTGGAAACTAGCTATGGACGATGAATTCAATTCCTTGATGAAAAATCAAACATGGACTTATGTGACACTACCATCAGACAGAAAAGCTATTGCATGCAAGTGGGTATACAAAATAAAGCAAAATGCAGATGGATCAAATAAAATGTTTAAGGCTAGACTAGTTGCGAAAGGTTATTCACAAAAATCAGGGCTTGATTATGGTGAAACTTTTTCTCCAGTAGTAAAATTCGATTCAATTAGAACAATCTTATCACTTTGTGCATCACTTGATATGGAAATGATTCAATTAGATGTAAAATCTGCCTTCTTGAATGGTGATTTGGAAGAAGAACTTTACATGGAACAACCCCAAGGTTATGAAACCCAGATTTTCCAAATCATGTTTGCTCTCTTCAGAAAAGCATCTATGGTCTTAAGCAATCCCCCAGAATGTGGAACAAGAAATTTCATGAGTTTTTAATTAAGTTTGATCTCAAACCTAGCATATCAGATTCATGTGTCTATACAATGAAATGTAAACAGGCTTACATATTACTTGCAATATATGTAGATGATTGCTTAATCTGCAGTGTAAATAAACAACATTTAGATGATATAGTACAGTACTTAAATTCCAATTTTGAAATAAAAACTTTTATTGCCGATTATTTCCTTGGCCTACAAATATATCGAGATAGAACAACTAAAATGTTATTTCTACATCAAGCCTCATACATTGAAAGAACACTTGAACATTACAACCTTCTTGAAATTAAGTTACAATCTGTACCTTCTGATCCTTACTCAAAACTAACAAAAGAGATGTGCCCAAAGAATAATCAGGAAATTGAAGAAATGAACAAGATTCCATGCAGACAGACAATTGGTAGTTTAATGTACCTCATGACTGGAACTAGACCTGATATTGCCTACACAGTCAGCAGGGTTAGCCAATTTATGAACAACCCAGGACCTTCACATTGGACCGCAGTAAAGAAAATATTTGGATACTTAAAAGCTACGAAAAACATTGGTATTTGTTTTGGTGGGAGTTCCTGCACTACATCTCTGATAGGTTTTTCCGATGCTGATTTTGCTGGAGATCTAGACACAAGAAAATCAACCACCGGATATGTGTTCGTGTTGAATAATGGACCTATTTCTTGGTGCAGTCAAAAACAGAATTGTGTGTCTCTGTCAACAACAGAATCTGAATATATTGCGGCTTCCAAAGCAGCGAAAGAAGCAATTTGGCTGAGACAACTTCTACGCGAGCTACATCAAGAACAAGTAAAGCCTACAACAATTTTTTGCGACAATCAAAGCTGCATAAGACTTGTTCACAACGCAGAATACCACAAAAGAACTAAACATATTGATATTTCGTATCACTTTATCAGAGATCAATTTCAAAAACATGCAATTGACCTTCTTTATGTCTGCTCCAATGATCAAGCTGCAGACATATTTACGAAAGCTCTACCTCCAGAAAGGTATAGAAGACTAAGAAGCCAACTTGGACTGTTTGAAACAACAAAGTGCTTGTTAGGTGGGAGTGTTGGAGAGTAACTTCGCACATCAGCTGTTGCCTAGCAACGACACCTTCCTACCAGACATCACGTGACCTGGCGCCACACTGTCTATACGGTAGTTTAAGTTTTGGTTTTCTTCCTTCTACTGCGCTTGCCTTTTTAGACTCTTTTTGTTCCTTGTCATCTTAATATAATATTATTGTTAATTAAACATTTTTTTCTGAGAACCAGCCTCTGATTCTCTTACAGGTTGGCTGCTGGATGGTTTGATCGGGAGTTGGTATTCTTGGAACAAGTCCGGTGAGAGATGTCGGAACGGAAATAAGTCATTGTCTTTGGGTTGAACATAATGGGCTTGCATGGTGGGGGGTGCTATATGAGGGACGCTTTCTGTGTAGGGTCTGAATGTGTTGACATGTATTGTGTCGTGTTCCTTATTGAGCGGTTGATTTGGTCTATTAATCTTTACCACATTGGGAGAAATAATTTCTAAAATTATGTAGGGACCTGTGAAATAAGGGGTAAGCTTTCCAGTATTAGGATGGTGGTACACTTTGACAAGAACGAGGTCTCCAATTTCAAAGTTAGGTGTTTTGTGATTAAGATCAAATTTTTGTTTATCTTTGTCGTGTTTCAGTTGTGTGCGTTGGTAGGCTTGTTGTCTGGCAATGTCAATAGGGGGGTAAGGGTTAATGTGGTTAGAAAGTTCTGTGGGTATAATGCCGAAAAGTAAATAGGATGGGGGAAAGCCTGTCACTGAGTGTGGGGTGTTATTATACACTTGTGTAGCCTTGTTAACGAGCTTTGTCCATGAGGTTTTTGGGTTTTCGAGATGTAGTAGTCTGAGTTTACCTGTAATTGTAGAGTTTAGACGTTCGCAAAGACCATTTGCTTGAGGGTTATTACTAGTTGTGTTTAAGGGTTTTATGCCATGGGCTATTAGGAATCTTCGGAACTTCTCTGAGGTGAACGAAGGTGCTCGATCCGAGAGTAAGCGTTTTGGAGAGCCGTATACTAACACCTTTTTAATTGCTTGTATGTAGGTTAAGGTACTGGTAGATTTTGAAGGAAATGCCCATGCGTATCTGGTCATATTGTCAACAATTACATGTAATTTGTGACGTAAATGTAAATATTCGTATAAATAGAGACTACCGATTATGATATATTCGTATAAGATCGTACATACGCCAGGAAAGAACTTGATAGTGGCGGATGCGCTATCTAGATCACCTAGGATGAAAGTCGGGACTCAGGAATTGGAGGAGGAGTTATGTGCCTACGTTCAACAGGTTGTCTCATTTATGCCCATATCTGATGTCCGAGTAAAGGAAATAAAAGAAAGTCAAGACAAAGACCAGGTGATACAAAATATTATTAAATACACCCAGGAAGGATGGCCGGAGAGAACAAATGTCTCCATGTCCGAAAGTCAATATTGGCCAGCAAAGGATGATTTCTCCGTTGAGAATGGTATTCTCCTGAAAGGGTCAAGATACGCTATCCCAGAGAATATCAGGAAAGGGTTGCTCCAAAGAATCCATGAAGGACACCTTGGGATAGTGGAATGTCGGGAAAGGGCCAAAGGATCCGTCTGGTGGCTCCGGATCACAAGCGAAATTGAGGAGATGGTCAGAACATGTCCTATGTGTATTGAGGAAAGAACAAATCGACATCTGCCACTAATACCCTCAGAGCTTCCAAATTGTCCTTGGGAGAAAGTTGGGGTTGACCTCTTTACACTAAAGGGCCAAAACTATTTGTTAATAACAGATTATTATTCAAGATACCCAGAAATTGCCAGATTAGAGGACATGACATCAGCTTCTGTAATAGTCCACTGTAAGTCCATCTTTGTAAGGCACGGAATTCCTTTGGAAGTTCGGAGTGACAATGGCCCCCAGTTCGGATCACTATTCAAAGAATTTGCCCACGATTACGGATTTACTCATGTCACCTCCAGTCCAAGATACCCGCAGAGTAACGGCTTCATAGAATCTTTCGTAAAAATTGTTAAAGAAAGAATTAGCAAGTCAAAGGATCCATATCTGGCTTTGCTGGCATATCGAGCTACACCACTCGCAAATGGCTTCAGCCCAGCAGAACTTAGCATGGGACGGCGGGTTCGCACCACTATTCCAACACCAACGAAACAACACCAACCACCCAATTTAAAGAATTTGAAAAATCAAGAAGCTATTCAAAGGGAAAAACAAAAATACTACTTTGATCGAGCAAAAGGAGTACGAGAACTGCCTCCATTGGATGTAAATGATCGAGTTTGGCTGACGGACCTTAAAACTCCCGGAGTCATCATTTCCAAAGCAGATACTCCTAGATCTTATATGGTTGATACACCGAGAGGAAGGGTTAGAAGAAATCGCTTCCATCTACTTCCTACTGGTCAGAGGTCTCCAGGGACTCCACACTTCGAGCCAGACGAAGAGCCATATATAAATTACCCAGAAGCCAACACACACACCTCAGATGCTCCTACGGATGTGACCGATTCATCAACATCTCCTAAAGAGGCACTTTATAGGACTCGCTCTGGAAGAACAGTTCGTCCGCCCAGACATTTTGGAGATGACTAGAGCTAATCTCTAAGAGGGGAGATGTGACGTAAATGTAAATATTCGTATAAATATGTAAATTAGGGTTTTGCATATAGACAGCTCGAGTTAGGATATATATAGAGATAATTGGAAGTTGTTAGTTTAGTTTAGAAAGTTCCGTTCTTAAATAAAGAATTGTTCATCATCGTATCCCGATTCCTTGAAGAAACTTAACATAAGTGGGTTTTAGAATTGCCGTATTTAGCGAAGCCTGATACTGTGTCTATTGATAGGAGGTCGAATGTTTTGGTAGCAGAGGGAATTTGTCCAAGTTCTCCATACGTGGGTCCTTTTGGATGTTTGGTTAACTGACATGTGGTACAAGAATTTACATGATTTTTAATGTCTCTTGACATGCCACTCCAATTGTATTGGCCGGAGATAAGGCGACTCATTTGAGATATACCAGGGTGATTGTATTCCAAATGTACTTTGTTTAGAAGGGTGCTGCGAAGTTTCTCTGGAATCAGAATTTTGGTTACTCCTTTGCGTGTGATGGTGTGTAATCCGTTTGTGTCTTGTGTGATGTTTGGATGTGTTGGTGTATTGTTTTGGTGCATCTTGATGGTGTCGGCGTCTAGGAATCCGCAGAAGGGATTGCGTGAGAGAAGGTCAGCTTCGTATTGTTGGGCACCTTTAATGTAGCGAATTTCGTAGTCATATGCAGATAGTCTTAAGCTCCATTTGAATAGACTTCCTGTGGGATTTTTGATAGATTTTAGTCATTGTAGCGCGTGGTGATCAGAGAAGATGGTGAATTTTGTGTCTGTAAGGTAAATGCGGAATTTTTCTACGCTTTCAATTATGGCTAGGCATTCTAACTCAGATATGTTGTAATTTTGTTCGTGCAGGCGTAAAGCTCGGCTATAATATATTACAGGATGTATTTGGTTGTTGGGGTGGACCTGTTTTAAAATTCCTGCGATACCTTGTGTTGAAGCGTCGCAGTAGAGTTGGCAGGGTAGACCTTCTTGGAACAAATGTAAGACGGTTGTGTAGTGAGACTTTTTTTAAGGTTTCAAAAGCTTGTTGACAAGAATTGTTCCAGTACCGTTTTACGTCCTTTTTAAGTAAGTTGTTAAGGGGTGTTCGGAGACGAGCATAATTTGGAATAAATTTATTATATACGTTAATTGCGCCTAGGAAAGATTGTAGCGAATTTTGATTATAAGGGGGTTTGATGGCATTAAATGTATCGAAGTTTCTAAGCTGGGGTGTATATGTGCCTGCGGATATGGTGTATCCGAGAAACTCTATGGATGTTTTGAAAAATTCACACTTCTTATAATTCAGTCTGATGTTTTCTGCTTGGCAAACTTCGAAATATTTTGTAAGGTGTTGCATGTGTTCTTCTGTGGATTCTGAGAATATAATAAAGTCGTCAAAATAATGTTCTATGCATTGTAAGTTGTGTTTTTGTATGATCTGATTGATTGCGCGTTCGTAAATTTGTGGTGAATTCTTCAGGCCAAAAGGAAGGCGGGTCCATTGATATTGTCCATCAGGTGTAACAAAAGCAAGAAGTGGTCTAGATTCTGGTGCGATCTCTACTTGCCAGTATGCAGAGGCGATGTCGACGGAGGAAAATACTTTGGCGCGAGAGAGTTTATCCAGCACGGAATCAATCAAGGGGAGGGGGCGAATATCTGGCTGAATTATGTCGTTTAGTTTTTTATAATCTATGCAGAAGCGTTTTGTTTTATCCCGCTTTGTTACTAACGTTACAGGACTTGCGAACGGAGAGTAGGACTTTTCTATGATATTGTGTTTTAACATTTCGGCGACTTGATTTTGAATTTCCTTTAGGTCGCAATAAGGAACTCTGTATGTCCTGAGTGTAATTATTTTGTCAGAGGTAGTGTTAATTTTGACGGGGGAAATGTTTAAAGTGGGGACATCAAATTTGTTTTCAGAAAATATGTGTTGATAGTTATGCAATAGGAGATTAAATTGGGTCGGAATATCAGGGTGAGACAATTCAGTTCGCGCATCAGTTAGCTGGCAATTAGGGTTAGCAAGGGTTGTGGGAGATAAAAAATAACATGGACATTTTTCTGAAAAGGAATAATTATTTGTGGTTAGTGCATGTGCTGATTGGTTGCATCGTGAGGGCAGAGATGTTTGGGATGCCTTGAAATGTCGCTGGCATTCCCAATAAGCACATGCACGTGGAACAAGG
This sequence comes from Cordylochernes scorpioides, assembly GCA_030710605.1. NCBI lineage: Eukaryota > Metazoa > Arthropoda > Arachnida > Pseudoscorpiones > Chernetidae > Cordylochernes > Cordylochernes scorpioides. The sequence continues at coordinate 104,708,973 of CP092869.1, read as the reverse complement.
GAGAAATTATACACATTTTTAGCTAAGGGTGAGTTATTTTGAAGTATAAAGAATTCGTGAAAATTAATTTGCAGTTTAAATTTTTTAAGCGTATCTATTGAAAGTATAAACAATACTTTAAATTATACCGCATAAGTTTCTTTTCTATAAAAATCAATGTTTATTTTAAAGAGAAATATTTACTATTTCTAACTTTTTTTAAATGAAGTATGAGAGGGTGAAAATATGAAGATTAATGGCGAACGGGAAAAATAAAAGTGTCCAGGGGCGGGAATCGAACCCACAACCTTCTGCTTACCGGGCAGGTGCCATGTCCACTAGGCTACCCTGGACGTTATTTCTCCGTTCGTAGATAATACTTAAAGTAACTTATAATACATTATAATGGACTGCGGCGTGTGATTATAAACAATACTTTAAATTATACCGCATAAGTTTCTTTTCTATAAAAATCAATATTTTTTTTAAAGAGAAATATTTACTATTTCTAGCTTTTTTTAAATGAAGTATGAGAGGGTGAAAATATGAAGATTAATGGCGAACGGGAAAAATAAAAGTGTCCAGGGGCGGGAATCGAACCCACAACCTTCTGCTTACCGGGCAGGTGCCATGTCCACTAGGCTATATTCCCGCCCCTGGACACTTTTATTTTTCCCGTTCGCCATTAATCTTCATATTTTCACCCTCTCATACTTCATTTAAAAAAGTTAGAAATAGTAAATATTTCTCTTTAAAATAAATATTGATTTTTATAGAAAAGAAACTTATGCGGTATAATTTAAAGTATTGTTTATAATCACACGCCGCAGTCCATTATAATCTATTGAAAGTATACCAAATGGAAGCTTAGAATCTATGAGAGAAATTCTGATCTTTTCTGTTATTTTGCCTAAGGTTAGCGGAAGATAAACATAGCCTGCGGTGGTAATACCTTTTGAGATAGAACTAATTTGAATGTGCTCTTTAATTAATTCTATTTTTGTGTTAAGACCCTTTTTAAGAAGTTAAAGGTATTTAATGGTATAATATTTACGGTTGCGCCAGTATCAGCTAGAAAAGGAAGGAAATGTTTGTGATTGAGGAGCACCTTTAAAATAAGGTTATTAACGAAAATTAGGGTAATCCTCTACCTGTTTGGGGCTAGTGCGGCTTGTCGTCGGGGCGGCTGGCGCAGTAGACGGTGTCGTCTGGCGGCCATTATTGGTTTGGTTGAAGGCTGGCGTGGTAGGTTTGGCCGTGCTGGACATGTTGTCCTTGGCAGAACCTGCAGGGGGAAGGTGGTGGTGTTGCTGCGTAGTTTTGTGCCCGTGATGGTGGTCGTGGGGTATTGTGGTAGGGTCCTTCCATCCGTGGAGGATTGTCTGGCCCACGTGGCGGTTGTGGGGAGAAGTTTCCTCTTACCCTTGAGGTTAGTTCATACCATTCAGAAAGTGACTTGGGAGGCACAACTCGAACAAGGCGCTGATCCCCAGTGGGCAGTCCTTCGGTCAAGGCCTCTATGATTACAGGTCTTGGCAAGTTCAATTGTATCCCTAACCCACGAACTCCAACAAAATCATCACCATATGTCCATATCGTGTTCCGATATGCGACCAACAGGAAATCCGCGGTCAGGTCCAACAAATGCTGGAAAATGGCATTATAGAGCAGTCGTTTTCACCTTTCTCTAGCCCAGTCACTCTCGTCACCAAGCGCGACAAGACCAAAAGGTTTTGCATTGACTATAGAAAGGTGAACGAACTTATCAGCTCTGATGTCCATCCACTCCCAAGGATCGAGGATATACTCGACCGTCTCGCACGGGCCAAGTATTTCTCCACGGCCGACATATCCTCCGCGTATTGGCAGGTCCCAATACACCCCGATTCTCGACCACTGTTGGCATTTGCCACGCTCGAAGGGTTATATCAGCCCACTCGATTGCCTTTCGGGTTGAAAACCAGCCCTCAGATTTACGAAAGAGCCACGAGTCAAATCCTACAGAGGCACGGACTTGACTGTGTGGCACATTATTTTGATGACTTCATCATTTTCTCCAACACACTGGAGGAACATCAAAACCATCTGCGACAATTTTTCGCCTTTTGCGAGGTAGAAAAGTTACAACTTCGCAAAATGCGAATTTTTTAAACAGTCCATAAATTTCCTAGGATGCACCATCACTGCTGGTACTACCACACCACTCACACGCAACACAGACATCATCCACGCCATTCAACAACCACACAACTGCAAAACATTACAATCCTTTCTAGGCGCTGTGAACGTTTATAATAAATTCATTCCGGACTACGCCCGCTTGCGGACGCCACTTAACAACCTTCTCAAAAAGGATGTCATGTGGTTCTTGGATGAAAAATGCCTAAAAGCGTTCACTAGCCTGAAAGAAAGCCTCACAACACACCCCATTTCACACCTTTACAAAGAAGGTCTGCCATGCCAGGTGTACTGTGACGCCTCCACCCTCGGTATAGCAGGCATCCTCAAACAGGTCCACCCTGATGGGAAAATATACCCAGTCCAGTATTTCAGCCGCTCCCTGCGTTCACACGAACGGAATTACTCCATCTCTGAATTAGAGTGCTTAGCAATCGTTGAGAGTGTGGAGAAATTCCGCGTCTATTTGATGGGCAGAAAATTCACCAAATTTTCTGACCATCACGCATTGCAGTGGCTGAAAACGATCAAAAACCCGTTAGGCAGATTATTTCGATGGAGTTTACGGCTGTCGAGTTACGAGTATGAGGTTCGCTACATAAAGGGAACACAGCAATATGAGGCGGACCTCCTATCCTGTAACCCGTTCTGTGGTTTCTTAGACGCCTCCCTCATTAAGAACCATCAGCCTTCCCCATCGGGAAATTCTAGCTTGACCATTGATCACAATGGACTGCATACCGTTTCCCGAAAAGGTGTAACTAAAATCATAATTCCAAAAACACTCACCAACAAACTACTACAAACAGTACACACCCAATACAACCACCCAGGCATTTCACAAATGACAAGACTCATCTCCGCTCAGTATTATTGGCAGGGCATGTCAAAAGACATTACACAGAAGGTTAAAACCTGCCCAACCTGCCAGTTGACAAAACGTCCATTGGGGCCCACTTACGGGGAATTAGGTCAACCGCCAGAAACCAAAGGACCCTTTGACCTACTATCCCTCGACACCATAGCAGGGTTTGCCAAATATGGCAACGCCAAAGTATACCTCCATGTCGTAGTCGACCATTTCTCGCGCTACACATGGACGTTCCCGTCCAAATCCATCAGCATTTCTACCTATCAACAGGTACTCAAGCGAGTATTACAGGATGGATCTCCGAAACGCCTTCTTACGGATAGAGCCCCTGCATTAACTTCGCCAAAATTTAGGAGCATCCTGCTTAACAGGAGTATCCACCCGTTACTCACCACCAGGAATAATCCACAAGCCAACGGTCTATGTGAACGCCTAAACGCCACCCTTACAGGAAAACTTAGGCTACTACATTTGGAGAACCCTAAGATCGCATGGACCAAGTTGGTCAAACGAGTTACCACTATATACAATAATACCCCACACTCTGTCACCGGTTTTCCGCCCATCTACCTGAACCCAGAACTTTCTGACCACACCACACCTTATCCAGACATCGACAGAGCTAGGAAGATCGCACACACGAGAACTCAAAACAAACACATACGAGATAAAAACGCTTATGACCAACGACACAAACAACCACACTTCGAAATAGGTGACCTGGTGTTGGTTAAAATATATCATCACCCCAACACAGGGAAACTCGCCCCATATTTCACAGGACCATACACCATATTAGAGATCATCCGCCCAAATGTGGTCCGTATCGATAGGCCCAACCAACCTCTCCAAAGATATACTGATACAGTCCATGTGAACAAACTTAGACTATACACTGAAAACATCCCATATATTACGCCACCCGCAATCAAGATACACTATTTGCAACCCCAGGATAATTACACGTTTCCATTTAAATACCTCACACCCGAACTTTTTCCAGCAGAGCCGTTGACAATCAAACCAACAAACAGCGAGCCTTTCAATCATTTAGATCCTACCATTTTTACCAAAACCCGATTTACACCATTCACCCATAATAACAAAGAACGCGACATCGCCCATCCACCGGTACATCCAATGCCAAGTCCGCCACAATCAATAGAAGTACAACACGATAATCAAAAAACCCAACTCGTGGAGAAGACATGGGAGAAAATGTGCAGATATCCCATATTTAACTTAATATGTTTTATCTGTCTTCTGATTATGCCCTATAAACTCGCTCCATTTATAATAATAGCTTACATTGGATTATATACCCTACGGCCCCAACGGCTTTACCAGTTACAGGAAGCAGTCTTCCATATAGGAAGTTCCGTCCTAAAAGCCATCTTCCATATAGGCAATGCAATTTTTGAATTTCTAACTCTTATATGGGAGATAATGGAAGAAAACTTAGAGCAAATCAGGGGGCCTCAACCAACCTAATTAAGAAGGTCCAGCGGGCCTGACACCATCTGAATCCATTAGGCGGCAGGAAGAATCAATTACAGAAGGGGGGATAGATTTAGAACTCCCCAAACCGGCCTCAGGTTGCCGGAAGTAACATGGAGGTCATTTTCTCCCCAGCGACACAAAGAAGCCGCCATCTACATGTCACCAAATTGCAGTTTCGCTCAAGCTGGACAGATTTAGAAATCTCGCCGAAGGCCTCTCGCTTGGTCGACAAATAAAATTGAGGTCACTGTGTTCCCCTCACGTCCGCCATTTTTAACGGTCACCAGATTGGATCCACATTCACAACGAGCTTACATATCGATTCTTACAAAAACACAATTTAATTATATTAATATCATTATATTAATATTATATTAATAAACAAATTTAATTCTCAGAACGCAATCCCAATGAATTACACAATCTCTATTCCTCTTCTTTTAAGACTTCCAAAAAAAAAAAAAACTTTACATTTACCCACACTAGGCACGTATCCAACACGCAAACACAACAAACCTTAGGTTTTGACAACACAAAAAAATCATTTTACATTTTTCACAAAAAACTTATAACATTTCCAAACAACATCCAAGTGAATTGCCGACCAAATTCGATTCTCTTACTAACATTTTTAAAACAATATTACATGGCAACCCACAAACAAGCACACAACACTCACGACCAATACACAACATTCAGATCTCAAGGTTAAATACGAACAAAAGCACGCACATTACCACTTAAAGGATAGGAAAAATTAGGTAGCAAAGCTTTCGAGCTTACGTTTCTTCCGAAAGGAATAAACAACCACTTTAAAAGGGTCGAGGACACTCCTCGAACCCTGTATTCAAAGATCCGACTCCGGTTACGACCACCCGATAAAAGAAGTGGATATCGGGCGAGCATATCTTAAGTGCCCTAGGGAATTGCATAAAAATCCCTAGAACGCATTAAGGCTCGGGACATATTAACATAATACACTCGGCCTTGAGATCTTGAAGACGATACTACCACAAAACGCACCATACACACTTAAGGTTAATTAGATCCCCGTGTCTCCTGTATACATAATATGAACGCACTTTTGGGAAGAATCATGTTTTCACCCATGAGTCGCACAGGAAAGACAAAAATCTACGAGGCAAATAAAAAGAACTGGTTGCGTCGCGTGACCTAGATACATTGGCATGTAACTTTATCACAAAGAGAGTTTGCGAGACTCTATCTCTACATTTCCCTTATCCCATTCATTTACCTTTTTTTTAATTCAAAATTCTTAATCAAATTTACCATTTTATCCTAATCAAATATTTACCATTTATCGTAATCAAATATTTACCATTCATATAACAACTTTTTTTATTTTGTTCATAAACCAATTACTTTCTCAACCACTAAACAAATTTTTCTTAACGAAAACTCATTGGTTCTCTTTTAATTTGCTATATTTTTATTTTTATTTTTGATTTTGATTTCTCAAAAGCCCTAACAGAAAAATTCCCTCGATTTTGTTTTCCCCATATCGAGTAGAATATTGTGTAGGCACTATTTTCTTTTTTTTTTCCTCACTCAACAATGCTACAAAGCGCATTCACTTTGATTTCTCACAACTAAAGTTTATTTTTGATTTCTCAAAAGCCCTAATAGAAAAATTCCCTCGATTTTAATTTCCCCATCTCGAGCCGAATATTTAGGCACCTTTTTCTTTTTACTCAACAATGCACCATAACATTCACTTTGATTTCTTATAATTAAATATTTTGATTTCTCTTACTTATACTCAACCAATATCTCACCAACACCATTCTCTTTTATTTTTTATGTCACCAACAATGCTTGTATATAGCCTCCCAGTAACCATAATTAATTTTTCCCCACAAAATTATTTTTCCTTTACAGAATTCACTTCAGGATACCCCTTTTTGAATTCTTCACATGTAGGGGGCGCATCTGTCATAATTTGTATATAACTAGATGTAACCCCACCACAATATATATGCAATGTATGATCTAAAAGATTTTAATAAAGGTTAGGCTTAGCGAACTGGGAGAGAAGCCATCAGAGAATCCATTACCAGGTTTTCATTATCCAGGAAGCAAAGATTATTACCCAGGAACTAAAAAAACTGAGTTCAAAGACATTCTTCTTCCGGGAGCATGTTAAAACATGACAAAGACAATGGAGTTAGCTACCTCCAATCAGAGTCCAGCAGGACTAGCTAAGATCCAATCAGAAGTCGCCACGAGACGATAGTCAACCAATGAGAGCACTAGAGAGTTAACGAGTTAAATCTCGGACTCAAGTTTGTCAGTAGGGAGCTGGACCTGCCAAGGAACAGTTGGGAGCTTGCCACCACCTTAAGCAGTACGCTTAACCCCTTCTCGCTCAGGTCACCTCAATGTTCAATATGTGAGTAGTCACTCCATTAGTCAAAAGCCCTTCTCTCCCTTGATCGCTGGCCTATTTCTCAATCCAATCCTGTGTCCTTTCTCGTTATTCCCCCTGTGAGAAAACCTACCATTTCAGCCAAAACGACTGCGCCCACAATCACCACCAAGTATTTCAACAGGGTTTTACGACAACCAAACAACCAACCATCCAAAACCAACCAATTCCGAAAAAAGATCAAATCCTTATATCAATAAAAATGAAATTCAAAATCGATGTTTGTTATCGCATAGCGCAAAATCTACTGAATCAATAATTATTTCGCATGTAGGTAGCTGATGATTTCGTTTAACATATAGGCTATTCAAAAAACTAAAAAAGTTAATGTGCTTTTTTTAAAAAATAAAAAACCAACAAGCGATAGTTCCAGCCTTTTACCGCTTGAGCGCAGCACTGGTCGCGACGATAAATGAATTTGATTGGTTAATAATTAACACGTGGTTTGTTTACACTGTGGTGTTTTGCATAACAATAGTTATGTTTTAGATAAATTGTCGAGATATGCAAATAAGGTTTTGCATAGTGTTTGTTTGTTTGTATGTTAATTATTTTTATGTATATATATATCATTAAATTGTAAATATTCAGTCATATTAGTGTTATGAGCGAATAAAGGTTTTATCTCGGACTTAGTGGATCTCGGTGACCTGGAGTAGTTGTAGAGACACAACATTGGCGACGAAGGTAAAGTGAGTGAACAATGATGAATATTGAACAGTTCAACCCAAACAATGGAAATGATATCTCAAGTTATTTAGAACGCTTTGAATCCTATTGCATAGCGAATGATATAGTAAAGATCGTTAAAAAGAAGGCAACATTTTTCTCGCTATGCGGAAGCGAAACGTATAATATAATACGGACGTTGACCTCTCCCAAGAATCCATTGGAGACAGAATGGGAGGAGTTGGTAACAAGGATTAAAAAATATTTTGATCCAACGCCAAATATAATAGTGCAGCGTTTTAAATTTGCGAAAAGGCTTCAAATGCCAAATGAAACAATATCTGAATTTATAACAGCTCTAAAGAAAATTGCCGAGAAGTGTGAATTCCCTGATTTGGAGGATAGGTTGCGTGATGCCCTGGTATGCGGTATTCTAAACGGGGAGATACAATCAATGCTGTTAATGAACAGTATGCTAACATTTAAAGTGGCTCAAGAGATGGCATTGGCACATGAGGCTGCGGTAAAGAACGTTGCAGAAATTAAAGATGGAAAACCTCAGGAAGAAATGAATGTAATGGGAAGAGCTGTTAAGGTGAGACGGAGGAATGAGAAGATTTTTAAATGTTTCCGCTGTGGATACACAAATCACAGAGAAGAGCAATGTTTCTTTAAAGATAAAAGATGTTTTAAATGCCAGAAGTTAGGGCATATATCTAGGGTCTGTAAGAACGGGAACTGGAGGAGCGATCGTAATAATTGCTCGATAGATGAGGAGGCAGAGGCAACTAATGGCCTTTTTAATATAAATCAAGTGAAGGACACCAGTAACATGCGGAATTATATGGTTAAAGTACGGACTAGCGGTCGAGATATGAATATGCTCATTGACTCGGGAACAAGAAAAAATATTATTTCTGAGAAGTCGTATATCGAAACTTGGGTGAAGTCAGAAAGGCCTAGAATAGAGAAGGATTCTACCAAGTTGGTGCAATGGAACAGACAGAGGTTATCCATTCTGGGTAAAATAAAAGCCGACGTAAAAGTGAACAAAAGAAGTATCACAATGGAATTGCTTGTGATCGAAGGTCCGGGCCCAAATCTGATTGGAAGGGAGGCGTTTGACCAGATTGGAATTGGTCTTGAATGGTTAAATTATGGCGACAGTGTATGTCAAATCAATGAGGTAATTATGGGAAACGGTATGGCCGCTGCTATGAATGGAAATGGAAATGGTATGGCCGCTGCGATGAACGGCAATGGCAATGGAGCTAAGTACGGTAATGGCAATGGAATGGCCGCGGCTATGAATGGAAACGGAGGCAAATACGCCAATGGAATGATGAGCGGAGCTAATGGAATGGGCGCGGGTTACATGAACGGTGGGGAGGGCATGTACAGTGAGGGTGACGGGCTGAGCGTGTACGGCAACCCCGGCGTGGACTTCCCACTTTTCACCTGGGTGCCCGAGACCAGCTTCCAATGCGGACAACAGGAGCTTCCTGGATACTATGCCGATCAGGAGGGACCCACCAAGGCTGGAGGAAACACCTGGGCCAAGTAGACCAATAAGAAACCGGAGACTCCCCGAATACTTTAAAGATTGTGTAACAAATTGGGTGTGAGAAGATGTGGTGTTTTGCATAACAATAGTTATGTTTTAGATAAATTGTCGAGATATGCAAATAAGGTTTTGCATAGTGTTTGTTTGTTTGTATGTTAATTATTTTTATGTATATATATGTATCATTAAATTGTAAATATTCAGTCATATTAGTGTTATGAGCGAATAAAGGTTTTATCTCGGACTTAGTGGATCTCGGTGACCTGGAGTAGTTGTAGAGACACAACATTACACGATGAATGTTTTTAAAAGGTAAGATTATCCAATCGCCGTGAAACTTTAGGAAGTTATTTACTATACTATTGGGAAGATTTCTGGTTTGAATTCGATTTGAAATAAATATTCTTTGCAATTTTATTTACAAATTTTCTACTTTCACTCGCAAGCAGCGCCTCTCGCGGTTTCTGGTGAAATTACATTTATAAATTGTAAAAATGCTAAAATGCGTTCCAAGTATAATAAATTTAATTAGAAATATGGTAATATAATATTCCAAAGACGCGTTGTAAAAAAACTTGGCATTTCAATCCTTATATCTATAAAAATGAAATGCGAAATCGATGTTTGTTATCGCTTCACGCAAAATTTACTGACTCAATCATTATGGAATTTCGCATGTAGGTAGCTGAAGATTTCGTTTAACATATAGGCTATTCAAAAAACTATAAAAGTTAATGTGCTTTTTTTTAAATAAAAAACCAAAAAGCGTTAGTTCCAGCCTTTTACCGCTTGGGCGCAGCACTGGTCGCGACGATAAATGAATTTGATTGGTTAATAATTAACAAGTGGCTTGTTTACACTATGAAGGTTTTTAAAAGGTAAGATTATCCAATCGCCGTGAAACTTTAGGAAGTTATTTACTATACTACTGGGAAGATTTCTGGTTTGAATTTGATTTGAAATAAATATTCTTTGCAATTTTATTTGCAAATTTTCTACTTTCACTCGCAAGCAGCGCCTCTAGCCGCGTCTGGTGAAATTATATTTATAAATTGTAACAATGCTAAAAATGTTTTCCAAGTATAATAAATTTAATTTGAGAATTTAGTAATATAATATTCCAATGACGTAAAAAATACTTGGCATTTCAATATTAATATATATTTAAAGAAAAAATTGTAACGTTTTTGTGTTAAATGCTAAAATGTAATGTTAAAATATATTTTTACATTGTTTATTTAATTTGCTGTTTTTTTATAAAAATGGTGATGCAACTTTAATTGTTGTTGTGAAAATATCTTTATTTACGGAGCTGCTAACCATAATAAATGATTTTTGAGCCCCTAATTGTTGTTGCCTATTATCGTTTGTTTATATAAAAAAATTACATTGTATGTGATGATGATAACAAAAATGAAATTTTAAATTAATATATATAATTCATTTTGAGAAAAAGAAATAATTAATTATCAAATTCACAAAAGTGACAATATCCCTTTTGAAATACAATAAATGTTTTTAAAAAAATATGTGTTTCAAAAATATATTTAAACGCATATAACAATATTTCTATTTATATACGTTTATAAATCAATATATAGGTGGATTGGATGTTTTCTAGAATCGTTTTAACAAATGTTCGTTAGGCAAACTTTTACTTGGATAAAAACTGTGCGAAGCCGGGTACATTCGCAAAATACAGTTATTTACAAATCTTCGTTTGTGGCAAGATACTATTCCTTCAACTTCAAATTACCGAGTGGACAAATTAATACTTATTTTTTTCAACTTATCGAGTATTTTTCAAGAGACCGGGAAAATATTATCGAGAGTGTAGACAAGTATAGATTCAGTAGGGATTGGATGTTTGCTGGAATCGTTTTAACAAATTTTTGTTAAGCAAACTTTTACTCGGGTAAAAATCGGGCGAAGCTGGGAACATATATATATATTCTGTATATATGTTTGTCGGCTATGCACGCCCTCAATATGTAACTAATCTCGCTGAAATTTGAACAGGACAGAGAGTTAAATCTGGAAGAGTTTTTTTGTCGCACTTTAACCAAGAAAAATTATATTTAACCAAGTACTGAGCAACAATATTTTTTGTCAGAAATGATGATGACAATATTGCCGTATCATGCTTGATTGCATTAAAAAATTCTTTTGGGGAATATTCACTAAAGCAGACCACGGGCGAAGCCAGATAATGATTAATAGTAGGCAGGAACAAAATTCTACAAGCGAAACATTCACTCGAGCAGAAGACACACGAAGCCAGGTCATCTCTATATATAAAATATCGTTTCTCGGCCTTTTGGCTAAGATCATGTAGTATATCTCTAGATATTTTTATTTATGTATATGTAATAATGGGTTGGGGTGACTTATCTGTGATTAGGGATCCTGTCGACTCTCTGTGATAATAGGTTGAGGTTTGGTAAGCCTCTTGTAGAACCTCGTCGACTCTCGCTATAAGTTGTGGCAACCGAGGGTCAAACCTGTAGTAACCGAGAGGGACAGCCAGGGCGTGAGAGTTTTCCAGTACCTCTCTGCACCTTGTAGGACCTTTAACAGTTCTCACAGGGTACAGGCAGTCGTGGTCGAGGCAGAGTGGAAAAAGCTTGGGAATGTCCACACACACAAAACGAAGCGACACAGTTGTCGAAGGAAAATTCCTTGAATAGATAAAAAGCGAGCCAAGAGCAAAGATGGAGATCGAGAAGGTTTCTTACTGTTTTACATGATCGATGAGTTGGTGACAACCGGCGACACACGGATGGGGAACTGACTGGAACTGACTGGCTGTTGCTACGTGGGGTCCTATTTATACAACTCTTTTGGACCAGGAAGGGAACCAGGAAGTATTGCCTTTCTGCACGTGTCTGCTAATCGACACTGGCGCCTGTCTGTTGGCTTCCATCTATCTTTAGAAGTTACTTGTGATTCTCTCTCTGGCTCTTAACTCAGCTTTTAATCTATTATATAGTTTTATTTATTCATCCTCAGTACATTACATATGGGGATACAAGGACACACGTCAATTATGCGTATAATTAGTTATAGTTTATAATTAGTTCTATATACAACATGACAATCTTGTTATAAATATTATAATATATAGGTTTGTTGGTTTAAATTATCATAGATGGGCCCCGGGAGTGAAAGGGTTTATCCGGGTTTAAGCGGGTAAAGCCTCTCTAACACAGGTAAGTAATTAAAATTTATTTTAATTAATTAAAACTGTGAGGGTAAAGGGCTATAACAAGATGTTTATTTGGATATATCTGAAAATTATTAAAATAAAACTTATGTTTAATTTAAAAGTTATGATATTCATTATAAAAGAGAACTGTAGATAAAACCTTTGTTTGTTAAAAAATAATGATGATAAAAATGATGTTCTAAAAGATTGTTGGCGGGCGTTGGAAAGGGTTAGGGGTTGAAGAATATGCAATTGTAAGTGTTGCACAGACAATCAAATACTGAGATCCAGGTGCAAAGCGAGGATATAGACTTGTGCGTCTTCCTAGGCAATGTTTCACCTGCGATCCTGTATAAGGTTACAGTGCTTTGTCACAATTGTAGGGTTATTGGTTGAAAAGATGTTGAAGAAAAGAATTAATATGCTTGAAAGGGGTGGTAGAGCCATGCGATAAGTAGAATTGTTGTATCGACAGTAGGTGGTCTGACTTGACTTGAAATCAAAGGTTGATTGTGGTCCGCTAGAGCTGAAAAAATTGAAAGTTGAAAAAAGTGAACGCTTTGTGCATGCGTTGGTGATGTGCTCTGCGGATGATTGAAATAAACTTTTGAAACGTGTTCAGACCAAAAGTCGAGACTTGTACTTCTGGGGAACTGTGTTCAAAGAGTTTGTTGAATTACGAAATCAAAAGAAAAATTGTCAAGCAGTGCTGTCGTTTCTACTATGGTTCGAAGCAATGGCTGAAATAGGTAGTGAAAACAAGTATAGGGAAGTGATATGTAAGTAGGATTATTGAAAAACGATTGTTGTATGCCCGGTAGTTGCTGATAAATAAACATTGTCATATAATAAAGTTATTTAAACAAAAATATAGTGAATAAAAAGATAAAAATATGAGTGCGGATAAAAAAGTATAAGTGGATAAGATCAAACATGTACTATATGAAAGATATAATAATGAATTAGTAAAATATAAAAGATATAATAATGAATTAGTAAAATATAAAAGATATAATAATGAGAATTAGTAATATATAAAAGATATAATAATGAATTAAAAATGATTATTGAAAGAATTAAATGTTTTGCCATACTAAAATAATATCATGAAGAATAAAATTGTTAAAATAAAGTTGTTAAAATAATGTTGGAATAAAAATTTGATTATATAATTGAAAAGTAAAAAAAAATAAAAATAAAAATAATTATTCAAGATTTTATACAAAAAAAAAAATAATATAATTAAAGGTTATTAATGATTAGATAAATGTTAAGTAGTAACAAATGGAGCAAAAAATGTCTCTTTTGAAGAAAAGTTAAAAGAAAACAAAAAATATTCGTTCCTGAAAAAAAGAACATACTTACACACAATGTCTATGTGTAGGTGCAATATTATTAATGTCTTTAGTTCGGCCTACGGGGAGGCAATGTGATCCTATGTCGCTTTGGTCCGGTCTGAGAAGTTGGTCTATGCCAGATCTTCCCGATTATATTATGTGAGACCAGACGGGGAGCGATCTTGATCCCTAAAATGATGTAGTGTAGTGGAAGATGGGACTTTGGATACATGAAGTGTGTAGTGCATGTCTTAGGCGCTAAAAAGATTGCAGAGCGTTTTATGCTGTTGGTCTGCAAAATTTTTAGGTGAGCCTACCCAAACGCCGGCTTGTTACGCTTGGGAAAAATCATTTAAACTATTAATTTAACAGATCTTTTTTCCATGTAACATTGCGTTACATATGGAGAAATGAGAGGTTAAATCCTTTTTTATTCCTAACGAATGAGCCGGTAATGTTGTGTTTGTTCTTATTAAAAGCGTACCCAAAAGCCATATAATTGAATGATTGTTCTTTTACGTCAAAAAAAATTCCACACTGGGCGTGCAAACAATGTAAAAGTTGTAAAACACACGATGATAATTAAAGATATAAAGTTTAATGATATTTTTTTCAATATTAAAATTCAAATTAATAAGTGAATTGGGTAATTATTGGTAAGTCAATTAGTTTTAGGTGCTGCAATCTATCCGTCCTGCGAGTTGGATCACGTGTCAGGTACAGGCGAACTGCAACTGGAGGTGTCATTTTAACATGGCGGTTGCCCTTTGATGCCGACCGGCATAGCTGGGTTGTTTATTGATGTTGGCGGGCGTTGTGAGTCACCCTGCTGGCTAGAAAAAAAATCTCTCTGCCTCCACTGTGGTAATTTGTTTTCTGACCTAATTGAAAATACTGGGATTTAAATGTAAAAAAGGCTGTGAGCTTGTAGGCGGTATAATTCGGAATAATTGTGTCTCGAGGATATCGGGAGTCAAATGATTGAATTCAATGAAATGTACATCTTGAGGCAATCGCTGTGGGTGTTGAACGAATCGGGGCTGTGGAGGTGTTATGTACAACACATCCTCTGTGTAATATTTTAATTTATTGACATGTATGGTGTCACTGTCTCTATTGAGAGGCTGATTTGGGCGATCTATTCGAACGACATTGGGTGAAATGATTTCAATTATTTTGTAGGGTCCAGTAAAATATGGTGCTAATTTACCTGTGTCGGGATGTCTGTAATTTTTTACCAAAACAAGATCATTCACTTCGAAATGTGGTGTTCTGTGCTGCTTATCAAATGTTTCTTTATCTTTTTTATGTTTATTTTGAGTACGAGAGCTTGCTATCTCTCGAGCTATATTTATCTCGGGTTATGGGTTAAGATGAGTTCTTAGATCTGGGGGGATAACATTGAACATTAAGTAGGTAGGTGGAAAACTTGTGACAGAATGGGGTGTGTTATTGTACGTCTGAGTGACGTGTTTAACTAGTTGAGTCCAGGAAGCTTTCGGATTTTCTAGATAAGCTAGTCTGAGCTTGCCTGTAATGGTCGCATTTAAGCGTTCTATTAAACCGTTTGCTTGTGGGTTATTGCTGGTAGTTAGTAGAGGTTGTATACCATGCATTATTAGAAATTTACGGAATTTTTCTGAGGTAAAAGCGGGCGCTCTGTCAGATAACAGACGTTTTGGAGATCCCTGTTGTAGTACAGTCTTGAGGGTTTGAATGTACGTTAAGGTACTGGTGGACTTCGATGGAAAGGTCCAAGCATATCGCGTTAAATGATCCACTATTACGTGTAGATAGGTCTTGGAGTGTCCATATTTCGAAAATCCAGCTATGGTATCTATAGAGATTAAGTCGAATGGTTGTTGAGGTGGTGGAATTTGTCCGAGGGCACCATAGGGTTTACCTTTGGGCCTTTTAATGATTTGGCAGGTGTGACACGACCTGACAAATTTTTCTATATATTTAGAGATACCTTTCCAGTAGTACTGGGTAGTAATTATGCGGGTCATCTGAGAGATGCCTGGGTGGTTATATTCTTGGTGAACTTTGTTCATGAGAGTATGTTGCAGGGTTTCGGGAATTATTATTTTAGTTACACCTTTTCGGGTAATGGTATGTAAGCCGTTTGTATCAATGTTGAAGGGGGATTCTGTTGGTTGATGCTGTTTTATAATATCAGTACTGATAAATCCTACAAAGGGGTTTCTTGAGAGTAAATCTGCCTCATACTGTTGACTGCCTTTGATGTAGTGTATTTCGTAATTATAGGTAGATAGTCTCAGGCTCCATCTAAATAGTCGGCCTGACGGATTTTTTATAGTTTTAAGCCATTGTAAAGCTTGGTGGTCTGTGTATATGGTGAATTTTATACCGGTGAGGTATATTCGGAATTTGTCTACACTTTCGACGATGGCGAGGCACTCAAGTTCGGAAACGGTGTAGTTTCTCTCATGTGCCCTAAGGGCGCGGCTAAAATATTGCACAGGATGTACTTGTCCGTCTGGGTGTACCTGTTTGAGTATGCCGGCAATCCCTTGGGTGGATGCGTCGCAATAAAGGCGGCATGGTAAACCGACTTGATACAAGTGTAGTACTGGTTTACTGGTTAAACTTTCTTTGAGAGTGGTGAAAGCTTGTTGACAGTCTAGGTCCCAATTCCATTTTACATCTTTTTTAAGTAGTTTATTTAAAGGTGCTCGTAAGCGGGCATAATCTGCTATAAACTTATTATAAACGTTTACTGCTCCTAAAAATGATTGTAGTGTTTTTTGATTGGTAGGTGGTTTGATGGCATTTATGGTATCAAGGTTGCGCGTCTGCGGTGCATAAGTACCTGCGGTAACAGTGTATCCTAAGAAATCTATTTTTGTTTTAAAAAATGAACATTTATTATAATTAAGTTTGATGTTTTCGTGTTGACACACTATTAGAAATTGTTGTAGGTGTTGTAGATGATCCTCTAAGGTGTCTGAAAAAATAATGAAATCGTCGAAGTAATGGGTAACAAAATTTAGTTTATATTTTTGCATGACCTGGTTTATGGCACGATGGTATATCTGTGGCGAATTTTTAAATCCGTAAGGAAGTCTACAAAATTCGTACTGACTATCTAACGTCACGAAAGCTAGTAGATTACGTGAGTTAGGTTCTATTTCCACTTGCCAATATGCGGATGCTATATCTACAGAAGAGTAATATTTGGCTTTTGACAATTTGTCAAGAATGGTTTCTATTAAAGGTAAAGGATGTACGTCTGGAGCGATGATTTCATTAAGTTTTCTGTAATCAATACAGAAACGTTTCGTTTGGTCACGTTTGGTAACAAGCGTTATGGGACTGGCATAAGGTGAAACTGACGGGGCAATGATTCCATATTGGAGCATTTGTTCTATTTGGGTTTGTATTTCTTGTTGGTCGTGTAGTGGCACTCTATATGGGCGTAATGCTATTATTTTATCTGTGGTGGTATTGATTTTTACCGGTGGTATGTTCAATTTGGGCACATTGTATTTATTAGTAGAGAACACTTGTGAGAATTCATATAGAATTCGGTGGAGTTCGTGTGGACAATGTTCTAACTGAGGTGCCGCATTAGAAGGTATAGAAATCTCAATATCATGGGTAGGAGAAATAGTGGGTGATACAATAGTGGGGGAACATATAATTGGGGTAGGGTCCGCCACGTGTAAACAGGACTGGTGCGCGGGGAAAGTGGTAAACATATCAGTTTCCCTCGGTTGAGTGGGACATAAATCCTGTTTGCACTTGGTGAACTTATAGACATTCGTTGGGAGAGCATCATTATTTTGATAAATTTTGAGATTATTAAAATCTATAATTAATTTAAATATTTTAAGAGTATTAATAGATAAAATACCAAAAGTTAGTGAAGCTTCTACTATAAAAAATTTTAGTTTTTGGGTGAGGTTACCGAATTTAAGTTTTAAAAAAATATATCCAAGGGTATTTACATTGTGGGCTATTGCATTTATAGTTAAACTGTACTGATGGATAATAATTTTATATGGTAATCTATTTTCTATGGTTCTTAAAATATCTAAGTTAAGTAGGTTTATAGATGCTCCCGTGTCTATTAAAAAGGGCAAGTTTACATTTGGTGACAATTCAGTCCATATTATTAATTGTTCAACGAAAATAAGTTTCAGGTTTTCCTACCGTTGAGCTGCTCGCGGGGCTTGCAGAGTCGTCTTGGCTTGCAGCTTGGACTTGGGGAACATGGCTCGGAAGTTGGACCTTGGGCTGGGTGTGGGTACCACGTTTTGGTACAGTGGTTGTGTGTGGTCGGGCGCTGTAGACTGGGCGTGTTTGGTCCCGTGGGAACCGTTGTTCACACTGGGAGTGCCAGTGCATGGCATTGCAATACTTGCAAGGCGAGGGGGGAGATGTAACTGGGTACGTTACACGTGATGGCCGCTGGTTGTTGTACCGCGGTGGTGGGTTGTGGTAGGTGGGGTGTGGAGCCTTGTCTACTTGGCGCTGGTTCACTGCACTGGTGGCACACTGAGTTATTCTTGACACTAGGTCGAACCATTCCTTAATGGTGTTTGGCTGCACAGTTGCGACTAATCGCTGGTCTGCGACAGGTAGTCCGTCGGTCAGAGACTCAATTAAAATGTCGGCGGGTAGGTCGAGTTTCATACCCATAACAGTTTTGTTTTGGTAGTAGTCTTCTAGGGACATTTGTGGTGTCAATTTGATTGCCAAAAAGCGTGCAAACGACGCTTCTGTCGTTACTGGGAATAAGTCTATTAGTCTCTGGCGGGCTTCAATATAAAATAACCTATCTAACCGTAGGCTTCGGAAATATTGGAGGGGCTTACTTTGTAGGTAGCAGGGTAATTTGCGTAGGCGATCTGTGTAGGTCAGTTCAGTTCGGTCTGCTTGGGCATCGAAGTTGTCGAAAAAGCTTTGGGCTTCAAAAGTACCATCGTATGGACTTACGTCTATCTCCCTAGGAGATCGGGCTACCAGTAACTTACTCAGGGCATCGGCGATCTGTGTCAGCGGGTCTGCGGAGGTATCTTGGGGCGGCGACGTTTCCTCCTCTTCCAATGTCGCCTCTTGTTTGGGGATAGTTTGTTCGGCTGTATCGTTGGACGGGTTGGTTTGCTCCTCCATCTTGCTTCTTGGCTCTTTTCTATCTGGACAGTCTTTTTACCTTCTTCGTTGTGGTCTCCTTCGTTGTGGTAATCCTGTCGACTCTCTGTAATAATGGGTTGGGGTGACTTATCTGTGATTAGGGATCCTGTCGACTCTCTGTGATAATAGGTTGAGGTTTGGTAAGCCTCTTGTAGAACCTCGTCGACTCTCGCTATAAGTTGTGGCAACCGAGGGTCAAACCTGTAGTAACCGAGAGGGACAGCCAGGGCGTGGAGAGTTTTCCAGTACCTCTCTGCACCTTGTAGGACCTTTAACAGTTCTCACAGGGTACAGGCAGTCGTGGTCGAGGCATAGTGGAAAAAGCTTGGGAATGTCCACACACACAAAACGAAGCGACACAGTTGTCGAAGGAAAATTCCTTGAATAGATAAAAAGCGAGCCAAGAGCAAAGATGGAGATCGAGAAGGTTTCTTACTGTTTTACATGATCGATGAGTTGGTGACAACCGGCGACACACGGATGGGGAACTGACTGGAACTGACTGGCTGTTGCTACGTGGGGTCCTATTTATACAACTCTTTTGGACCAGGAAGGGAACCAGGAAGTATTGCCTTTCTGCACGTGTCTGCTAATCGACACTGGCGCCTGTCTGTTGGCTTCCATCTATCTTTAGAAGTTACTTGTGATTCTCTCTCTGGCTCTTAACTCAGCTTTTAATCTATTATATAGTTTTATTTATTCATCCTCAGTACATTACATATGGGGATACAAGGACACACGTCAATTATGCGTATAATTAGTTATAGTTTATAATTAGTTCTATATACAACATGACAATCTTGTTATAAATATTATAATATATAGGTTTGTTGGTTTAAATTATCATATATATCTTTTTAAAAATCTATTCAGTAGAGAGTGGATATGTTTGCTCGAAAAATAAATTTCATATATTATATAAACTAGCCGAATGACCCGGGCAACGTCCGTGTTACCGATTGAATGTTTTTATTCAAATACTATTTGTTACAATTATAAATTGGAGCCGTGGATGTCACTCTTGTGAAACGTCCCGCTCCAAACTTCACATGTACATTAGGTCAGCTGGTATTACCCCTCATTTTCACCGCTAGAGGCGCGAGCGAATAGACTTTTTGTAAATATACATAATTATAAAGATAGAAGCTTCTATAGAAAATAATGGTCATAATCATGATGCGCGCGCATCCGTGACAGCGATGAGGAATTGAGGAAAGACGGTCGTGACTATATATGTTGATATATGACGTTGTGGTGTGTCGATTTACTGGTCCAGCGATGGCTCAGAAAGTCTCTCAAAGTTAGTGTTTTATTGGAGTTTCTTGTTGGCTACATTTATATGGGAAGACAAAAAGCACAACACCCCGGAATGCACATCTGGTCCTCCTTGGATTCCCCCGCTGTGCCCTCCTGGCGCAGCGGTCGTCCTGGTGATTTATGGCGGTGGGGTGCGGCATCCCGGTAGGCTGGAATGAAATCTTTCAGCCCCCACAGTACTCCCCTTCCAGTGGCGAAGTCACGATTTGTGCACAAAGTGGTTAATTACAATATATATACATCATCATATAGGCAAGAAAATAAAATAAGGAGAAATATAGTCTATTGCTCCTTAAATCTCACGGGTTTCTTGATTATTCTCCCCGATCTTGTCCTAGTCAGGTCTGGTGCTGATCCTGTTCCTTGGAATTCTGTGTACTTCTCCACATCTAGTGGGTCAGGATTCTGTTGGGACGATGTAGAAGGCAGCGCTCCCGACAGGTAGGGTGTTCTGAAGTTATATTGTCCGAATCTGCCAGTAAGTAAGCAGGTCGCAATCGGTCAATCGATATGGTCACATTTCTTCCTTTCACTTTGAGTGTGAAATACTTGTCTGTTCTATCAAGGACTGGGAAGGGTCCCTCATATGGTGGTTCCAGAGGTTTCTTCACTCGATCTGTCCTGATAAATACATGTGAACATGTTTTCAGATCTTTATGAACAAATACTTTAGTCTTCGAATGATGTTTTTCATTTAATGGTTTGAGCAATTCCATTTGCTTTTGAAGCTGTTGAACAAATTCTTCAGCATGCAGGTGATGTTTAGAATCATCGAAGAATTCGCCAGGCAGTCTGATGGTTTTGCCATTTACCATCTGAGACAAAGAATGGTTGTTATCTTTGTTGATAGCACAGCACGCAAGCCTAGGAGAACTGTTGGCAGCGTTTCTGTCCACTTAATATTATTGTGGGCACGAATGGCAGTTTTAATGGTTCTATGAAGCCTTTCAATCTTCCCGTTACACTGAGGGTGGTACGCCGTGGAATGACGAAGTATGATACCACACAGCGTTGTTAAATCTTTGAAAAGCTGAGAAGTAAACTGCTTTCCTTGGTCTGATATCACTGTATGAGGTGCTCCAAATCTAACAATCCAGTTTTCGTAGAATGCTCTCGCTACCGTTTCAGACTTAATATCTGGTAGCGGAACAACTTCCATCCAGCTGGTGTACCTGTCGATGCAAGTCAGACAGTAGATGTTACCATTCGATGGAGGTAAAGGACCAATTAGATCGATGTGGACAACACTAAATCTTTCATCCACTTCTTGATATTTGCCTATTTCTGATTTCGTGTGTATCGACACCTTGCACTTTTGGCAGTTGACACAAGCTTGAGCCCATTTCCTAATGTCTTTATTCACATTAGGCCATATAAATCTTGATGTTAATTGTTTAATAGTGGCTTTGATGCCTGGGTGTGAGAGTTCGTGGAAGTTCCTAAAAACCATCATTCGGAATTTAATTGGAATGAATGGTCTAATATTATTGGTAGACACGTCACACCATAACAATTTGCCTGATTGTAGTGGGCATTGCTTAAATTTTAGAGAAGTATTCTTTGATATCAGGTTTTGTAGTTCTGAATCACCAGTTTGTTCTTTGGCGATCTCTTCATAGTCGATGGTTGTGATAGCATCAACTCTGGACAGAGCATCGGCGACTATGTTGTCAGTACCTTTTATGTACTTGATGTCAGTAGAGAATTGGGAGATGTATTGTAGATGTCTTAATTGTCTAGGAGAAGCTTTCTCATTTTTTTGTTTGAATGCGTAAATTAAAGGTTTGTGATCAGTTAAAATTGTAAATTCACGTGCCTCAAGCAGGTGCTTGAAGAATTTGATGGACAAATATATTGCGAGAAGCTCTCTATCATATGTACTATAATTACATTGAGCAGGATTTATTTTTTTAGAGAAAAATGCTATTGATTTCCAATTATTATTGTCAAGCTGTTGGAGAACTGATCCAACTGCCCGATCTGAAGCATCTGTACAGAGTGAGATCGGCAGTTCAGTATCGGGGTAGGCTAACAGTGCTGTATTAGCTAGGGCTTGTTTGCATTTTTCAAACTGAACTTCAGCTTCTTTAGTCCATTTTATTTCGCTTCTATCCTTTTTCTTGGCTCCCCTCAAGTATTCATGAAGGATTGCCTGAGTCTCTGCGGCATTGTTCAAAAAGGTACGATAAAAGTTTAGCATTCCCAAAAATATGCGTAATTCATGAACTGTTTTTGGTTTCTTTTATTCTAGAATAGCTTTAACCTTTGTTGGGAGTGGTTTCACACCGTGAGAGGTAATTAGGTATCCTAGAAAATCAATTTCCTGTACTAGGAATTTAGATTTAGAAAGATTGATTCTCAATCCATAGGAATTTAGTCTGCTGAATAAGATTTCAAGGTGGCTAAAATGCTCTTCCTCTGTTTTAGAGGCTACCAGAATATCATCTAAGTAGACAAATGCAAAGTCCAAGTTTCTTAAGACTTCATGCATGAATCTCTGAAAGGTAGCAGTAGCATTTCTAAGACCGAAACTCATTACATTAAATTCGAATAGCCCAAAAGGAGTAATGATGGCAGTCTTTGGTTTATCCTCTTCAGCAATTGGAATCTGATAGAATGCCTTGCATAGGTCTATTTTTGAGTACACACGAGTACCTTTTAAGATGTGGTGGAAATCGTCCAGTCTAGGGATTGGATAACGATCTGGAAGTGTAACTGCATTGAGTCTTCTATAATCACCACAAGGTCTTCGTGACTCGTCCTTTTTTGAAACTAAATGTAGTGGACTCGCCCAAGGAGAATTTAAGGGTCTAATTATTCCATTATTCAACATATATTGAAATTCTGCCTTAGCAAGAGTTAATCTCTGTGAATCTAGGCGACGGGCTTTTGAGTGAATTGGCTGACCTCTTGTAGGAATATAATGCTTAACGCTATGATTTGCTTCTACAAAATCTGATGGTGGCCTACATAGGTTAGGATATTTGGTTAGGATAGCGCTGACCTTGGATGATGAATTTAGAGTGCTAATATTTCCCATGTGTGAGATTGACTGAATGACGCCTCTTATGGAAAGATTAGTTATCCCATCAATTAGGCGTTTATTTTTTATATCAATAATCAATCCAAAGTTGTTTAGAAAATCGGCTCCTATTATTGCTCTGTTGGTATTGGCGATTACAAAAGGTCATTGAAATTGACGTCGAAATCTGATATCCAAATTTCTAACCTTTGTTCCATAGGTAACAATTTCTGTACCATTGGCTGCATATAATTTATAATCAGAGCTAGGCATCCTATTTTTATCCTTTGGAGGTATTATAGATATATCAGCACCACTGTCCACCAAAAAGCGCAATCCCGTGTTTTTGTCCGTCACAAATAATCGGAGATTGCGACAATCCTGAATGGAGCTTGTCGCTACTCTGTCCGCCGGTTGGGGTTTTCCGACTCTTTCCAACTGCACGGAGACCTGCATTTATTTTGCAAGCAATTAGGACCAAATCTAAAATGGTAATAGCAGTATTTCCCTTTTGGATCGAAAGATCTTTGAGAATTACTTCTTGGTCTTGACTGAGTCCTATTTTTGGATCGAGATCTAGATATATCCAGTCTCAATTCGGACACCTGCCGTTCAAGATCTTCCAATTTGGCGATCAAGCGATCTGTTGATGAAGAAGGCACTTCCGTATCATATATTTCTTTGGAAGAGTTTATTTCATTTATTTTATCGGCCATTATGGCCAATTTGCTAATGTCCTCTTCGCTTACAATAAGTATATTCTTTATGGATGTGGGCAGTTTATCGAGCCATAAAGTTTTTATTAAATTGTCAGAGATATCTGGGGTAGCGAGGGATCTGAGTTTTTGTAATAATTGGCTCGGCTTCATGTCTCCGAGCTTTATACCAGAAATTAATTTTTTAATTCTCAACCCTTCACTTTCTCTGAACAATTCAAGTAGTCGTGATTTACATTCAGAGTACTTGTTGTCGCTTTTGCTATTAATTATGTCCCAAATGTTTTCTATATATTTAGGTTCTAATTGGGAGATCAAATAATTAAATTTAGTGTCTTCCTGAATTATTCCACCTATTTTGAACTGTGCTTCTACCTGGAAGAACCATATTTCAGGTTTTTCAACCCAGAAAGGCGGTATTTTAACACTAACTTTGCATATTTCTGAGGTATCGCTAGGCTTATTTTCTGTTTCCATTTTACGTAAATTTAAATTCGACACAACAGCTTAGAGATAAAGTTAAAAATAAAAATATTGAGATAAAATAATAAGGAAGATAATATAAAAACTTATCTTAGTCTTGAGATGATATCCCGATATCCTGGATGATGCTTCTTTTCAAGAGCTTCTTTTGAATCACTTTTTTGCATTTCTTTATCTCTTGAAATCTTCGTATGCTTTTTCTCACGTCCGGCTCACCAATGTTGTGTGTCGATTTACTGGTCCAGCGATGGCTCAGAAAGTCTCTCAAAGTTAGTGTTTTATTGGAGTTTCTTGTTGGCTACATTTATATGGGAAGACAAAAAGCAATGCGCATCTGGTCCTCCTTGGATTCCTCCCCCCCCCCCCCCGCTGTGCCCTCCTGGCGCAGCGGTCGTCCTGGTGATTTATGGCGATGGGGTGCGGCATCCCGGTAGGCACAAAGTGGTTAATTACAATATATATACATCATCATATAGGCAAGAAAATAAAATAAGGAGAAATATAGTCTATTGCTCCTTAAATCTCACGGGTTTCTTGATTATTCTCCCCGATCTTGTCCTAGTCAGGTCTGGTGCTGATCCTGTTCCTTGGAATTCTGTGTACTTCTCCACATCTGGTGGGTCAGGATTCTGTTGCGACGATGTAGAAGGCAGCGCTCCCGACAGGTAGGGTGTTCTGAAGTTATATTGTCCGAATCTGCCAGTAAGTAAGCAGGTCGCAATCGGTCAATCGATATGGTCACATTTCTTCCTTTCACTTTGAGTGTGAAATACTTGTCTGTTCTATCAAGGACTGGGAAGGGTCCCTCATATGGTGGTTCCAGAGGTTTCTTCACTCGATCTGTCCTGATAAATACATGTGAACATGTTTTCAGATCTTTATGAACAAATACTTTAGTCTTCGAATGATGTTTTTCATTTAATGGTTTGAGCAATTCCATTTGCTTTTGAAGCTGTTGAACAAATTCTTCAGCATGCAGGTGATGTTTAGAATCATCGAAGAATTCGCCAGGCAGTCTGATGGTTTTGCCATTTACCATCTGAGACAAAGAATGGTTGTTATCTTTGTTGATAGCACAGCACGCAAGCCTAGGAGAACTGTTGGCAGCGTTTCTGTCCACTTAATATTATTGTGGGCACGAATGGCAGTTTTAATGGTTCTATGAAGCCTTTCAATCTTCCCGTTACACTGAGGGTGGTACGCCGTGGAATGACGAAGTATGATACCACACAGCGTTGTTAAATCTTTGAAAAGCTGAGAAGTAAACTGCTTTCCTTGGTCTGATATCACTGTATGAGGTGCTCCAAATCTAACAATCCAGTTTTCGTAGAATGCTCTCGCTACCGTTTCAGACTTAATATCTGGTAGCGGAACAACTTCCATCCAGCTGGTGTACCTGTCGATGCAAGTCAGACAGTAGATGTTACCATTCGATGGAGGTAAAGGACCAATTAGATCGATGTGGACAACACTAAATCTTTCATCCACTTCTTGATATTTGCCTATTTCTGATTTCGTGTGTATCGACACCTTGCACTTTTGGCAGTTGACACAAGCTTGAGCCCATTTCCTAATGTCTTTATTCACATTAGGCCATATAAATCTTGATGTTAATTGTTTAATAGTGGCTTTGATGCCTGGGTGTGAGAGTTCGTGGAAGTTCCTAAAAACCATCATTCGGAATTTAATTGGAATGAATGGTCTAATATTATTGGTAGACACGTCACACCATAACAATTTGCCTGATTGTAGTGGGCATTGCTTAAATTTTAGAGAAGTATTCTTTGATATCAGGTTTTGTAGTTCTGAATCACCAGTTTGTTCTTTGGCGATCTCTTCATAGTCGATGGTTGTGATAGCATCAACTCTGGACAGAGCATCGGCGACTATGTTGTCAGTACCTTTTATGTACTTGATGTCAGTAGAGAATTGGGAGATGTATTGTAGATGTCTTAATTGTCTAGGAGAAGCTTTCTCATTTTTTTGTTTGAATGCGTAAATTAAAGGTTTGTGATCAGTTAAAATTGTAAATTCACGTGCCTCAAGCAGGTGCTTGAAGAATTTGATGGACAAATATATTGCGAGAAGCTCTCTATCATATGTACTATAATTACATTGAGCAGGATTTATTTTTTTAGAGAAAAATGCTATTGATTTCCAATTATTATTGTCAAGCTGTTGGAGAACTGATCCAACTGCCCGATCTGAAGCATCTGTACAGAGTGAGATCGGCAGTTCAGTATCGGGGTAGGCTAACAGTGCTGTATTAGCTAGGGCTTGTTTGCATTTTTCAAACTGAACTTCAGCTTCTTTAGTCCATTTTATTTCGCTTCTATCCTTTTTCTTGGCTCCCCTCAAGTATTCATGAAGGATTGCCTGAGTCTCTGCGGCATTGTTCAAAAAGGTACGATAAAAGTTTAGCATTCCCAAAAATATGCGTAATTCATGAACTGTTTTTGGTTTCTTTTATTCTAGAATAGCTTTAACCTTTGTTGGGAGTGGTTTCACACCGTGAGAGGTAATTAGGTATCCTAGAAAATCAATTTCCTGTACTAGGAATTTAGATTTAGAAAGATTGATTCTCAATCCATAGGAATTTAGTCTGCTGAATAAGATTTCAAGGTGGCTAAAATGCTCTTCCTCTGTTTTAGAGGCTACCAGAATATCATCTAAGTAGACAAATGCAAAGTCCAAGTTTCTTAAGACTTCATGCATGAATCTCTGAAAGGTAGCAGTAGCATTTCTAAGACCGAAACTCATTACATTAAATTCGAATAGCCCAAAAGGAGTAATGATGGCAGTCTTTGGTTTATCCTCTTCAGCAATTGGAATCTGATAGAATGCCTTGCATAGGTCTATTTTTGAGTACACACGAGTACCTTTTAAGATGTGGTGGAAATCGTCCAGTCTAGGGATTGGATAACGATCTGGAAGTGTAACTGCATTGAGTCTTCTATAATCACCACAAGGTCTTCGTGACTCGTCCTTTTTTGAAACTAAATGTAGTGGACTCGCCCAAGGAGAATTTAAGGGTCTAATTATTCCATTATTCAACATATATTGAAATTCTGCCTTAGCAAGAGTTAATCTCTGTGAATCTAGGCGACGGGCTTTTGAGTGAATTGGCTGACCTCTTGTAGGAAAATAATTCTTAACGCTATGATTTGCTTCTACAAAATCTGATGGTGGCCTACATAGGTTAGGATATTTGGTTAGGATAGCGCTGACCTTGGATGATGAATTTAGAGTGCTAATATTTCCCATGTGTGAGATTGACTGAATGACGCCTCTTATGGAAAGATTAGTTATCCCATCAATTAGGCGTTTATTTTTTATATCAATAATCAATCCAAAGTTGTTTAGAAAATCGGCTCCTATTATTGCTCTGTTGGTATTGGCGATTACAAAAGGTCATTGAAATTGACGTCGAAATCTGATATCCAAATTTCTAACCTTTGTTCCATAGGTAACAATTTCTGTACCATTGGCTGCATATAATTTATAATCAGAGCTAGGCATCCTATTTTTATCCTTTGGAGGTATTATAGATATATCAGCACCACTGTCCACCAAAAAGCGCAATCCCGTGTTTTTGTCCGTCACAAATAATCGGAGATTGCGACAATCCTGAATGGAGCTTGTCGCTACTCTGTCCGCCGGTTGGGGTTTTCCGACTCTTTCCAACTGCACGGAGACCTGCATTTATTTTGCAAGCAATTAGGACCAAATCTAAAATGGTAATAGCAGTATTTCCCTTTTGGATCGAAAGATCTTTGAGAATTACTTCTTGGTCTTGACTGAGTCCTATTTTTGGATCGAGATCTAGATATATCCAGTCTCAATTCGGACACCTGCCGTTCAAGATCTTCCAATTTGGCGATCAAGCGATCTGTTGATGAAGAAGGCACTTCCGTATCATATATTTCTTTGGAAGAGTTTATTTCATTTATTTTATCGGCCATTATGGCCAATTTGCTAATGTCCTCTTCGCTTACAATAAGTATATTCTTTATGGATGTGGGCAGTTTATCGAGCCATAAAGTTTTTATTAAATTGTCAGAGATATCTGGGGTAGCGAGGGATCTGAGTTTTTGTAATAATTGGCTCGGCTTCATGTCTCCGAGCTCTATACCAGAAATTAATTTTTTAATTCTCAACCCTTCACTTTCTCTGAACAATTCAAGTAGTCGTGATTTACATTCAGAGTACTTGTTGTCGCTTTTGCTATTAATTATGTCCCAAATGTTTTCTATATATTTAGGTTCTAATTGGGAGATCAAATAATTAAATTTAGTGTCTTCCTGAATTATTCCACCTATTTTGAACTGTGCTTCTACCTGGAAGAACCATATTTCAGGTTTTTCAACCCAGAAAGGCGGTATTTTAACACTAACTTTGCATATTTCTGAGGTATCGCTAGGCTTATTTTCTGTTTCCATTTTACGTAAATTTAAATTCGACACAACAGCTTAGAGATAAAGTTAAAAATAAAAATATTGAGATAAAATAATAAGGAAGATAATATAAAAACTTATCTTAGTCTTGAGATGATATCCCGATATCCTGGATGATGCTTCTTTTCAAGAGCTTCTTTTGAATCACTTTTTTGCATTTCTTTATCTCTTGAAATCTTCGTATGCTTTTTCTCACGTCCAGGCTCACCAATGTTGTGTGTCGATTTACTGGTCCAGCGATGGCTCAGAAAGTCTCTCAAAGTTAGTGTTTTATTGGAGTTTCTTGTTGGCTACATTTATATGGGAAGACAAAAAGCAATGCGCATCTGGTCCTCCTTGGATTCCCCCCCCCCCCCCCCCCCCCCCGCTGTGCCCTCCTGGCGCAGCGGTCGTCCTGGTGATTTATGGCGATGGGGTGCGGCATCCCGGTAGGCTGGAATGAAATCTTTCAGCCCCCACAACGTAACGAATTATATTATCATTATTATCATAATATTCTGTGTGTTCCTGAATATTATTATCAATAATATTCTTTAGGCAAACTTTCACTCAGATAAAACCCGGGCGTACGGGTACACATCCGCTAGTATTAATATATATTTAAAGAAAATATTGTAACGTTTTGTGTTCGTAATGTTAAAATATATTTTACATTGTTAATTTAATTTGCAGTTGTTTTATAATAACGAAGATGCAAATTTAATTGTTGTTGTTTTTATCGTTTGTTTATATAAAAAATTACATTTTATGTGATGATGATAACAAAAATGAATTTTTAAATTAATATACATAATTCATTGAGAAAAAAAAGAAATCCTTATCCTTATATCTATAAAAATGAAATCCAATATCGATGTTTGTTATCGCGTTGCGCAAAATCTACTGAATAAATCATTATGAAATTTCGCATGTAGGTAGCTGAAGATTCAGTTTAACATATAGGCTATTCAAAAAACTAATATTCTTAAAAGTATGCAGAAGAAAGATTTGTCATGGTGGAGCATGGTCTTCAATAGGGACATCAGCCAGATTTGGAAAACACATACACTATCTACAGAGGCATCCATAGCTCATATCAAATTCCTGGAGGCCACAGCATAATGAAGGAGCATGCAAGTGAAGAGCTGATTTCTGATGGCGGCCTTCATCTGAAATCCATGAAGACTCTTTCGTTCTCAGGGAGTTCACAAATATACACCCTGCTATATAAAATAAATTTAATTTAGATATATCCTGCGCGCACTGGGGTTAAAAAAAATAATTGACTCTAAATTAAATTAATTTTTCAGAGTCAAATTTGAGATTCAGAACAAATCATTATATTTATTTATCTATTGTAATGGTCACAGACAATTAATAAATAAAGAAAGAAGAATAAATAAAAGGGGGCAATAAGAATAAATTGGGAAAATATGCATAAATATAACCTGTTTTAAAAAAAATAATATGAAAAGTTACTTATCTTATTTGGTGCTTCAGTTGAATGGTTGGAAAATTTCTTCCACTAAAATCTTGAAAGACTACATTTTTGGATTTATTTCTCAGGAGCTCTGTTTGAACTCCCCACTGCTATCGCTGCTTAGTCTCTATCTTACTTTTCTTATTACCTTCCTCTAAAAGTGCGCCTGAAATTATTTTAACAGAGTAAAAAAAATTTAAAATTCTATAATATTCCAAATTTAAAAAATTAAAAAAATTTGAAAATTAAAAAATTATAATTAAAAGTTATTATTCAAAATATTATTTTAATTAATGAATATTATTTGAAAATATTAAAACAAAATAGCTGCTTATTTATTTCCAATATACAAAAATTAAGAGTAAAAGAAGGTGAAGAGATGGGCTGGTTTGACAATGAAGAATTCTAAAAGTCCGCTTCTTTCTTGTCGAGGCAGCTTCACCATTGTCCACCAGCTTTCTATTAGGTACTGTGGGTGAACTTTGTGGAGGCCGCAGGAGTGGCCTCTACACTAACGTGAATAGATATGAAAAATCCCCGAACCTTATGTTTCTCTTTTAACCTTTTTTTTTTTTTTAAATATGATCCCAGTCAACTTAATTTGTTTCTATTTTTTCATTTTCTTACGTTTCGTTTAAAATATAATATATAACATACTGCGTTACAGTTTTCATAAAAGCCTTCAATTTTAAAATAATTATTTTAATTTTATTTATGATTTTGAATGTAATTTAATCATAAATTATTTTTGACCAATGACAAAGTTTATTCCTTGTCTTTTCTTGTTAGCACCCCTGCTAAAGATATTTCCGTTCCGAGTCTATAAACAAAATTTTTTAAAATACCTTATTGTGCAATTAATTGTTAAAAAAGGAGCGATCTCTCGAAATATTTTGAAACAAAATTGTTTTTTTTTTCTTTAAAAATCCAGGTATGCCATTGTTATATAAACTTATTAGGAGTGTTCCCAGTAAACAACAACTTTGGCAACATTACGCCATACCTTGGAGGCGTTTTCCACGAGTTTGATTAAGAGCGATATATTTTGTGTGCCCTCCCTTTATATTTAAATAATTTATATAAATATATAATTGAAATATTTCGTACTCTATATTTTTGTTAATTAATATTTTTAAATCTATATATATATATATACCGTTTATATGTAAAAATGAGATTTTACATCTAAATAATACAGTAAAACCCCGCTATAACGAACCATGGATATAACGAACCTTCCCTTATAACGAACCCACGCCGATTCCCAATTCCATTCCATTGAAAATACCATCGTTATAACGAACTTTGCGATTTTTAGAATAACGAACTACCCCTATAACGAACCTATTTCGGGTCCCAAAATGATAAAATCTATTAAAAATACTATGCTTATAACGAACTTAGAATTGTAATTTAAAAAAAAAATTAAAAAACAAAATTTTGAGCATGTTTAAAGCTCGCGGATCGCGATTTCAAAACAATAAATTTAGCGGCATTGTTTGTTTGATTTTTGCACTTTATTTTTGCTGTATGTTGTATAAATTTTTACACGTTATACTTTTTATTAATTAGAATATCTTTGCATCCATTAAATTTGAAATATAAAAAATGCAAATGGCTTCCAAAATGAAGAAAACAAAGGCATTTTAAAAACAAAAGCATTATTTCATTAAAAAAAAAAAAAGACCATTTTCAGAACTTTTCAAAGTGAAACAACATAGGCAAAATGTTAAGAACATATTAAAATAAGAGAATATAAAAATTTAGAACTTAAAAAAAAAAAAAGTCCAAATAAACGGTCCCGTGATGAAACAAAAATTATTTTTATGCCATTAACTATGGTGATTTTAAAGTCAGCAATGTTTTGCATGGCAGGTTTAAAAAAACTAAATCTAGACCTAGAAGAATATGGGGAAACATGAAATGGAAGAAAAACACTAACTTTATTTGAATGGTGCAATGCTTGGAAGAATGCTTTGAAACAACAAGGTATTAGAGCCATTTTTTTCAAGTAAAAATTGTATTATATAATGTGATAATGATGTTTTAAAATCATTTCATATCTTTGAATATATATTTAATAAAACTTTGCCTAGGATTTGTCTTGATTTTTAACTTAGACATAGAGGTACATGTATGTTAATCATAAGAAGAACCTATTATCTAATGATTTCTATTATTATTCAGTATTAATATAAGGAAATTAGTCAATTAAGGGAATTAAAATAAAGTGACCACTATTAAGAGGCAGCCTCTTCTTGTGTGTATGGCTGTTTTTTAATTATACGGTCTAAAATTTTTGAAAAGTAAAAAAAAATAGCCAAACCGTGGCTATAGTGAACCGTGGCTATAGTGAACCAAAAGCTCTGTCCCATTGGGGTTCACTATAGAGGGGTTTTACTGTATTTGGGCAAATGCTAATGGTCTTTATATACACTTTTACAGTACCTTTATATTACAAAATTAAATTAAAATACGTTTATATTAAATAATATAACATTTTTAAAAATCAACTTTCTGGTTCACACTTTGGTATCTAATCAATTATGTATTTTTTAAATTTCTTTATATAAAAAATCTCTGTATAGTTTAGATTAAAATATTTTAAGTGGCATATTTTCAAGTCGTATATTTATACGCATGTTTTATATTTATTTTACAAATATTGTATAGGATATGATTAATAAACTTTGTAAAAAAATTCTTAATACATATTTAATAGGTAAAATAGGTTAGTTTCAGATGGGTTATAAATTAGGTTAGTTTAAGGCAGTGATTCTCAACCAATGTGCCGCGGTAATTTTGTGTGCCGCGAAATTCTAAAAATGTGCCGCCGAATTTTAGTCATATGATTATGTTCACGTTTGTATTGGTTTTTCTTTTTTTCTTTTTCATTTTTTTACTTTTTAAAATAACGAAATTAGCAAATTGAATGTTAGAGATGTATATTACTTATATTTTGCATAGAAATATTGATACATAATTTGAATTTTCTTGCATTCAAGTTAGCAAAAGTGTGCCGCGAAATTCTAAAATTGTGCCGCCAAATTTTCAAATCTTTAAAATAATGCCGCAACAAAAAAAAAGGTTGAGAATCACTGGTTTAAGGTGTGTTATAAAAAGGTTAGTTTCAGATAGGATAAAATTGGGTTAGTTTAATCACTTAATAAGGTTATTTTTAGATAAGTTAAATTAGGTTTGTTTCAGATTTTTAAAAAATAATGTTCGTTTTTAGAATAATTAGTTTAATATTTTATATTTAAATGGATAAAAATTAAAGTATTTCACCGAAATTGTATTTTTAACTCGTGTAAAACGCCTCGAAGGTGCGGCGTACAGTGCCGCCTACCAAAGTTGCTTAATTTTTATCTTCTAGATTTTTAATAATATATCTATAAGACTCAAATTTGAGTGCATTTTATTTTTCTTTTCATCTAATATAAAGTTTAATAAGAAAAAAATGAAAGAAAAGTATTAAATTAATCACAGTATTTAAAAGTAAGAACCTGCACAAATTTTTTCCTAACTATTCATTACTCGATGCTTTTTAAAACAAATATTTGTGCCAGGCCCTTCCATATAAACACAATTTCTCAAATAATATTAAAAGTTAAAATAAAATTGAAATATATATTGTGATGTATCTCTCTCTCTCTCTCTCTCTCTCTTCAATTAAATAAATAAATATGCTTTACCAAATTAAGAAACAAATTTTAATTACAGTATAACCTCGTTAATTCGACCATATTCTGATGTCCCGACCTCCGGCCTATCAAATAACAAACCGTAATTCGACAGTATCGATAATACGACAGTTCCGATAGTTCGAGCATTTCAAAATTCGAATTTCGACAGTTGAAGGTTTTTTTACATACAACTTTACCGCTAAATGGTATTACGGCAGAGACGATCGGCATCGGCGGGAGACGATCGGCATCGGCGGGCGCCGATAGGATCGTGCCTGCGCACTTTTGGTTTCTGTTAGTTTAAGTTTCACTTTGCAGTGCCGTTGCGCAATGTCGCGAGTGTTATTGTTTTGTTTTTTTTTACGCGGGAATTTAGGCTTTGTGCGTTGATTAATAATATTGTTTTCTTTTTAATTTTCTGCATTGAAATATTTTAGTTATTTTAAAATTAACAAATAATTTCATTTTAAATAAATAAATCTTCATAAAATGTAGCCACAATTATGATAACATTTTATTTCAATATTCCATTTTCATGTTATTATAAAAGATTTAAACACAAAATCAATAACACCTGCAGCAGCAGTGGATGCCTTTAATACAATAAAAGCTCTTTGTTATTTAAAACAAATTTTCCAGAGGAAGAAAGAAATGCATGTTTTTTTTTAAATAGACCATCTGGAATACATTTTGAATAGGATTTCAGTGAAAAATCAGACATCTATAAAGGGATTTTTAAAAAGATATTCATGATTATTTTAAAATATTATTTTCAAATTTTCTTTTTATTTTACATATTTATTTCCGTTCAACTGCAATATTCTTCAATTAGAATTAATTTTATTTGTAATTATATGTTTCAAAATATATATTATTGCCATTTTGTCCCTGATACTAAAAGTTAATCATCAAAATAAAAAAATAAATACAAAAAAGTACACATACAATGGTTTCAATTAATATCATTAATTTATATTATAAAGCAATTTTTTTTTAAATATTATTTTCGTTAGTTAGATTATTACCTAATCATCTAACCTTAATTCAACCGAAAGCTCTGATCCCTTGGGGTGTTGAATTAAAGAGGTTCAACTGTATATATCTTTCTAATGTCAAACATTTAATATATATAGTCACGACCGTCATGGGTTCTGTCACGGATGCGCGCGCATCATCATTATGATCATTATCATTATCTAATGATAATAATAATAATAATTATTATTATATTATTATTATTATTATTATCCATCCATTATATATATAGTCACGACCGTCATGGGCCGGCCGGTTCTGTCACGGATGCGCGTGCACAGGGAGGTCACGTGCTCGCCGGCAGCCAACGGGCGCGCGCCGCCGGCATTACGTCATAGATTATAAACACAAGGTAATAAGGCCAAATAAAAATATAGTGTGTGATAAGGCACAATTTGGATTATCTACTTATATAATTGTCTTATTCTCTCTGTGTGAAGTTCACTGTGTGAAGTTCACGGATAGATTTTGGTCAGAATGGATAAAATAAAAAAAGTGTCAAGGGATGGGAATCGAACCCACGACCTTCCGCTTACCGGGCAGATGCCATGACCACTAGGCTACCCTGGACATATTTTTCCGTTCACATTTTTATTTTGATATTTTCAAGACACACACAGTTTGGGGCGGGACGTTTCACAAGAGAGACATCCACGGCGCCAATTTATAATTGTAACGAATAGTATTTTAATTAAAACATTTTTAAAATATATACGCACTCGGGTAAAACCCGGGCGTTGCCCGGGCCATTCGTCTAGTTTAATATATTCATAACAACAACAATCATTACAGTTTTGCCAAATCCAAACAATCAAAAATAAATTAATTAAACAGAGTCTACTTATATATTTGCCTTATTCTGTTTGTCTGAAGCTCACGGATAGAATGCGCGCCCATTGGCGGCCAGCAAACACGTGACCTCCCTGCCCGCCCCCCTCTAGACAACCCTGTTATCAGCTGTTGATACATACACCTGTCTATAGCGGCCTTTCTAGACAACCCTGCTATCAGCAGTGTGTTACATCCACCTGTCTATACAGACCACCCTGTCTATAGCGGTCACTTTAGGCAACCCTGTTATCAGCAGTGTGATACATACACCTGTCTATACAGACCACCCTGTCTATAGCGACCACTCTAGACATCCCTGTTATCAGCTGTGTGATACATCCACCTGTCTATACAGACCACCCTGTCAATAGCGACCACTCTAGACAACCCTGTTATCAGCTGTGTGATACATACACCTGTCTATAGCGGCCACTCTAGACAACCCTGTTATCAGCTGTGTGATACATCCACCTGTCTATACAGACCACCCTGTCTATAGCGGCCACTCTAGGCAACCCTATTATCAGCTGTGTGATACATCCACCTGTCTATACAGACCACCCTGTCTATTGCTACCACTCTAGACAACCCTATTATCAGCTGTGTGATACATCCACCTGTCTATACAGACCACCCTGTATATAGCGGCCATTCTAGATAGCCCTGTTATCAGCTGTGTGATACATACACCTGTCTATAGCGGCCACCCAAGACAACCCTGTTATCGGCTGTGTGATACATACACCTGTCTATACAGACCACCCTGTATATAGCGGCCATTCTAGACAACCCTGTTATCGGCTGTGTGATACATACACCTGTCTATACAGACCACCCTGTCTATAGCGACCACCCAAGACAACGTTTTTAAAATATATTCGCACTCGGGTAAACCCCTGGCGTTGCCCAGGCCTTTCTTCTAGTATATTATAATACAGTCGAGAACCTCTTTAATTCAACACCCCAAGGGATCAGAGCTTTTGGTTGAATTAAAGGAAGTGTTGATTTAAGGTTAGATGATTAGCTAATCATCTAACTCACCAAAATTATATTTTTTTAAATTGCTTTGTAATATAAATTGATCATATTAATTGAAACCATTGTGTGTGTCCTTTTTTGTATTATTTTTTATTTTCATGATTAACTTTATTATCAGAGACAAAATGGCAATACTACATATTTTTGAAACAGAAAATAATTACAAATAATATTTTACTCTAATTGAAGAATATAGCAGTTGAAAGGAAATAAATATGATAAATAAAATTTAAAAATAATTATGTAGATCTTTTTAAAAATTCCTTTATAGATGTCTGTTTTTGCACTGAAATCCTATTCAGGATGTATTCCAGATGGTCTATTTAAAAAAAAAACATGCATTCTTTCTTCCTCTGGAATGTGTTTTAAATAACTATTGTATTAAAGACATCCACTGCTGCTGCAGGTTTTATTGATTTTGTGTTTAACCCTTAACTGGAAGGGTGGATTTTTCTTAAGTACTGGACGGGTTGGGTAGATTCAACCCACTTATGTAACTTTATGAAATAAGCGCTAAATAATGATTGAAATCAATATTAAAAATATTTAATTAATATGTAGTTAATATACAGATTTTGACTTTTAAAAATTCTGAATATAATCTATTTACAGTTTTCACAAATTTATAAGAAATGTTTTTGCGAGCGCTTAGGTGACATACAGAGCAAAGGGTTTTTATTTTTCCTGCAATTTTTGATGGACATTTGTAGCACCTTTTTGGGGTATCAGATTGTTGTGGCATCGTAGATTCACTTGGTTACTTGAACCATCATTCTTGAATTGTCGTCTGTAATTGCAGTGGGAGAGAATTGAGATATTACGTGTGGCCAGGTGTTCATCAGTCAATGCTCTCCCAAAATCAACAATAAAATGACTCCTTTCTTTTTTACCCTTTTTATCAATCTGATTACGATTTTTTTTTTTTTTGGGGGGAACATAGGAGACTAAAGTAGTTGTCCAGTGAAACCAAAAATAGATGTTCCTGATTCTCTATTAGGGTGCGGTTTAAATTGTGGTGGAATCTGAGGTTTGTTCTTTCTCATCGTTCCTAAATATGTAAGGCAATGTTCTTTCAACTTATCAACTAATTCTACTGAAGTGAACCAATTGTCTACTGGAATATTTCTTCCAAAGTGTGGTCGACTAATCTCTAAAACTTATATCTGTTGACTTGATTGATAATTCTACTTATCCAAAGAAAGAAGTATTATTTTATAAAAGGAAGCTAAAAATAGTGGAAGATAGAGACTCAAATATGAGCCACAAGCTAACACTGACATGAAAAATTCTCACGCTTCTGGACGGGCTGGGCAGAATCCGCCCCAACATGCAAATTTAACCCCCCCTTCCAAAACCGAAATTTATAAACAATGGATGGAAAATGTTTTAATCACTGTAAAATTAGAATACACGAAAGCTGGTAGCTCTAGGTAAACAAATTTTTTTTTCCCTATATTAAGTTTATGCATGGGCAGAATCTACCCAACCCGTCCAGTTAAGGGTTAACTCTTTTATAATAATATGGAAATGGAATATTGAAATAAAATGTTATCATAATCATTGTGGCTACATTTTATGAAGATTTATTTATTTGAAAGGAAATTATTTGTAAATTTTAAAATAACTAAATATTTCAATGCTGAAATTTGAAAAGAAAATAATATTAATTAGCGCGAGATTCCTAAATTCCCGCGTAAAAAAACAATAACACTCGCAACATTGCGCAACAGCACTGCAAAGTGAAACTTACACAAACTGAAACCAAAAGTGTGCAGGTGCGATATACCGTTTAGCGGTAAAGTTGTATGTAAAAAACATTCAACTGTTGAAATTCAAATTTTAAAATGGTCGAACTATCGGAACTGTCGTATTATCGATACTGTCGAATTACGGTTTGTTATTTGATAGGCCGGAGCTTGGGACATCAGAATATGGTCGAATTAAGGTAGAGTGTCGAATTTGCGTGTGTCGAATTAACGAGGTTATACTATATTATTATAAGGTATATTACAACTTCCCCAACTTCAAGCGACTTCATTCCTCCTGGGATGTCGATGCAGATAAGGTTGGATATTGGAGATGTGAGCCGTTCTTGGAGTTTTATCATCAGACTCAACATATTTGAGGTGGCCATCCATTTTGGTTGCCCTTGTCACTCAATGCGGACCAGATAGCTTCCATTCCTTTCCAACCTTATGATGTCTTACCAGAATATAATCGTCGATACTCATCTCTGGTGGCAGAGCCTTTTTACAAATGTTAAAATGAAACTTTGTTCTTTGTCGGTAGAGGTTTTGCTCAATTTTACCTTTTTCTATTTCATAAAGGAGACAGTGAAGATTAAGTTCTTTATCGGCAGGTAAAATAGGGAAAGTTTTTGTAAGTTTGAATAAAGGGGAGCAACCCAGGTAGGAATTGTATGATCTATTATGGTTGCGTACTGCCGCTTCTAAGGCATTTTTCCATCCACCCTTGAAGTGAGGATAGCACGAGAGAAAGGTTCTTATATCCCATATAGCTCGTTCCACTAAACCATTTCTGCAGGGTGATAAG
The DNA here is from genome assembly GCA_030710605.1 of Cordylochernes scorpioides. Taxonomy (NCBI): domain Eukaryota; kingdom Metazoa; phylum Arthropoda; class Arachnida; order Pseudoscorpiones; family Chernetidae; genus Cordylochernes; species Cordylochernes scorpioides. The sequence goes on along the minus strand of CP092869.1, from coordinate 104,669,470 downwards.
GAGAAGTAGTAATTAAATGGATGTCTTTGGAGGTTGCCCACCTAGGGAATTCTCCATACACAAATGATCAACTTGATCGGAGAGTATATTTCTCACTGATTTCAGACCAAATCCAAATGAATAAATAGTGTGTGACATTCCGGTAACATTGTTGTTACCATCTTTAGACATTCAGTATGGTTACAATTCGGCAACCAAAATTTGGTCTTATCATGAAAAATATGCTTTTCTGATCCTTTTAAAGTAGATCCCTTTTCAACTTTGATGAAGTTTCAAGTCATTTGCCCCAACCACAGTGTTGGATGTTAAAATTTTAAGCATAATGTAGAATTGTTTGAAAAAATATTTTCTAATTCAGTTGTTGATAACTGCAAGTACTAATGAAGTTGCTCAATTGAAGAAACTTTTGTCATGTTAGACTTAGAGCTTACGACCTTATTTCTTGACCAATTTACCAGCCACAGCGTGAACTAAATACAATTCTTTTATTAAAAACCACCCGAGGCAGTTGAATTAAAACCAGTGTTAAATTATAGTCAGTTAAAATAAATAAGCCTATTAGGATTTTTTAAAATGATTTAAAGAGAGTAAGTGTTGAATTATATTCAGTTGAAGAGGTTGCACTATGGTTGTCTAGTGTATTCAGAGATTGTGTATATTTCTCAATTTTGGTATCAAGGAGATTGACCTATGTCACAACATAATGGCAAGTTAAGACATTTCCTTATAGTGCAACTGAGAGTTGCTGATGGCTGGCAGAATCTGCCGGAATAAATATCAACTATTCTTTTTGTTAAAATATTTTTTTGTGTGTCCGTGATTTTATTTTGATTGACGTTTGAGATATTTTAATTTTAATGATCTGGCACTCTTGTCATTACTCTTGTTGTTGTTTGTTGTAAAAAGGCCAACCCACACTTTTTTTTCTTGAAGATATTTGTTTTAAAATGTTCAATAAAACATTTCCTTAATAATAAAAACTCTACTAATTCTTTAACCCGTAATTACTGGCGTTCGGCTTGAAAGGCCGTGTGAAAATTAATAATGTTTGCGAAATTTTCAAAATGCAATATTTTTCATCAAAATTTTAGGTAGCTTAATAAAATGCATTTATTTGAAGAACTTTTCATTTTAAGAGAAATCTATTTTGTATATCCCGAGTTATTAAATCAAACGGCCTTTAAAGCCGAGCGCCAGTAATTACGTCACTGGGAATTTTAGCGCCCCTATTATTGGCCGTTTCACTTTTGGTTTTATAGACTTTCAAACGCAACAAATAAGTTGAGCATTCGTTTTTTTATTACTCTTGCTTCAATTATCTGCATTCTAAATTGTGTTTTGTGATTGTAATTTTGTATAATATAAGTTCGGTTCCACTTTTGGTTTTTCAAAAAACAAAAATTTGGTATCCTATGTCCCTAAAATTGGAAAATCTGTTATATTATTCTCCACAATGCATTCGACCACAACAATTGGTCAAGAAACTGCTGAACAATAAAAGCCCGAGATAATCACATTTTATAATATGACCAAAGGTGGTGTAGATGTAGTTGATCAGACATGTATTCAGTTGGAAGAAGAACCAAAAGATGGCCCCTGTGTTTATTTTTCAACTTTTTGGATGTGGTTGCAATAAATTCAGCAGTAATTTATAAGGCTGTCAAGCAAGACGGTGGAATGGCTCGAAAAGATTTTATAAAGCAGCTTGTCTACAACTAATGAGAGATGCCTTGATTATGAGAAATCAAGCCAAAAATTTGTCAAGAGATCTGCAAGTATTAATTCAGAAGCAGGCTGGAACTTCATCACTTGAGGTAGGCAAATATATATTTGATATTCAAACGAAATATCAATAATATGTGTTATCTAGGAATCCACAAGCGGCAGTCCTTGGTCCAAAAAAAACGCAAAAGATGCTACCTATGTAAAAAAGATCGTCGAACTCAAATGCAATTCAAAAAATGCAAAGAACCAATCTGCAAAGATCATTCTATTGAAATATGCTTGAATTGTGCATCTAATCTTGAATAAAATATTTTAGATAGAATTTTTTAGAATATATATAGAATATTTTAGATAGAAAGAGTTTCTTGTACATTTTAATTTAATTTTGTTTAGAGCTCTGTTTATTCGAAAAAAACAAAATATTTATTCTTTGGAAATTATGTGTATACGTTTAATTTCTTTTTATTTTATAAATAACATGGTTTATTATTGATTTTAAAAGACGGCCTGAGAGGCCGAACGCCAGTAATTGTGTAAGGAAAATAGGCGCCAGTAACTAAGGGTTAACAAAGGTTATGGCCAGCATAACAGAAGACTGTAATTATAAATAAAAAGTTTCTTTGTTTTTGCAAATCTCGCCATCGCTTATTGCGCAATCTTTGAAGACGACGCCGATCGCATTTGCATTTTTGGAAAACAAAGACAATTTGCCTATCCTTTTTGAAGAAGAAGAAGAAGAAACATCTTTTGGGGTAAATATACTTCTTGAATATTTTTTTTTTTTCACAATGAGTTCAGAAGACTTTAAAATAATGAAATTAAATGGTGAAAATTACCATGCTTGGTCTATTAGGGCTAAGGCTACCCTAATACAAAAAGGTGTATGGGAAGCGGTTGATCCAGGTTTTGATGAAACTCTAACTGCAGCTCAGAAGAAAAACAACAACCTTGCAATATCACAGATTTTTTTAATTGTAGAAGACGAATTTTTAGATGATATTGGAGATTGTGAAAGAGCAAGTGAAGCATGGAATATTTTAGAAGAAATACACACCAAATATGGATTGCTTCACATTCTGCAATTACTGAGAGATATATTTAATATCACAAAAATGAATGAATCAATGAAAGATTTTATAGCAAGGATAATGAACATCCACAGAAAACTGGAGAAAGGAGGACATGGTTTCAAGGATACAGAATTGGCACTCATAATGCTAATGGGGTTGCCCAAGACCTATGAGCCAATGATCCTGAATTTGGAACAAAATGAAGAAAAACTTTCAACGAAAATAGTCAAGGCTAAACTGTTACTAGAAGAAAAGAGACAACTCAGACATGACACCATTGAAGAAGAAACCACCTCAAGGGCCTTTGTGATCAAGGAAGAAAAACAGCCAACTTTCCATGAAAGAAGAAAGTATCATCCTGCAGAGAAAACCCAAGAAGCTAGCACATCCCACAATTATCAGAAGAATACTCAAGTAAAAGCTGTCAAATGTTTTTGCTGTGGCAAAATGGGACATATAGCAAGGAATTGTAGATTCAACCCTGCAGTAAAGGAAAGATTTCCTTTCACTGAAAATAAAGAACAAGCGAAGAGGTTGCTTTCTAATCCTGATAAAATCTCAAAACAAAAGGCATTTTTCTTCGGGGAAGGCAACAGAGAATCTCATTTATGGTATCTTGACAGTGGAGCAACAGAACACATGGTATCTGATAGAAGCAAGCTAACCAATATTCGGGAAATCTCCTCAGTAGTAGAAACAGCAAATAAACAATCAATTCATGTCACGGAAATGGGAGATATCACATTCAAGGTAAATAGCAAAAATGGTGGTGGAAGTCTTTTCTTGAAGAATGTTCTCATTGTTCCTGAAATCGAAGGGAATCTATTATCTGTTGGAAGAATTGAGAAACTTGGCAACACTGTTATTTTTGAAAATGGGAATGTCAAGGTTTTAAACCAACAAGGTGAATTATTGGTAACAGCTCCAAGAAATGGAAACACCCACTACATTGAAGAATTCAATAATAGTGCCAGGATTACCAAAGTTAGAGCGGACATTTGGCCTAGACATTTAGGACATCTTAATAAGGAAGCTGTTGCAAAAACGAATATTGGAGAAAAAAGAAGTGACAACCAATGCACAGTGTGCATGGAATCCAAGATGAAGAAATTGCCATTTTCTATTTCTAGTAATAAAGACAAAAGGGCTTCTTATCCCCTGGAACTAATCCACTCTGATGTTGTTGGTCCCATAAATCCAAGATCCAAGGGAGGATCAAACTACTTTGTTACCTTTATTGATGATTTTTCACACTACACCGTGGTCTATTTCATGAAAAATAAAAATGAAGTCTTGGAGAAATTTAAGGAATATAAGAACTTTGTAGAAAACTTTCATGAAAGAAGAATCAAGACAATTTTGACTGGCTTCTTATCAAAAATGGCATCAGAAGACAATTGTCTGTTCCAAGAACCCCTCAACAAAATGGAGTATCTGAACGAATGAATCAAACTGTTAAGTACTGCTAGATGCTCATTGACAGAATCGGGTATCCCAATTACCTTTTGGGGAGATGCAATCCACACAGCTTGTTATTTGAGTAATAAGACTCCAAGTAAAGCAATTGACAACAAAATTCCTGAAGAACTTTGGTCTGGAAGAGAGTCCAAAATAGGATATCTTAAGGTATTTGGATGCAAATCTTGGTGCAGCATTGATGATTGCCATCACAAGTCTAAATTCAGTCTCAAGGCTAAAGAGTGTCTACTTATAGGATATCCAGAAGGAACTAAAGGATATAAAGTATGGGATTTCAGAAATGACAAAATATATGTCACTAGAAATGTAAGATTTTCTGAGGACATTTTTCCATGTAAGAAACCTAATGATCCAACAAAAAGTTTTGAACTGGATCAATTTTCCACTACATTAGAAGAGTAAGATTTTTATGAAGAACAACTGATTCATCAGAGAGAAGATCTACAAACTAAGGTAAAGTTTGGTTCAACAAATAAGTCGGAGCAAGAAACAAATAAAGATGAACGATCGCAATCTTTGCGCCGTTCGGAAAGAATTAGGAAAAAAAGGAGAAGAAACCAAAAACAAATGCGACATCATGAAGAATCCTCAACCCAGTACAGAAGAACAAAGTACCATTGAAGAAGCTCTTTGTGGACCTGAAGCTACAAATGGGTCTGAGGCCATTCAAAGGGAACTACAAGGATTGGAAGAAAAGGGAGCTTGGGAAATTGTTCCAAGGCCAGTTAACAAAAGAATTATTGATTCAAGATGGGTTTTCAAGCAAAAATTTGACTCGTATGGAAACTTAAGAGAATATTGTGCAGGACTTGTCGCACGTGGTTTTCACCAAATACCAAATGTTGATTTTGGGAAGAAATACAGCCCTGTAATTAAACATAAGTCTATAAGGTTCCTTTTAGCTCTGGCTGTTGAACGTGAATGGAACATATTCCAAATGGATGTCAAATCTGCATACCTAAATGCACCATTACATGAAACTGTTTATATGGAACTACCTGAGTCAAGTCTGAATCATGAAAATTCCAGCAATGAAGTCTGTCTTCTAAAGAAGAGTATTTATGGACTGAAGCAATCGGGACATGAATGGAATGAAAAACTTGACCAGATTTCAACTTCAATTGGACTTGAACGCTCCAGAATGGATCCATGCGTCTACTTTCGTAATGACATCATACTTGGAGTTTATGTAGATCTACTAGTTACTACTTCCTCAGTTGAGTCCTATGTGAAGTTCAAATCAAGCATTCAAGGAGAAGTGGACATCAAGGACTTAGGTGAAGTGAGTGATCTACTCTCCGTAAGCATTAAAAGAAACAAGGATTCAAATCTTGAACTTGATCAGACTCATTACATTGAAGAAATCCTTAAGGAGTATGGAATGGAGCATGCGAAAGAAGCCTCAACACCTTTAGATCCTGGAATGTTTACAGAAGGGCCTGAAGGAAAGGAAGCGTGCCGTGCCCCTTATCAACAGGCTATTGGGAATTTGCTTTGGTTAGCAGGAATAACAAGGCCAGACATTGCATATGCTGTATCTTACTTCAGCAAGTTTAATAGTTCCCCTTTGCAACAGCATTGGAATGCTGTAAAACACCTCTTGAGATATTTAAAGAAGACCAAGGACCTAAAATTAGTATTCAGTAAGACTGGAAAGAAATTAGCAGCTTTTGCGGATGCAGACTGGGGCAGTGATAAAGAAGACAGGAAATCCTATAGCGGGTATATCTTTGTGTTGGGCGGAACAGCCATCTCCTGGTGCAGCAGAAAGCAAAAATGTGTTGCTCTCTCAACAGCAGAAGCCGAATAATATGCAATGGTGAAGCAGCAAAGAAGCTCTATGGTTCACAAGTTTTATGGAAGAAATTGGAGTTGGTGATTTTAAGGAATCTCCTCTGAAGATATATATATAGATAATCAAGGTGCTATGTTCCTTGCTGAAAATGAAGTTGTTTCAGAAAGAAGTAAACACATTGACATTCGACATTTCTTTATCAGAGATCTAATCAAGGATGGTAAGTTGAGCTTTGTGTATGTTCCAATGGAGGAGAACCCTGCAAATCTATTCACAAAGAACTTGAAGGCTCCTGCACTCCAGCAAAACTATACCAAACTTGGACTTTGTATGTAAATCACAGACATGGGGGGGTGTTAAAATATTTTTTTGTGTGTCCGTGATTTTATTTTGATTGACGTTTTGAGATATTTTATTTTTAATGATCTGGCACTCTTGTCATTACTCTTGTTGTTGTTTGTTGTAAAAAGGCTTACCCACACTTTTTTTTTCTTGAAGATATTTGTTTTAAAATGTTCAATAAAACATTTCCTTAATAATAAAAACTCTGCTAATTCTTTAACGCTTTTGATTTTAATTATACCAGAATTGGCTAAATACCCATTCTTGATTATTCAAGAGAAGCCTACCACGTATGCATTTCAGGCTGTTGGCCTTTTTGATTAATAAAGAATGGGTATTTTGCCAATTCTGGAATAATTAAAATTTAAACAGAATAATTGATATTTATTCAGACAGATGATGCAAACCATCAGCAACTTTCAGTTGCACGATGAAGAGATGCCATTTTCTTAATTTATCCACCTTATCCCTGCGCAATTTCATATTTGTACTATTTTTCCCATTGTTTTGCGGTCTCACACACTTCTGGCCTTGACTACCTGTTTCATGGTTTTTTAGGATGCCTGAATGACCACTTATTTGGTCGTTATGGTACAGCTTGCACCCCACTGCCGAGTGCCAACAGCCCGAAACATGTAAGTGTTTATCTTTTCTTGATTAATAAAGAATGGGTATTTGGCCACATCTGAAAGAATTAACTTTCGACCCGAGGGACACGAATCCACATCCTTACCAATTTTGCATCAAGCCCTAATTCGCGCGTCCACAATTTTCAAAATTAAATAAAAAATCACCAGCGGCAGATACAAATTCGTGTCACAGGGATCCCATACCTTCTTGCCTATCTATCAGTGGATGTCAGCTGACCCAATGTACATGTATAACCTCACCTGAGACAGCCGTTCCAGCAGCTCCTATTGCCTGCCTATCTTTCTTTCTTGTATATTCATTTTTCTTTGTTCGCACACTTTTTATCACTTTTCTATCGCATTTTTTAGAGGAAACCTGTAACTAGTGCATTTACCACTCAATATTACTTTAATTATGAAATTTCATTAGATGATATAGAGTATATAATTATTGTCAAATGCCTCTTTGGATGAAGGCTGCTTCATAGTTTAACCTACTAAGATAAAATATTAGAAGTAACTTTTATCATTATATTTTAAAATAAATATTATAGAAATGTGTGAATAGCTTATCTGATAATAATTACCTTTTATTTTACCATTTACTTGCTGTCTATATAGTACTTGGAGTGAATTTGTATTTAGTATGAACACAAAAAATTAAGTAACATTTTAAAAAATAAAAACATTATTTTTATATGATTTTTCAAATTTTCATTTATTATTTCTAATTCTATAGATTAGATTATAAACACAAAGTAATAAGACCAAATCCAAATAAATAAAGTGTGTGACGTTTCAGTAACAGCATTGTTACCAAAACGTCACACACTATTTATTTATTTGGATTTGGTCTTATTACTTTGTGTATAATCTATAATCCAAATTGTGCATTATCATAGATTATAATAAAATGAAAATTCCATTTTTGAAAAATGAGATTTTATTTATTAATTATTTTTTAAAACTTGTGTTTCATATGTCCCAATGGACCATGCAACGCTGAAATCATCCATCCATCCTCAAAGTGTTAAAAATCAACAGAATATATATAAATGATATTTATTCCGACAGAGAGCCCAAGCTGTCAACAACCTTCATTTGCACAATAAGAAGATGCCTTTATCTTCCACCTTATCCCAGTACAATATCTCATTTGTACTATTTTTTTACTAATGGCAAGTGTAATTTTTGATGTTATAAAAGTGTTGCTTAGAAAAATAATTAATGCTATATTTTTTTATATTTAAATGGCTATATATGTGTGTGTGTGTCTATAATGATTCTAACATATATAATTTTTTTTTTTTGCAGGATAAAAGCCACTCCTTTTTGCTTCGTGAATATTATATATAATAATAAAAAGATTGTGCATTCATATGTCAATAAGTAGCATTTTTGAAAATGTCTTCGGTGCAAATATTATAAATACAAAATATCAAGTGCAGCATAATTCAAATATTCTATTATTTTCCTTTAGAGGATATTGTGGAGTGTAACAAACCTAATCAAAACCTAAAGAGTGATAGCCAAGTTGAAAAGCATTCATTTGTAGAAAAAGAAGAAATAAATGTTCTAAAAGTGTGACTTTTGTGATTGCATAGTTAAAAGAAAATTCAATCTTCAGACATTTGGTCACTCAAACATGGAAAATGACCTTTTAATGTGACTTTTGTGACTACAAAGCAAGAATCAAACATACCTCAGTAGACATTTGATGACTCATAATGGTGAAACCCTGATAAATGTGAGTTTTGTGATTATAGAGCAAGAGATATAAGTACCCTTAATCAACATTTAACAATGCACACAGGTAAAAATCCTTTTAAATGTGAATATTGTGAATATAGAACAAGTCAGAGTTATAGTCTTAAAAGGCATATATCAATACACACTGGTGAAAAGCCTTTTAAATGTGATTATTGTGATTATAGAACAGTTCGTAGTAGTAATCTTAAAGAGCATATATTAAAACACACTGGAGAAGAGCCCTTTAAATGTGATTATTGTGATTATAGAACAGTTCGTAGTAGTAATCTTAAAGAGCATATATTAACACACACAGGTGAAAAGCCCTTTAAATGTGATTATTGTGATTATAGAACAGTTCGTAGTAGTAATCTTAAAGAGCATATATTAACACACACAGGTGAAAAGCCCTTTAAATGTGAATATTGTGAATATAGAACAATTTATAGTAGTGTTCTTAAAGCGCATACATTAACACACACTGGTGAAAAGCCATTTAAATGTGATTATTGTGAATATAGTACAATTTATAGTGGAAATCTTAAAACGCATATAATAACACACACTGGTGAAAAGCCATTTAAATGTGAATATTGTGGAATCGGAATAGGTACCAAGGATAATCTTAGAAAACATCTCCATGCACACACAGGTGAAAAGCCCTTTAAATGTGATTATTGCGAATATAGAACAGTTCGTAGTAGTAATCTTAAAGCGCATATATTAAAACACACGGGTGAAAAGCCATTTAAATGTGATTATTGTGATTATAGAACAATTTATAGTGGAAATCTTAAAAGGCATATATTAAAACACACGGGTGAAAAGCCATTTAAATGTGAATTTTGTGAATATAAAACAATTTATAGTAGTGTTCTTAAAGAGCATATATTAACACACACAGGTGAAAAGCCCTTTGAATGTGAATATTGTGGAATCCGAACATGTACCAAGGATAAACTTAGAAAACATCTCCTTACACATACTGGTGAAAAGCCATTTAAATGTGATTATTGTGATTATAGAACAGTTTGTAGTAGTAAACTTAAAGCGCATATATTAAAACACACGGGTGAAAAGCCATTTAAATGTGAATTTTGTGAATATAAAACAATTTATAGTAATGGTCTTAAAGAGCATATATTAACACACACAGGTGAAAAGCCCTTTAAATGTGAATATTGTGAATATAGAACAATTCATAATAGTGGTCTTAAAAGGCATACATTAAAACACACTGGAGAAGAGCCCTTTAAATGTGATTATTGTGATTATAGAACAATTCGTAGTTGTGATCTTAAAGCGCATATATTAACACACACTGGTGAAAAGCCCCTTAAATGTGATTATTGTGATTATAGAACAATTCGTAGTAGTCATCTTAAAAGGCATATATTAACACACACTGGTGAAAAGCCCCTTAAATGTGATTATTGTGATTATAGAACAATTCGTAGTAGTCATCTTAAAAGGCATATATTAACACACACTGGTGAAAAGCCATTTAAATGTGAGTTTTGTCACTATAGATCAAGAAAAAAATACAGCCTTAATCAACATTTGCTCACACACACACCAGGAAAAGTCATTTAAATGCGAGTTTTATAAATATAAAGCAATTAAGAAATGTATGCTGAAAAGACATTCGATTAAATTCTGGCGAAAGGCCTTTTAAATGTGAACATTGTGAATTTGAGTAGACATAACAGCTCCCTCAAAAAGCATTTATACCTTCACATAGGTAAGATGTACATTAATGGCATGCATTCTGCATATTTATTTAAGTTTATGAGAACATCTTCATTATGCAACCATATACAGTAAAACCCAGCTAAGGCAAAACCAGGATATAATGAACCTTCCTTTCGAAAGAACCCAATGTAAATCCTAATTCCATTAAAATACCATTGTTATAATGAACATTGCGTTTTTCAAGATAGGAAACTATCAATAAAATCAATTTAGGTCCCAAAATAATAAATTCTATGTAAAATACCATTGTTATAATAACTTCGAATTTTAATTCAACCAAGTTTTTAAACAATTAAAATTTTTGTGTGAGCTCTAGCTTACAGATCGCAATTCAAAACAATGAATTTAGCGACATTGGTGTTTTCATTTATGTTCTATTTTTTACTGCCTACATGCTTTTATAAATTTTATACCTTATTGAAAACTAAATTTCTTAACTCTACATTCGTAAAATTCCTTTCAAAATGGACAAATAATTGAAACCGGTTTCAAAAGCAGTTCCAAAGAAAAAGTCACTCGTAACAATATACACTTGAAAAGAAAATAGCCATCATACAAACTATGTATTGATACATGTAAGTGGTACATTGCAAGCGGGATTTTGGAAGAAAATGAGCAAAAGTTAGCAATTCTACGATATTGGCCCAAAAAGAAGATGGCCGCAAACATCAGTGTCATTATCTCCTTTTAGAAGAAGCCTTTTAAAGTGGCTTTTACAAGCTAGGCCAAAAAATATCCCACTAAATAGCCACATTTTACAACAACAGGCCATTCTTTTATGCCAAGGGTATGAAATATGATGATTTTGAAGCCAGTAATGGGTGCTTTAATATAATTAAGGCCAGAAGAATTATTGATTTTTTTTAATTTGAAGAGAGGAAAGGGCAATGAACCTTTTGGTGGTAAAAGATGGAGAAAGAAAATACGTACTTTTTCCGACGAGTATTCTCCCTCCAATATTTATAATCTTGATGAGTCAGGAATATATAGATTTTGCCTGACAAGACACTCACCTTCAATGGAGACATTTGTTCTGGAACAAAGAGGCCAAACGAGAGAATTACCTTTTTGGCTGGAGCTGATATGGATGGCTCAGATAAGCTTCCTCTCCTGGTTATAGGGAAAATGCCAAGCCACGATGTTTTAGAAAGCAAAAAAATCTCTCCACCCATTATGAAGCAAATAAAATGGCTTGAATGATAGTCTTAATTTTTTTTAAATATCTTCATTATTTAGATACGTGTTTTGACTGTGAAAATAGATAGGTGGTGCTAATTCTAGACAATTATTCAGCACACATCCCTGAAAAATTGAAAAATATTCAGGCAGTATTTCTCCCCCCCAATGCCACAGCCAAGCTGCAGCCTATGGATATGGAAATAATTCATGATATTAAAAGGAGATATAGGATCAGGTTAATCAATAGATGCCTTATATACATTGAAAGCAACAGAGACCAATATTACATTGCTTGATTCAATAGAATGGTTGAATATGTCATGGGACTCTGTCCCTAAATCATCCATTGTAAATTGCTCTTCCATGTCTGGGTTCGGAACCCTCAAGATGAAATAGCCCCACAAGATTCTTTAAATTTATTAAACCTTGAAGGAATATCAAAAGGAACCACAAATTTTGAGCAATATATTTGTGTTAATGAGAATGAACAGGTTAAAGCAGAAAAAATAAGACTTTTTGAAGTAAGCCTATATTGTAGTATAATAATATTGATTCAAAATTGATTTTTTACCTTTTAAATATTATTAATATAACTTTTCTTTGTATTATACTTTTCTTGATTTTTTTAGACATATGGGCGGGGGTGGAATAATTAGAAGAACCAATCTTTTGCTTATTACTTTTGTTTCTTTGTATATCTGAAAAAAAAAAAAAACATATATTATAAATGTCCAGTATGTACTTATTTTTAAATAATCCACCAAAATATCTTGTGATTAATTCAAGTAGTTAGTTGTGTATATAGAACACTAGCCGAATGGCCCAGGCAACGCCCGTGTTTTACCCGATTGAATGGTTTTTATCCAAATACTATTTGTTACAATTATAAATTGGCGCCTTAAATAAATGCATATATTAGTAATAACTATAGCCTATGTGCTTTATCTGTCTATGTACTGTTGGCTTCCGTAGGCGTCTCACTGGGAAAAGGAAAGAGAGGATTCCATTTAGTTAATAACTAATATATGCATTTATTTAAAGAGCGACCTGCTCCAAAACAATAGTTACATAAACGAAAGAGCGAGTGGGGGAGGCATGATGGGGGGGCAAAGGTGGCGTGACTGTAGCCAACCAATAGGAGGGCGCCATTCCAAAAAAAAGCAAACGATGACAGAGGCGACTGATGAGGAATGACGCTCGTAACTATATAGAATGATTTGATATGATACACATACCTCTGTTAATAAAAATTTATATTTTTGCCATATAGTAAAACTCATTTAGCATTTTTTTAACTCAATACCTCAAACAAACATGTTAAAATGGTGATATATTTAAATTATGAAGCCTGACAAAAAAATAATTTATTTTTAACATTTTTTTCTTTTAAAATGAATATTTTAATGATTTTGAATTTTATAATTATTTCTTTTTTTTTTCAATGGATTTTCTATATCAAAATCATTTTTGTTATCATCATCTCATACAATGTAATTTTTTTATATATATAAACAAACGATAATAAACAAAAATAACAATGTAATTTGCATCTTCATTATTATAAAACAACATCAAATAAATTATCCATGTAAAACCTTACATTAAATTTTGGCGCAGCTACAAAAGGCTACGATGCAAGAAAGGTAAAATGGTGGCAGGCGTAAGCAAATTTAGAAAAATTTAGTAGTGAGAAAGGTTCAATTCGCCTTAAATCTTGGCTTAAACTATATGAATTAGAAACTATCAAGCTAGATGAAAGTGAAAGAATCAATAGTTTAAATTATTATTCATCAAAAGATGCCTTGGTATATAATGGTATAATTTTTTTCTTGCATCACTGGCCCATTTATGTTTGTTATATCCGGGGTTTGTATTAGTAGAGTTTTACTGTATATATAAAAGAAATATGTTACAATTAAAAGAAAATTGATAAGGCACAATTTGGATTATTAATATATACAGTTATCAGCGTCATGCTTTCTTTCTTAATTCTGTCACCGTTTGCTTTTGATTATTACTATATATAGGCACGACCGTCTTTCCTCATCGGCCTCTGTCACGGATGCGCGCATCTACCCAAAAAAAAACTCCCTCGAGCCGGATTTGAACCAGCAACCTAAGGATCACCGCTTAATTACATCTTCAGTCCTCCGCTCTGCCAACTGAGCTATCGAGGGATACAAACCGATGAATAAGTTTACCTTATAAAGTCAACTAATCCTATTTCTACACAAAATGTACTCATACCTAACTAATAAATTAAGATTTTGAACAAATACTTATATCATTTCTCACATGTTAATATAGATATATTTATATTTTGAAAATAGAACAATCCAAATTTAAAATCATTAGATTAAAAAAAAAGGCAAATATTGGCAAATACATCTCTTATTCAATTCAATATATATATGCCTTTTTATTTTTAATATATATAGTCACGACCGTCTTTCCTCATCGGCCGCCTCTGTCACGGATGCGCGCGCACAGGGAGGTCACGTGCTCGCCGGCAGCCAATGAAAATAATTAAAAAAAACTCCCTCGAGCCGGATTTGAACCAGCGACCTAAAGATCACCGTTGTAACATCTACAGTCCTCCGCTCTGCCAACTGAGCTATCGAGGGATACAAACTGTATGAATAAGTTTACCTTATAAAGTCCACTAATCCTATTTCTACACAAAATGTACTCATACATATATTATTTTATATTATTATTATTATTATATAAATATATATATATGTGATAATATCCTGTCGACTTTCAATGTGACAATATAGTGATAATGTGGGGAAAGGGAAATAATCACGCCACAAATTGGTAGAGTAATTTGGAAGCCATCCGAGAGAGAGGGAGCGCCACCGCTGAATGGCCGTTTGTCGCACGCCCCCCGCAAAACTGTCCAAAAATAGTCCTCAGGTGTTGACGGGCGGGCCACATTTGCCGCCCCTTTGGAATGGCGCTGCTTTCTCAATTGAGAAATAAATTAGGTTTGTTTTATTATTCCTGGAAGAGTATATATTATGACATATGGCCCCCGTTGAAGAAGGCTGAACATGGTTTGAGTATACTTAAAGCTGGAGAAGCCAGGAAAAGAGAAAATAATTTTACAGTTGAAATTAGTTAAGGTAATGGTGACATAGTTTTATGTAAATAAAATATTGTATAGTACACAAGTAAATATTATTTACAAGCAGTTTTACAACACCGGAGGGTTTGATATTTATGGGAAATTTTGAAAATATCAAGGTTATAAAAGGCTATATACAATAAATTCTAATGTATTATAAGGGAAATGCTATTGAGAGGTGTGAACAAGGAGAAGAAGAGTCACATACACATGATGAAAATATTGAGCCATTAAGACTGGGAAACTCTACACTTTAGATATGTTTTCAGGCGGACATGGCAAGGGGAAGACTTGGCATGGGCTTTCTATGCTATAGGTGTAGAGTACGAGAAATGAGGTTGGCAATTGTGTGAGCTCAGGACTGAGGTAAATATAGAACTACATACAATGTTAGAACCTTGGCGAACAGAGCGAGGGGAAACTAGCCCTGGGCCAATCTACCTTATCTATGTAGTTACTTGTGTAGCGAGTCCGAGGGGAAAAGTCCCGTGTGAAGGTGAGGAAGTCGAATGGACTTATATTTAATTTGCTGAAAGTATGCGCGCACAGTTCCAAAAATTGGGACGAGGACTGCGTTGTCCGTTACAAGTGACAAGCTGCTCGGACACGAGGTGTTTGAACAGTCGTGGGAGCTTGTGCAAGGCGATGATTTCGCTGTGGGTTGAAAGTAAGACCCATGTCTGCGCGAAATGATGACGGACCGGACAAAATCAGCGACGATGTTTAACGTACCTCCGTGGGAAATATCGGAGGTAGGCTATATCGTGCTGGTTTGGACAATGGACAAACATAGATTTGAAGACAGGGTCCGTGTGGCGCGAGAAGAAGAAGCGAACTGTGCCGCTCGATGCAGATTGTTCAAGTGCGAACAAAAAGGGTTTGATAAATATCTAGCAGTTAGTCAATCTGCATCCTGTGACGAACACACCATTGGCTAGATGGTGTGGGTCGGTGGATATGCTAGAGATGAACTACGAAATATATTATCATAAATGAAGGGCGAAGATTAGGATTTTGAAATGACAATATTGTTTGTAATAATGTTCGATAACTGATTAATCAATAATTCTATAAAGGTCCTGAGCTGGTATAAGGTTGACAAGGTTGTAAGAATGAGTGGGACATTAAGGGGAAGATAGATAAAGAGTCACCAAGGGTTGGTTGTAAGCAAGGCTCATGTGGTGGTTGGAATTCTTCGACGCCTGAATTACAGGGTGAATTTTGAGTCGATTAGGGAAAGACATTATTTTTCGTGAGCCGTGCTTACAAGTAGGAGAGGTCATATACAAATAGGTATACAAAAGTGTAGGTGCTGGAGACATATTTTTATAGATAAATTGATTATGAAAAATCTATTATTAATAGTAAAAATCGTAAAGCATTAATAGGTAAATTTCCAATTTTTTTTTTTTTTTTTGGAGTTACGTTAAAATGGAAATTATTTAATTAAAATGACGATTGTTAAATTCTACTGGTAAGGTAACTAATTAAATGAGTTACAAATATCTAGATAAATAGTATGGAGAATAAAATAATTGTTAATAGGGGTGGAGAGAATAAATGGAGCTAATTATGTAAATATTGGGACAATTTACAAGGAATGACTTATTTAAAGAATGAATGGTAGGAGTTAAAACAATTACACTCACGAGTTATGTTGGTTTAGGGCGCAGGTAAGTTCATTGAGCTTCGGGAGAGTTCTGTCTGTGACACTGTGCGTACCAGTGTTGTACATAACAGTAGCGGCAGGGATATGGCGGAGTCTTGTCCATGATGGAGGAAGGTGTCCTGCCCTGGCACGGTGGTCGTTCTTGGGCAGATCTAGTGCTGGAAGAAGTGCGTGGCAGCTCCATCTCCGTCGTAGGTGAATACTTCTTCGGGATCACGGTTCAAAGGTTGGCGAAGAAGGGGTTGAGGGCTCGAAGGGGAGTGGTTACAGTTGAGTTGGGTTTGGCCGATCATCGTGGCTTGGCTTCTTGTTTCTTCATACTCCGGTATATGAGGGATTTGCTGCCCAGGCAGGTCTTATCCGGTCGACTCTACTGTGATAATATCCTGTCGACTTTCAATGTGACAATATAGTGATAATGTGGGGAAAGGGAAATAATCACGCCACAAATTGGTAGAGTAATTTGGAAGCCATCCGAGAGAGAGGGAGTGCCACCGCTGAACGGCCGGGATGGCTCTAGATTTGTTTTATTATTCCTGGAAGAGTATATATTATGACATATATATAGTCACGACCGTCTTTCCTCATCGGCCTCCTCTGTCACGGATGCGCGCGCACAGGGAGGTCACGTGCTCTCCGGCAGCCAACGGGCGCGCGCCGCCGGCAGGGGGGGGGGGTGGCATTACGTCACTCAAGGTCACCTACGCCCCAACGATGACACATGATCGTAGCCGTCCAATAGGCGGGCGCCGGCCATCCGTGACAGAGACGGCCTATGACTGATTGATTAGGATTAGGATATGCATTTATTTAAGGCGCCAATTTATAATTGTAACAAATAGTATTTGAATAAAAACATTCAATCGGATAAAACACGGCAGTTGCCCGGGTCATTCGTCTAATACAGTGATTCTCAACCAATGTGCCGCGGTAATTTTGTGTGCCGCGAAATTCTAAAAATGTGCCGCCGAATTTTAGTCATATGATTATGTTCACGTTTGTATTGGTTTTATTTTTCATTTTTTTTACTTTTTAAAATAACGAAATTAGCAAATTGAATGTTAGAGATGTATATTACTTATATTTTGCATAGAAATATTGATACATAATTTGAATTTTCTTGCATTCAAGTTAGCAAAAGTGTGCAGCGAAATTCTAAAATTGTGCCGCCAAATTTTCAAATCTTTAAAATAATGCCGCAACAAAAAAAAGGTTGAGAATCACTGGTCTAATATTATAATACAGTCGAGAACCTCTTTAATTCAACACTGTTCTCTCCTTATAGGTAGGAGGTAGCCAAGTGTGAGGTGTCGAGGATAAGGTAAAGACGGACTCCTGTAATCTTCTTTATTACATAAAGCGACTGACTCCCGTAGCTTAAAACTATCTCTATTTATATACACAATTATACAACAACTAGTATGCAAAACAGGATATTTGCATATCCATAATTCGATATGCAAATACACCACACCCTCCCCTCCTAATAATAGTGGAGTCGGTCAGGCGGTCTCCTGGCTCGCTGGGGTCTGGGGCTCCGGCTCGGGACCTTTCCATCAGAAGCAGCAACAGGACTCTGGTTGTCTCCAACCGGTGCCAAATCCTGCCTTGTTGACCGCGGCTTCTCTCGCTGGGGTCTAGGGCTCCGGCTCGGGACCTTTTCTCCAGACACAGCAACAGGACTCTGGTTGACTTCAGCTGGTGCCAAGTCCGGCTCTGTCGATTTCGGCTTCTCTGCCGATTCCATTTCTGGCAGTTTCCTCTCAGGGATCTCCAGGCCAACTTGAGAGGGCTTCATCTCAGGATGGTTTTCCAGGGTTTCTGTAGATGTACTTGGAAGTACTAGCCTCGGATCTTTCCGTACTGCAGCCTCTGGTTTTTCCTTTACAGGGCGCAACTGGTTTATATGTCTCTTGAAAGATTGGTCCTCATACCCTATTAGGTAGTGGCGGCAACTTAGGAGTTTTAGTATTGTGCCCTGCTTCCACTTTGGTCCAGCAGCATAATTCCGGAAATAAACATCTGAACCTATGCTGAAATTCTCTTGTTTCTTTAGAGCATCATGAAACGCCTCTCCTTTAAACTCCATTTTAGGCATTAGATTTGAAAACCTTGTTTTCAAACGCCTCTTCATCAAAAGTTCCGCCGGCGATTCTTTCATCACTGTCTGTGGAAATGCTCTCTGAGCTAATAAAAATCTTTCCAAGTTTGTCTCGAGGCTATCCTTTCCACTGTTCTTCCTTAATGAGGTCTTGAACTCTCGCACATAGCACTCTGCTAATCCATTTGTGCTTGGATTGTATGGGCTTGTTTTCGTATGCCGGATTCCGTTCATCTTGGTGAAATCCTCAAATTCTTTGGAGACAAACTGTCGCCCATTATCCGTCACCAATAATTCCGGCAGTCCGAACCTTGCAAACACCTGCCTAAGATGGTAAATAATGGTTCTGCTGGTTATTTCTTTCAGGATGAAAATCTCCAACCATTTTGTATAGGCGTCCACTATGACCAAAAACATTCTACCCATAAAAGGGCCGGCCAAATCCATATGAAGGCAATGCCAGGGTTTTTCGGGCCAAGTCCATTCTGAAATCGTTGAGGGAGGCATATTCGCAGATTCCTGACAGATGGTACACTCCCGGGCCATATCTTCGATGTTCCCATATATTCCCGGCCACCAGAAATATCTCCGTGCTATCATTTTCATTCTTACTATCCCAAAATGCATCTCATGGAGATCTCTAAGAATCTGCGATCTCAACTTGGGCGGAATTACTATCCGTTCCCTCCACTGTAAACAGCCAAAATCCGCACTTAGTTCATTCTTAATCTTGTAGAAAAGGGAACAACGGATTTTCTTTCGAGATTTTTGGCACTTGCCAATTGTCTTCCTGGACATTTCTCAAAACAATTGAGAGGATCTTGTCTCTTCTAGTTTCAAAAGCTACATCCCGGAATGAAAAAGGCACTTCATTCATTTTCCTCAGAAGCAAGACTTGATCTTCATCCATAGATTCTCTCTCAACTGCTTTTAAAGGTAACCTTGACAAAGCATCTGCATTTCCGTGGTGCACGTCCATCTGTTTTTGCACATATCTATTTCTCTGTGCATTACTTGCCGCTTTGCATACTTTACTTAGATGCCCAATCTTTTTGCACTTATAACAAGCCTTTGACTTGTGTGGGCATGCTGGCGCTAGGTGGGAATTTCTTTCACCGCACCGGTAACACCTTTTTACTCCTTCCGTAGGACTATATTTCTGCACCGGGGTGTGCCTCTCCCTTATTTTTCTTCCCGGATGCGAGGTCACTTTGCCTATGCAATTTCCATGCAGCTCACTAGCATCTTTTTCGGCTAGCTCATACGAGACTGCGATGGCCAACACTCACTCCAGCTTTACATCATCCTCTTCTTGCAGGAGTCTCTTCTGGAGGGCCTCGGATGACAAACCTGCCACGAATCTATCTCGCTACATCATCTCCAGCATGCCGCCAAATTCACAATTTGTGGCTAGGTGCTTCAGTTCTCTTAGATACTCAGAAACAGTTTCAGTTTCTTTTTGCACCCTTTTTAAGAATTTGCATCGCTGAGGTATAACCTTTGGCTTAGGCTCTAGATGTTGCCTTAATTTCTTTATTATCACTTCATAAGACTGCTCTTTTATCTTCTCAGGGTAAAATAAATCATTCCCTAGCCTAAGAAGTTCAGAGTTTAATAAACTTAACAAGATTACGACCTTTTTCTGGTCACTTGTTTCATTCGCTTCGCAAGCCGCTTCAAATCGCTGTACGAAGATTTCGAAGTTTTCTTCCTTCGCATCGAAGACTGAATGGAACAGCTTGATAAGTCGCCATCTTTCCTCAGTTAGATGCTTTGAGTCAGTCGTAGGTCCGCTTTCTTAAAACCTCGTGGTCGCTCCCGTAGACACGTACCAGTAGTTGCACACCTCGTAGTAAGTACCGTAGCTTCCTGTAGATTTTCTCGTCGCCAGGTTTGTCCTGTACTTGAAGGTAGGAGGTAGCCAAGTGTGAGGTGTCGAGGATAAGGCAAAGACGGACTCCTGTAATCTTCTTTATTACATAAAGCGACTGACTCCCGTAGCTTAAAACTATCTCTATTTATATACACAATTATACAACAACTAGTATGCAAAACAGGATATTTGCATATCCATAATTCGATATGCAAATACACCACAAACACCCCAAGGGATCAGAGCTTTCGGTTGAATTAAAGGAAGTGTTGAATTAAGGTTAGATGATTAGCTAATCATCTAACTCACCAAAATTATATATTTTTTAATTGCTTTGTAATATAAATTGATCATATTAATTGAAACCATTGTGTGTGTCCTTTTTTGTATTATTTTTTATTTTCATGATTAACTTTATTATCAGAGACAAAATGGCAATACTACATATTTTTGAAACAGAAAATAATTACAAATAATATTTTACTCTAATTGAAGAATATAGCAGTTGAAAGGAAATAAAAATATGATAAATAAAATTTAAAAATAATCATGTAGATCTTTTTAAAAATTCCTTTATAGATGTCTGTTTTTGCACTGAAATCCTATTCAGGATGTATTCCAGATGGTCTATTTAAAAAAAAAAACATGCATTCTTTCTTCCTCTGGAATGTGTTTTAAATAACTATTGTATTAAAGACATCCACTGCTGCTGCAGGTTTTATTGATTTTGTGTTTAACCCTTAACTGGAAGGGTGGATTTTTCTTACTTAACTGGACGGGTTGGGTAGATTCAACCCACTTATGTAACTTTATGAAATAAGCGCTAAATAATGATTGCAATCAATATTCAAAAAATATTTAATTAATATGTAGTTAATATACAGGTTTTGACTTTTAAAAATTCTGAATATAATCTATTTACAGTTTTCACAAATATATAAGAAATGTTTTTGCAAGCGCTTAAGTGACATACAGAGCAAAGGGTTTTTATTTTTCCTGAAAATTTTGATGGACATTTGTAGCACCTTTTTGGAGTATCAGATTGTTGTGGCATCGTCGATTCACTTGGTTCACTTGAACCATCATTCTTGAATTGTCGTCTGTAATTGCAGTGGGAGAGAATTGAGATTACGTGTGGCCAGGTGTTCATCAGTCAATGCTCTCCCAAAATCAACAATAAAATGACTCCTTTATTTTTTACCCTTTTTATCAATCTGATTATGATTTTTTTTTTTTGGGGGAACATAGGAGACTAAAGTGGTTGTCCAGTGAAACCAAAAATAGATGTTCCTGATTCTCTATTAGGGTGCGGTTTAAATTGTGGTGGAATCTGAGGTTTGTTCTTTCTCATCGTTCCTAAATATGTAAGGCAATGTTCTTTCAACTTATCAACTAATTCTACTGAAGTGAACCAATTGTCTACTGGAATATTTCTTCCAAAGTGTGGTCGACTAATCTCTAAAACTTATATCTGTTAACTTGATTGATAATTCTACTTATCCAAAAAAAGAAGTGTTATTTTATAAAAGGAAGCTAAAAATAGTGGAAGATAGAGACTCAAGTATGAGCCACGAGCTGACAAAAGTTACTTTGTACTGGTTATCACACAAATACAATATACTAGGGCCTACACACAGTAAGAGTAACTTAAACACAGAAAAAACGTGGACTCAAAAGTACAACACAAAAAAAAAGTAAATAATAAATCACAATTTGTTAAATAAAATAAAAAACAGTACTTAGCTTTAGTGCTGCTTAGGTAGGGATCGGACCGGGGTTACACAGGTATGCGCCGAGATTGCCAGGCAGGGATATAGCACGCAGAGAACACTTTAAGCGTCCCCACACGATAATCCACCACCCTCGCCACGACTCATACCATAGCCCCCTTTATATACAAACATGGCCACATTCGTCCAATGAGAAGGCAGGAGAGATTTGTTCACAAACAAACGAAAACATAAATTCTTTCCACTAAAACCTGAGATAAGATATGATAAGATTGCAAATATTTGTCAATATAATTTGACAAAAGGTATCTTTCCAAAAAAAAAACTAACAAATCTCCCAAACATTCCCATTGTCCCGTAAGGAAAACCTCCCGCTGTTCTGGAGGAAAAAAGCTCACGGGAGCCATGTTATAAAGAAACAAAAAAAAAACTAAAGAGAGGAGTAGAAGACATCCGGGTCGTTCCATAAAGGTGCCTTCCATCTTGTTCCTCCCAACAGAAACTTCAAAACAAAATCTGCGCAAACTACGTGAGTTACCATGAGTGATTACCAAACACACAGATATATGATATGCTTTAGTATACAGAGTTTAATGGTGGACCAAATAAGCTCTCATCTGGGACAGGCTGGGCATGTTAGGTAGAGACATTGGGTACTGACAGACGCTCACTTGATGAGAAACCGAACGATCCAATTCCATTCAGTTCTCTCAAGTCCAAGAGCTAAAAGCTCTTCTTAACGTCTGTTTCTAAACGCTTTCATCCTATCAACATGTACAACTTTCACATCGTGCATGGTGACCCCTCTTACTCTAAAGTTAACATCGGAGACCCTAGCTTCCACACGGAAAGGCCCATAGACGTTGGAGTAACCTTCAGTCTTAGGAACAGCTAGCATTACCAGATCTCCTCGGTCGAAACTTTTGGTATAAGGTGGCCTAGGATTCATAAGCTTTTTAGCAGAATTACCTGACATAAACTGTCTGACAGTCTCCTTTGCTTTCCGCATCACCCTTAACCTCTCAGCCCAAGTAGGCTTTCTAAAACTATTAACAGACCCAGCGCTACACTCACAGCTTCTGTTAAACTCAGTAGGTGGCAACTTTACAGCCTCGTTTTCAAAGCGTCTCACTGATTTCTCATCAATGGAGCTTGAAACCATTGGTCTATGTTCACTGGCAACGCAGCTAAGGTCTACATAATCATGGTCTTCTGGTTTCAAGGAAATCATGTTGCAACGTTCCCGTACGGGAGGTAACTGGATATTCAATCTCCTTATATCATTGATTCCCAGAATCCCGTCGTAGCCTTTATCTCCGAGTGACATTAACCAGAATCTTATCTCTCCCAGCTGTCTGCCGTTTTCGTTACCAACTCTACAGGTTTTAACACGTGTAAGTGTCTGCTCGTGGCCTGTCACTGAAACTATACGTAAAGTTTTAAGTGCATCGTCCCAATTCTCCTTCAAGACATTACACTTTTCGGAATCAATAATACTGACTTGGCTTCCTGTATCGTATAACAGGTGCCACATATTGCCGTTAATATTCACCTTAACTATTGGCAGATTTCTAAACTGATCTCCTCCATATGAACGTATGTTCACTATCTCAGCATTGTCAAGAGTATTGCAGTTGGAAAACATAGAAGACTGTCTTGAGCAATCACTAGCTATATGTCCTAAGCTACACTCAGGTGGACTCAGCCTGATTTCGCCCAACAATTTAGTCAGTTTTTCTATCTCACCTCTAAGATCTGTAATACACTGCTCATTTTCGTGCTTCATCCTGTTTACACTGGCACTAAGCATCTTCATCTCACTCTTAATGCTATTTATTTCTTCAACCCCTTCTACTGAACATACCCCTTTCATAAAGCTGCAACGGTGTTCTACACTATCCTCCTTGGCCATGACACTGACTGCTTTGTCTATTGATTTAGCCTCACTACGAACAATAGCCTCTCTATACTTATCGAGCACATTTTCGAGGAAAATTTCGAACACTAGGCTATCGTCAAAACTGTACTCTACTTTATCTCTAATGGCCAGGAATCTTTCTTTAAAAACCATAGGACTTTCCCCAACTCTCTGCTTAAGACCTTCTATTTATCTAAGGCATTCCCTAATACCACGCGCTTTCTTAGGGTACAATATGTTCAGTTTACTAGCAATACTTTTGAAACTGCTATCGTTACGGATACCCATCTCCTCTAAGCTTAACCTAACCTCAGGGGATAAAGCCTCGAACATGAGCAATGCTTTGACTTCAGGATCCCATTTGCCTACTCGAGCTTTAAGCTCGACTTCCCGAATGAAAGATTCGAGATTAACCCCATTAAACACTGACAAGTTGAGCATAGAATTCGCAAACATGATGGAGTACAAAAATAGTAATAAACCACTCAATCAAAGCAAAAAAAAACCGCACGTAAAATTACAGGAATTTACACGTGCAAACACCAGTAATCCTGGCAGGGCTCGCCAATGACAAAAGTTACTTTGTACGGGTTATCACACAAATACAATATACTAGGGCCTACACACAGTAAGAGTAACTTAAACACAGAAAAATCGTGGACTCAAAAGTACAACACAAAAAAAGTAAATAATAAATCACAATTTGTTAAATAAAATAAAAAACAGTACTTAGCTTTATTGCTGCTTAGGTAGGGATCGGACTGGGGTTACACAGGTATGCGCCGAGATTGCCAGACAGGGATATAGCACGCAGAGAACACTTTAAGCGTCCCCACACGATAATCCACCACCCTCGCCACGACTCATACCATAGCCCCCTTTATAAACAAACATGGCCACATTCGTCCAATGAGAAGGCAGGAGAGATTTGTTCACAAACAAACGAAAACATAAATTCTTTCCACTAAAACCTGAGATAAGATATGATAAGATTGCAAATATTTGTCAATATAATTTGACAGAGCTAACACTGACATGAAAAATTCTCACGCTTCTGGACGGGCTGGGCAGAATCCGCCCCAACATGCAAATTTAACCCCCCCTTCCAAAACCGAAATTTATAAACAATGGATGGAAAATGTTTTAATCACTGTAAAATTAGAATACACGAAAGCTGGTAGCTCTAGGTAAACAAAATTTGTTTTCCCTATATTAAGTTTATGCATGGGCAGAATCTACCCAACCCGTCCAGTTAAGGGTTAACTCTTTTATAATAATATGGAAATGGAATATTGAAATAAAATATTATCATAATCATTGTGGCTACATTTTATGAAGATTTATTTATTTGAAAGGAAATTATTTGTAAATTTTAAAATAACTAAATATTTCAATGCTGAAATTTGAAAAGAAAATAATATTAATTAGCGTGAGATTCCTAAATTCTCGCGTAAAAAAAAACAATAACACTCGCAACATTGCGCAACAGCACTGCAAAGTGAAACTTAAACAAACTGAAACCAAAAGTGTGCAGGCGCGATCCTATCGGCGCCCGCCGATTGTCGCCGCCGTAATACCGTTTAGCGTTAAGTTGTATGTAAAAAACATTCAACTGTCGAATTTTAAAATTGTCGAACTATCGGAACTGTCGTATTATCGATACTGTCGAATTACGGTTTGTTATTTGATAGGCCGGAGGTTGGGACATCAGAATATGGTCGAATTAAGGTAGAGTGTCGAATTAACGAGGTTATACTATATTATTATAAGGTAAATTACAACTTCCCCAACTTCAAGCGACTTCATTCCTCCTGGGATGTCGATGCAGATAAGGTTGGATATTGGAGATGTGAGCCATTCTTGGAGTTTTATCATCAGACTCAACATATTTGAGGTGGCCATCCATTTTGGTTGCCCTTGTCACTCAATGCGGACCAGATAGCTTCCATTCCTTTCCAACCTTATGATGTCTTACCAGAATATAATCGTCGATACTCATCTCTGGTGGCAGGGCCTTTTTACAAATGTTAAAATGAAACTTTGTTCTTTGTCGGTAGAGGTTTTGCTCAATTTTACCTTTTTCTATTTCATAAAGGAGACAGTGAAGATTAAGTTCTTTATCGGCAGGTAAAATAGGGAAAGTTTTTGTAAGTTTGAATAAAGGGGAGCAACCCAGGTAGGAATTGTATGATCTATTATGGTAGCGTACTGCCGCTTCTAAGGCATTTTTCCATCCACCCTTGAAGTGAGGATAGCACGAGAGAAAGGTTCTTATATCCTGTATAGCTCGTTCCACTAAACCATTTCTGCAGGGTGATAAGGAGAAGTAGTAATTAAATGGATGTCTTTGGAGGTTGCCCACCTAGGGAATTCTCCATACACAAATGATCAACTTGATCGGAGAGTATATTTCTCACTGATTTCAGACCAAATCCAAATGAATAAATAGTGTGTGACATTCCGGTAACATTGTTGTTACCATCTTTAGACATTCAGTATGGTTACAATTCGGCAACCAAAATTTGGTCTTATCATGAAAAATATGCTTTTCTGATCCTTTTCAAGTAGATCCCTTTTCAACTTTGATGAACTTTCAAGTCATTTGCCCCAACCACAGTGTTGGATGTTAAAATTTTAAGCATAATGTAGAATTGTTTGAAATAATATTTTCTAATTCAGTAGTTGATATAACTGCAAGTACTAATGAAGTTGCTCAATTGAAGAAACTTTTGTCATGTTAGACTTAGAGCTTACGACCTTATTTCTTGACCAATTTACCAGCCACAGCGTGAACTAAATACAATTCTTTTATTAAAAACCACCCGAGGCAGTTGAATTAAAACCAGTGTTAAATTATAGTCAGTTAAAATAAATAAGCCTATTAGGATTTTTTAAAATGATTTAAAGAGAGTAAGTGTTGAATTATATTCAGTTGAAGAGGTTGCACTATGGTTGTCTAGTGTATTCAGAGATTGTGTATATTTCTCAATTTTGGTATCAAGGAGATTGACCTATGTCACAACATAATGGCAAGTTAAGACATTTCCTTATAGTGCAACTGAGAGTTGCTGATGGCTGGCAGAATCTGCCGGAATAAATATCAACTATTCTTTTTGTTAAAATATTTTTTTGTGTGTCCGTGATTTTATTTTGATTGACGTTTGAGATAT
The DNA here is from genome assembly GCA_030710605.1 of Cordylochernes scorpioides. NCBI lineage: Eukaryota > Metazoa > Arthropoda > Arachnida > Pseudoscorpiones > Chernetidae > Cordylochernes > Cordylochernes scorpioides. Next base: position 104,642,159 of record CP092869.1, on the reverse strand, counting down.
TTTATTTTTAATGATCTGGCACTCTTGTCATTACTCTTGTTGTTGTTTGTTGTAAAAAGGGTTACCCACACTTTTTTTTTTCTTGAAGATATTTGTTTTAAAATGTTCATTAAAACATTTCCTTAATAATAAAAACTCTGCTAATTCTTTAACACTTTTGATTTTAATTATTCCAGAATTGGCTAAATACCCATTCTTGATTATTCAAGAGAAGCCTACCACGTATGCATTTCAGGCTGTTGGCCTTTTTGATTAATAAAGAATGGGTATTTTGCCAATTCTGGAATAATTAAAATTTAAACAGAATAATTGATATTTATTCAGACAGATGACGCAAACCATCAGCAACTTTCAGTTGCACGATGAAGAGATGCCATTTTCTTAATTTATCCACCTTATCCCTGCGCAATATCATATTTGTACTATTTTTCCCATTGTTTTGCGGTCTCACACACTTCTGGACTTGACTACCTGTTTCATGGTTTTTTAGGATGCCTGAATGACCACTTATTTGGTCGTTATGGTACAGCTTGCACCCCACTGCCGAGTGCCAACAGCCCGAAACATGTAAGTGTTTATCTTTTCTTGATTAATAAAGAATGGGTATTTGGCCACATCTGAAAGAATTAACTTTCGACCCGAGGGACACGAATCCACATCCTTACCAATTTTGCATCAAGCCCGAAATACGCGCGTCCACAATTTTCAAAATTAAATAAAAAATCACCAGCGGCAGACACAAATTCGTGTCACAGGGATCCCATACCTTCTTGCCTATCTATCAGTGGGTGTCAGCTGACCCAATGTACCTGTAAAACCTCACCTGAGACAGCCGTTCCAGCAGCTCCTATTGCCTGCCTATCTTTCTTTCTTGTATATTCATTTTTCTTTGTTCGCACACTTTTTATCACTTTTCTATCGCATTTTTTAGAGGAAACCTGTAACTAATGCATTTACCACTCAATATTACTTTAATTATGAAATTTCATTAGATGATATAGAGTATATAATTATTGTCAAATGCCTCTTTGGATGAAGGCTGCTTCATAGTTTAACCTACTAAGATAAAATATTAGAAGTAACTTTTATCATTATATTTTAAAATAAATATTATAGAAATGTGTAAATAGCTTATCTGATAATAATTACCTTTTATTTTACCATTTACTTACTGTCTATATAGTACTTGGAGTAAATTTGTATTCAGTATGATCACAAAAAATTAAGTAACATTTTAAAAATAAAAACATTATTTTTATATGATTTTTCAAATTTTCATTTATTATTTCTAATTCTATAGATTAGATTATAAACACAAAGTAATAAGACCAAATCCAAATAAATAAAGTGTGTGACGTTTCAGTAACAGCATTGTTACCGAAACGTCACACACTATTTATTTATTTGGATTTGGTCTTATTACTTTGTGTATAATCTATAATCCAAATTGTGCATTATCATAGATTATAATAAAATGAAAATTCCATTTTTGAAAAATGAGATTTTATTTATTAATTATTTTTTAAAACTTGAGTTTCATATGTCCCAGTGGACCATGCAACGCTGGAATCATCCATTCTCAAAGTGTTAAAAATCAACAGAATATATATAAATGATATTTATTCCGACAGATAACCCAAGCTGTCAACAACTTTCAGTTGCACAATAAGAAGATGCCTTAATTTATCCACCTTATCCCAGTACAATATCTCATTTGTACTATTTTTTTACTAATGGCAAGTGTAATTTTTGATGTTATAAAAGTGTTGCTTAGAAAAATAATTAATGCTATATTTTTTATATTTAAATGGCTATATATGTGTGTGTGTGTCTATAATGATTCTAACATATATTTTTTTTTTTTTTTGCAGGATAAAAGCCACTCCTTTTTGCTTAGTGAATATTATATATAATAATAAAAAGATTGTGCATTCATATGTCAATAAGTAGCATTTTTGAAAATGTCTTCGGTGCAAATATTATAAATACAAAATATCAAGTGCAGCATAATTCAAATATTCTATTATTTTCCTTTAGAGGATATTGTGGATTGTAACAAACCTAATTAAAACCTAAAGAGTGATAGCCAAGTTGAAAAGCATTCATTTGTAGAAAAAGAAGAAATAAATGTTCTAAAAGTGTGACTTTTGTGATTGCATAGTTAAAAGGAAATTCAATCTTCAGACATTTGGTCACTCAAACATGGAAAATGACCTTTTAATGTGACTTTTGTGACTACAAAGCAAGAATCAAACATACCCCAGTAGACATTTGATGACTCATACTAGTGAAACCCTGATAAATGTGAGTTTTGTGATTATAGAGCAAGAGATATAAGTACCCTTAATCAACATTTAACAATGCACACAGGTAAAAATCCTTTTAAATGTGAATATTGTGAATATAGAACAATTTATAGTGGAAATCTTAAAAGGCATATATTAACACACACTGGTGAAAAGTCATTTAAATGTGAATTTTGTGAATATAAAACAATTTATAGTAATGGTCTTAAAGAGCATATATTAACACACACAGGTGAAAAGCCCTTTAAATGTGAATATTGTGAATTTAGAACAATTTATAGTGGAAATCTTAAAACGCATATATTAACACACACTGGTGAAAAGCCATTTAAATGTGATTATTGTGAATTTAGAACAATTATTAGTGGAAGTCTTAAAAAGCATATATTAACACACACTGGTGAAAAGCCATTTAAATGTGATTATTGTGAATTTAGAACAATTTATAGTAGTGATCTTAAAAGGCATATATTAACACACACAGGTGAAAAGCCCTTTAAATGTGAATATTGTGAATTTAGAACAATTCGTAGTAGTGATCTTAAAGCGCATATATTAACACACACAGGTGAAAAGCCCTTTAAATGTGAATATTGTGAATATAGAACAATTTATAGTAGTGATCTTAAAGCGCATATATTAACACACACTGGAGAAAAGCCATTTAAATGTGATTATTGTGATTATAGAACAGTTCGTAGTAGTCATCTTAAAGCGCATATATTAAAACACACGGGTGAAAAGCCATTTAAATGTGAATTCTGTGAATATAAAACAATTTATAGTAGTGGTCTTAAAGAGCATATATTAACACACACAGGTGAAAAGCCCTTTAAATGTGAATATTGTGAATATAGAACAATTTATAGTAGTGGTCTTAAAAGGCATACATTAAAACACACTGGAGAAGAGCCCTTTAAATGTGATTATTGTGATTATAGAACAATTCGTAGTAGTCATCTTAAAAGGCATATATTAACACACACAGGTGAAAAGCCCTTTAAATGTGATTATTGTGATTATAGAACAATTCGTAGTAGTCATCTTAAAAGGCATATATTAACACACACAGGTGAAAAGCCCTTTAAATGTGATTATTGTGATTATAGAACAATTTGTAGTAGTAATCTTAAAGCGCATATATTAACACACTGGTGAAAAGCCATTTAAATGCGAGTTTTGTCACTATAGATCAAGAAAAAAATGCAGGCTTAATCAACATTTGCTCACGCACACACCAGGAAAAGTCATTTAAATGTTAGTTTTATAAATATAAAGCAATTAAGAAATGTATGCTGAAAAGACATTCGATTAAATTCTGGCGAAAGGCCTTTTAAATGTGAACATTGTGAATTTGAGTAGACATAACAGCTCCCTCAAAAAGCATCTATACCTTCACATAGGTAAGATGTACATTAATGGCATGCATGCTGCATATTTATTTAAGTTTATGAGAACATCTTCATTTTGCAACCATATACAGTAAAACCTAGCTAAGACAAAACCAGGATATAATGAACCTTCCTTTCGAAAGAACCCAATGTAAATCCTAATTCCATTAAAATACCATTGTTATAATGAACATTGTGTTTTTCAAGATAGGAAACTATCAATAAAATCAATTTAGGTCCCAAAATAATAAATTCTATGTAAAATATCATTGCTATAACTAACTTCGAATTTTAAATCAACCAATTTTTAAACAATTAAAATTTTTGTGTGAGCTCTAGCTTACAGATCGCAATTCAAAACAATGAATTTAGCGACATTGGTGTTTTCATTTATGTTCTATTTTTTACTGCCTACATGCTTTTATAAATTTTATACCTTATTGAAAACTAAATTTCTTAACTCTACATTCGTAAAATTCCTTTCAAAATGGACAAATAATTGAAACCTGTTTCAAAAGCAGTTCCAAAGAAAAAGTCACTCGTAACAATATACACTTGAAAAGAAAATAGCCATCATACAAACTATGTATTGATACATGTAAGTGGTACATTTCAAGCGGTACTTTAGAAGAAAATGAGCAAAAGTTAGCAATTCTACGATATGGGGCCAAAAAGAAGATGGCCGCAAACATCAGTGTCATCATCTCCTTTTAGAAGAAGCCTTTTAAAGTGGCTTTTACAAGCTAGGCCAAAAAATACCCCACTAAATGGCCACATTTTACAACAACAGGCCATTCTTTTATGCCATGGGTATGAAATATGATGATTTTGAAGCCAGTAATGGGTGCTTTAATATAATTAAGGCCAGAAGAATTATTGATTTTTTTAAATTTGAAGAGAGGAAAGGGCAATGAACCTTTTGGTGGTGGAAGATGGAGAAAGAAAATACGTACTTTTTCCAACGAGTATTCTCCCTCCAATATTTATAATCTTGATGGGTCAGGATTATATTATAGATTTTGCCTGACAAGACACTCACCTTCAATGGAGACATTTGTTCTGGAACAAAGAGGCCAAATGAGAGAATTACCTTTTTGGCTGGAGCTGATATGGATGACTCAAAGATAAGCTTCCTCTCCTGGTTATAGGGAAAATGCCAAGCCACGATGTTTTAGAAAGCAAAAAAATCTCTCCACCCATTATGAAGCAACTAAAATAGCTTGAATGACAGTCTTAATTTTTTAAAAATATCTTCATTATTTAGATAAGTATTTTGACAGTGAAAATAGATAGGTGGTGCTAATTCTAGACAATTATTCAGCACACATCCCTGAAAAATTGAAAAATATTCAGGCAGTATTTCTCCCCCCAATGCCACAGCCAAGCTGCAGCCTATGGATATGGAAATAATTCATGATATTAAAAGGAGATATAGGATCAGATTAATCAATAGATGCCTTATATACATTGAAAGCAACAGAGGCCAATATTACATTGCTTGATTCAATAGAATGGTTGAATATGTCATGGGACTCTGTCCCTAAATCAACCATTGTAAATTGCTCTTCCATGTCTGGGTTCGGAACCCTCAAGATGAAATAGCCCCACAAGATTCTTTAAATTTATTAAACCTTGAAGGAATATCAAAAGGAACCACAAATTTTGAGCAATATATTTGTGTTAATGAGAATGAACAGGCTAAAGCAGAAAAAATAAGACTTTTTAAAGTAAGCCTATATTGTAGTATAATAATATTGATTCAAAATGGAATTTTTACCTTTTAAATATTATTAATATAACTTTTCTTTGTATTATACTTTTCTTGATTTTTTTTACATATGGGCGGGGGGTTGCATAATTAGAAGAACCAATCTTTTGCTTATTACTTTTGTTTCTTTGTATATCTGAAAAAAAAAAACATATATTATAAATGTCCAGTATGTACTTATTTTTAAATATTCCACAAAAATATATTGTGATTAATTCAAGTATTCAGTTGTGTATATAGAACATGATTTGATATGTTACACATACCTCTGTTAATAAAAATTTCTATTTTTGCCATATAGTAAAACTCATTTAACATTTTTTTAACTCAATACCTTAAACAAACATGTTAAAATGGTGATATATTTAAATTATGAAGCCTGACAAAAAATTATTTATTTTTAACATTTTTTTCTTTTAAAATGAATATTTTCACGATTTTGAATTTTATAATTATTTCTTTTTTTTTTCAATGGATTTTGTATATTAAAATCATTTTTGTTATCATCATCTCATACAATGTAATTTTTTTATATATATAAACAAACGATAATAAACAAAAATAACAATGTAATTTGCATCTTCATTATTATAAAACAACATCAAATAAATTATCCATGTAAACCTTACATTAAATTTTGGCGCAGCTACAAAAGGCTACGATGCAAGAAAGGTAAAATGGTGGCAGGCGTAAGCAAATTTAGAAAAATTTAGTAGTGAGAAAGGTTCAATTCGCCTTAAATCTTGGCTTAAACTATATGAATTAGAAACTATCAAGCTAGATGAAAGTGAAAGAATCAATAGTTTAAATTATTATTCATCAAAAGATGCCTTGGTATATAATGGTATAATTTTTTTCTTGCATCACTGGCCCATTTATGTTCGTTATATCTGGGGTTTGTATTAGAGTTTTTTTACTGTATATATAAAAGAAATATGTTACAATTAAAAGAAATTTGATAAGGCACAATTTGGATTATTAATATATACCGTTATCAGTGTCATGCTTTGTTTCTTAATTCTGTCACCGTTTGCTTTTGATTATAGATTATAAACACAAGGTAATAAGACCAAATCAAATATAAGACACAATTTGGATTATAGGTTATAAACACAAGGTACAATTTGTATTATCTATATATATATAAAAATGGATGTATGTGTGTGTGTGTCATTTATGCCTGACCAAACCACTCATTGGAACGCCATGAAACTTTGGGAAGTTATTTAGTATAGTACTGGGAAGGTTTCTGAAAAATAATTTCTTGAATATCTTGAATATCCTTAGAGTTATTTGCAGATTTGTAGATTTAACTCACAAGCAGCGCCACCATTGCGACGATGTTAAGTTTTTTATCTATTAGTTTTATTATCTTTAAGTTTATTATCTTAAAGATTATTTATCAAAAGTAAGATTATCTCAGGATGACACGACAATTTATTTGAGACTAGAATAATGATACAATTCCAAGGCAAAGATACTATTCCTTTAACTTCCAATTACCGAGGGAACCAATTAATATTGATTTTATTCAACTTATCGAGTATTTTTCAAGGGACCGGGAAAAAATGTTCACTAGATAAAACGATGATTTTCTAATGTAGAAAATTAGGAAAGACAAAATTCAGGATGACACGGCACACAGGGACTGGGAAAAAATGTTCACTTTATCGAGAGATTCAAATTTACGAGTTTCAAATTATTATATCTTTTTTTTTTTTTATAAGTTTATAGAGAATTGTTTTAACAAATGTTCGTGTTAGAGAAACCTTTACTCGGGTAAAACCCGGGCGAAGCCGGGTACATCCATTTCGTAGCTTAACCCATCTCTCCAAGAGGCAGTCTCTTATTAAAGGTCTATTAGAGATTCTTTAATATCAATTAGAATCTCCAATGAGAGACCACCTACAGGAGAAACAAGTTGAGTCATGTTTTTAGGTGGTCTTTCTTAAGACACTCTATTTACATATATTAAAATCAACATTTTCTTACTGTTACGTTTAATTACTGCTAATCTATATATATAAAAATGAATCTGTCAGTGTGTGTGTTTTCAGAAATATGTCAAGTCACCTCTTTAGTTTTGAAAATTACTTTTGATATATATCTATATATATAAAAAAGAATGTAAGTGTGTGTGTCCTTTATGCCTGACCAAACCACTCATTGGAACGCCATGAAACTCTGGGAAGTTATTTAGTATAGTACTGGGAAGGTTTCTGAAAATAATTTCTTGAATATCTTTAATATCCTTAGAGTTTTTAATAAAAGAAAATAAGACCTAATCCGAATAATTTATTAGTGTGTGACGTTTCGGCAACAACATTGTCACCATCATCAGACAAAAAATAAATGAGAAAACATGTTACAGCAAGTTCTTATATAGTCCTGTTATCAAGTGTTTAAACAAGATAACAGATAAGGAAAATAGTTTTTAAGTCAACTTGAAATATTCTTCTTAGAATTAAAAGTGGATTTTTTTTAATATAATTAAAGGCATATCTGTAAATATCGTTTATATTTCCCCTTTCTTCCATTCTATTAATTGAAGCACATGTCTTTTGGATGAAAAAGGCTTCTTTGAACTGTCTTTTGTAATAATTTTTTTCATAGTCCAGTGTTCTTGGGTTTTCTAAATTGAATTTATTGTGTCCTGTGTTCTACAAGAGCAGAATTTTGAATTCTATCCCACTTCAGAGCATATTTATGGTTTTCCATCCTTTCTTTTAATGTTCTGGATGTCTGTCCCACATATCTTTGATCACACTTCTCACACTTGACTTCATAGATCAAACCTGCTCTTTCTGTTAATTGGGTGTTCTTGTGCTGGTTTAGGTGTTGTGAGATAGGATTACATGGTTTCCATGCAATGTTTATTTTTCCATACTTTTTGAATATATTTGTAAAATTTCTTGCAAACTTTTGGTTTATAAATGGCAATGAGATAAATTTGGCTTCTTTGTTTTTGCACTTTAGATTTTGAATTAAAGTATTATTCTCATATTTTTGGTTCATGTCTTCTATTATTCTATTTATCAATTTGATTGGAAAATCTTCATTGATTAGTTCTTTTTTGATGTTGTTAATTTCTATATTTCTTTTAGTTGTATCATTAATGAGTGTAAAAGCTCTATATATAAGAGCTTTTACTAATCCTACTTTTTGGCTGAAGTGGTGCTGTGAGCTTAAGTTCCAATAAGTTCCTGTATGTGTTGGTTTTTTGTATATAGAGGTTGTAATATTGTTATTACTGTATGATAAGTTCATGTCAAGGAAATTAATTGATTTGTTGATATCTACTTCCATAGAGTAATTGATATCAGGTAATAAATTATTGAAAGTATCCAAAATTTTTTGTTCACTTCCCTGATTAATAAATAAAATGGAGTCATCCACATATCTTTTAAAATAATAAACATCATTTTTAAGTTAATTTAGAGCTTTTATTTCTAATTGGCCTATAGTAATACAAGCTGCGTTTGGTGATATTGGACTACCTATTGTTGCACCTTTCATTTGGAGATATATTTGGTCATCATAAATAAAGTATGTTGTTTTCAAACAAAATTCTATTCCAATTAAAAATTCAGATTTTGGCAAATTATTTATTTTTGATTCTTTAATCACATGATTTAATGCATCCATAATTGTGGGTATAGGGATTGATGTAAACATGGATTCAACATCTAAAGATATAATTCTTTGATTTCCATTTAGCTTCATGTCAATAATATCTTTTTGAATTCATAGGAGTTAACAATTTCATTTTCATTAAAATATTGATAGATTTTTTAATTGTTGTGCTAACCATTGTGCTTTATCATATCCTTAGAGTTATTGGATAGTATACAAGACATATTTATCCGTAGGTTCCTGAATCTGCCCAGATACACTCCAGGCTACATAATCAGATTAGAAACCGGTCGTATCTCATTGAGTGTAACAGCTTTAAAATTAACCCTGAAGTATTGGCTGCGGGTGTTGAATATGAGCAGTGACAGATTGCCACGTATATGTTTTAATAGAACACGGGAACTGTCTAATGCTTCGGGCACACCCATCGGTTTCATTAAAAAGCTCACCAATCTGCTTAACAATAATGGATCCCCTGCACTTGTTTCCTGTGATGATCCTGAAACGCTGAGGAGCGCGATTACAGGGCTCTTAAAAACAGCGGCAGACCAATCTATACAAAACGACCTTACAAGAATGGATAAATCTAAGCTATACTCTCACTACAAAGACATTCACATATCTTTCATGACGGGGGGGATACCTTTTAGGGGATTTTCCTTTCCCGGTTGTAAAACTACTCGCACAAGTTAGAATACTTTCAAGTTTTTTTAGAGAAAACCACACCAAGATGCTCTGCGGTAAGGACCTGATTTGTACCTTCTGTAATTCAAAACTAAAAAATGAAATCACTCACTATATTTTTGATTGCTATGCTCAGAAAGAAGAACCCTTATGCTCAAAGCTGGGCAACTCTGTGCTTCACTTCCATCAATAATTGACAATATGACCCAGAATAAGTATATTGCTACGGCGTTTTATGGTTTCCACAAGTCCATATCTCAGAAGAAGGACAAGTGACACTCACTCCTCACTTCTTACTGCTACTCTTTTTGTGTTGTTTTTCTTGCTTCCCTCTTTCTCTTTCTTGTTTTTTTTTCTTTTTCTTCTGTATATATCGTTATTTCCTTTGTCTCACTGCTTTGTTCTTATGCATACCTCTGGTGAATCCTGTATAGGGTCAGTGACCCTGAATAAAGGCTTTTTTGTTGTTGTTGTTTGAATATCCTTAGAGTTATTTGCAGATTTGTAGATTTAACTCGCAAGCAGCGCCTCCACTGCGACGATGATAACAAGTTTTCTTATCTATAAGTTTTATTATCACTAAGTTTATTATCTTAAAGATTATTTATCAAAAGAAAGATTTTCTACCTCTTAATTGAGCACAACTCAAAGTTAGTTATTGAGTATTTTTCAAGGGACCGGGAAAAAATGTTCACTAGATAAAACGATGATTTTGTAATGAAGAAAATTAGGAAAGACAAATTGCAGGATGACACGGCAATTTATTTGAGACAAGATGAGAAAAGAGACTGGGAAAAAAATGTTCACTTTATCGAGAGATTCAAATTTACGAGTTTCAAATTATCAAAATGTATCTTTTTTTTTTTTTTTTTATACGTTTATAGAGAATTGTTTTAACAAATGTTCGTTAGACAAACCTTTACTCGGGTAAAACCCGGGCTAAGCCGGGTACGTCCCCTAGTATTATATATATATGGTAATTTAAACCAACAACCCTATATTGTATAATACTTATAACAAGATTGTCATGTTGTATATAGAAACACATCTATAAATAATTATACGCATGATTGACATGTGTCATTGCATCACCATATGTAATGTACTTTGTACAAACTGAGGATAAATAAATAAAACTATGTAATAGATTAAGAGCTGAGTTAAAGCAAGATTGAGAAATTCAAAAACGTCTAAAATAGAGAGAGAAATCCGACAACCTTAAAAAGGAATGTGGCAGCCCGTTGCCATTAAGGTCAAAGGGTGCAGAATGCCGCAGACGTCCAAATTCTCACATCTCCCCCCCCCCCCCTCCTCGGGAATGGTATATAAAAAACCTTGGTTTTAGCCCTTTTTAGACAGTCACTTCACCGTCGGTGTGAGCCCTTGTTGGTTGCAGCCAGGACCACCTCATCGCCATGTAAAACAGTAAGAGCTACTCTAACTCCATCTTGCTCTTAGCTCGACTCCTATCTGTTCATGGAACTTTCCTACTACAACTGTGTCCTCTTCGTTTTTTGTGTGTGGACATTCCCAAGCTTTCCACTCTGCCTCGACCACCCATGCCTGTACTCTGTGAGAACTGTTAAAGGTCCTACAAGGTGCAGAGAGGTACTGGAAATCTCTCCACGCCCTGACTGTCCCTCTCGGTTACTACAGGTTTGACCCTCGGTTACCACATATATCATTAAAACCATAATATATACTAATTTCTATATATAATTGTTTTTCAAACTATTATTTCTCATTATGGTCAATACTTATAATTTATAAAGGTATAGCATGCAATATGGAATGATGAGCCTTTCAGCTTCTGGTAGATTTTATCCCAGGGCTCAAAGGATGTGTACAATCTGGGATCTTCTTCCTTGAAGGACACAGGGTGCGTCAGATTACACAGGTCTACAAAAAAATCTTTTTTTTTTTTTTGCCGGAGAAAACCTGATGTTGATTCTAATGTAACTTTTCATGCTGAATTCAAAAAAATGAAATCAGAAGTTTTTCATCACCCATAGTTCTTGCAGGATAACCATTTTTTCTATAAATTGGTATATAAAGTAATAATGCAGAAAATGTTACGTAAGCATTTTTAAGTAAACATCATTACATTAGCTAGCACTTTATTTTTGACAAGAAGATTTGATATGTGGAGCCAAAAGCTTTATTTTATTTGTTATTAATTAAATTTTGCTCTTTAATAATCATAAATATTAATTTAAATAACAAATTATTGAATTTTTAATTAAATATGTTTATTTTATATTGCAATCTGTTTTGCTTTCAACTCAAAAATAACGATAAGCTCTGGAATGCTATTTGCTGAATAACAGTTTTAATATACAGTATAACCTCGTTAATTCGACACACCCCAATTCGACACTCGGCGATAATTCGACCATGTTCTGATGTCCCGACCTCCGGCCTATCAAATAACAAACCGTAATTCGACATATCGATAATACGACACTTCCAATAGTTCGACCATTTTAAAATTCGAATTTCGACAGTTGAATGTTTTTTACTTACAACTTTCCGCTAAAAAGTTATTACGGCGGCGATCGGCGGGCGCCGATTGGATCGCGCGCGCGCGCACTTTTGCTTCCTGGTTAGTTTAAGTTTCACTTTGCAGTGCCGTTGCGCAATGTCGCGAGTGTTATTGTTTTTTTTTTTTTTTTACGCAGGGATTAAGGCTTTGTGCGCTAATTAACAATAATACTTTTTATTTTTAAATTTCAGCATTAAAATATTTTAGTTATTTTAAAATTTACAAATAATTTCCTTTTAAATAAATAAATCTTTATAAAATGTAGCCACAATGATTATGATAACATTTTATTTCAATATTCCATTTCTGTGTTATTATAAAAGATTTAAACACAAAATCAATAACAACTGCAGCAGCAATGGATATCTTTAATACAATAGTTATTTAAAACACATTCCAGAGTAAGAAAGACATGCATGTTTTTTTAAAATGGACCATCTGGAATACATCCTGAATAGGATTTCTGTGCAAAAACAGACATCTATAAAGGAATTTTTTTAAAAGATCTCTCTATTCATGATTATTTTTAAATTTTCTTTTTATTTTCCATATTTATTCCCTTTCAACTGCTATATTTTCAATTAGAATAAAATATTATTTAATATATTATACTTAATATTTTAATGTCTGTAGAGTTAATATTTGATTATATTACTGAAAAGAAAACACATTACCAGTAAATTTATTTGTTACAATTATTTATGTTTCTAAAATATGTATTAATGCCATTTTGTCACTGATACTAAAAGTTAATCATGAAAATAAAATAAAGTACACACACAATGGTTTCAATTAATATCATTAATTTATATTACAAGGCTATTTTAAAAAAATATTATTTTAGCGAGTTAGATGATTGCCTAATCATCTGAATAACTTTAATTCAACACTTCCTTTAATTCAACCGAAAGCTCTGATCCCTTGGGGTGTTGAATTAAAGAGGTTCGACTGTATATATTTAAATTGAACCTAGCAATTTGTTTAATAGATTTTCATCAGAAGTGGCAAGTAAATTTGAAAGGATCAGTTTATTCTTCTCTATCGATTTGCTTTTATAAATCGTGTGCACTAGACTGTGTCAATATGCCGAGGCGTTGCATTAATATTCCTGATATTTTCTGTTACATTTGTGGGGAATTAACTTTCAAAGTTCAGAGGCGAAACTTTACCCCGCTCATCAAAAAGTGCTATCAACTTTATTTTGGCTGTAAAGTCTGTGACCAAGATAAGATTTGGGCTCCTCATCATTATTGTGATTTTTTTCTCGACGTCTTACAGGGTGGCTTAAAGGTAAACGTCGTATGCCTTTTGCGGTTCCAATGATATGGAGGGAACTTAAAAACCATTCTTCAGACTGTTATTTTTGTTTGACAAAGACTACAGGTATTACATCCAAATCAAGACATACAGTTAAATATTCAGATTTGCCTTCTGCTATGAGACCGGTTCCTCATAGTGATATTTTACCTGCGCCACAGCCTCCTGAAAATGTAATATTTAGTGACGATGATTCAGATAGACGAGAGCAACAGTCGGATGACACAAATTTTGAAGCAGGTGCTTCATCTTAACCTTATTTGTTAACCCAAGGAGATTTGAACGACCTCGTACGTGATTTAGATTTATCCAAAAAACAGAGTCAACTTTTAGGCTCTAGGTTGAAAGGCTGGAATCTGCTGCATATGGCACAAAAGTATGCTTTTTTCGCAAGCATCAAGATGAATTTCAAGACTTCTTTTCACAAGAGAATGATTTAGTATATTGCAATGATGTTGTTAGTCTAATGGAAGCGCTTGGTCATGACCATGATACAGAAGAGTGGCGTTTATTCGTTGATTCTTCAAAATTAGTTTGAAAGCTGATTTCCATTGTGAAGGAGAAAAGTTCCCATCAGTGCCAATAGCACATGCATCCAACATGAAAGAGACTTACGAAAACATGAAACTGCTTTTGAAAAGATAGAATATGAAAGATACTTGTTGTGTTGTGCCCGTTGTTTTGTCAATAATCCACTCTGAGTCGTCGGAGCTCCCTTGGTACCGGTTTTATTTATAACCAGTGCCGGAACATAAGGAGAACACCACACACAGCTAGACACAGGTCACTTCCGCCCGCAGCCAAAACCAAACTGCCAGGTTGCAGTCTCGGCCGGTTCCCGCCGCCAGGCGCGAAGTGGTGTGAGGATTCTCGCCTGAACCCTCAACATCTCCCCCCAAAATGTTTAGAGGAGGTTAGCGCTGGACACGCTTGTATCTTCTCCCATACCGCGACACTTTCCCAGGTGAGGGGGACAGCTGCTTCATCTCTGGAGCGATTGCTGCCAGCTGTTGTTGCTCCTCTGCAGGCAGTTCATTTCCCGGAATTTCCTCCATTTCAGCAGGGAGTTCACTGTCAGGAGATGTCTCACTGGTGTCGACCTGTTGTTGGGAAGAAGCCAGAAGAAGAGAATTCCGCCTGTAGGTCCCTACAGGAGTTTCCACGATGTATGAGCGGGGCGCTGAAGCCTTCTCGATGACACTTCCCCACGCTTGTAGATCCTTCACACCCAAACTTTCTCTCCTGCAATTAGTTCCGCCTTTTTCGTGGCCGCATGGTGTCTGTCAAAAGCCGTTTTCTGCGCCATCTTCCGCTGCTCCTCTTCCCCCCTGAGTTTGGATTGATCCACTGTTTTAGGGGTTAGTGATGATGAAGTGCAGGGAACCATAGTGCGGATTTTCCGTCCAAATAGAAGTTCCACAGGGGAGAGTCCGTTTGCCAGGGGTGTTGCCCGATACTCCATGAGTGCTAGGACCGGATCTTTATTCTTTTTCATCAGGTTTTTTACAATTTTGACAGCAGCCTCTGCTTGACCATTTGATTGTGGATACTTTGGACTGGAAGTGATGTGTCGAAACCCAACTTCAGAGGCAAACTTCGTAAAAGCTGAAGTTGTTGATGGGCGAAATTGTGGTCCGTTATCACTGATTACAATGTCAGGGATGCCATGACGAGCAAAGATGGCTTTGTAGTGATCTACCACAGCTTCCGAGGAAAGTTTAGTAAGTCGTACGATCTTGATAAATCGAGAAAAGTAGTCTACGATGACTAAATACTCACTTCCTTCGTAATGGAAGAGATCCATCCCGACTTTTTGCCACGGTTGTCCCGGAAAGTCGTTGGGGATGAGTGGTTCGTGCTTTAGAGGTTGATTCTCGATGCATTTCTCACAGGTTTTTACCATATCCTGGATTTCTTGACCTATTCCTGGCCACCAAACATGATCCTTTGCTCTTGCTCGATATTTTGTTATTCCTTGATGACCTGCGTGGATGCGGTTCAAAACATCTTTTCGCATGTTAGAGGGGATGATCACTCGCAGTCCTCTCATTAGTAAGCCGTTCTCTTCCCCTATCTCGTTGCGAACATCGTAGAACGAACGTTCAAAGGGGGAGCTGACATTTGGCGGGCCAACTGTTTTTGGAATAAAATGCCACATTTTGAAGGGTAGGCTCCAGCTTCTGGTTGAGGGCTATTTTGGCAAGCCGGTCGTCTCTCGTGGATTGATGCAGGACGATGCTATGCACAAAATGTTCAACTTCTTCCTGGAGCTCTTCATCTTCGGGAAGATGACTTGGAAGTGGTTGTCTTGAAAGGGCATCAGCTGTGATTAGGTCCTTCCCCGGTTTATGAAATATATGAAACGAGAACTGAAGCATCCTCATACGGTACTGTTGAAGCCTTGGCGTTAGATCGTTCAGATCTTTAGTAGTAAAGATGGGGACTAAAGGTTTGTGATCTGTTTCGATGAGGAAGGTTTTTCCAACCACAAAGTCCTTGAAGCGCTCACACGCCCATGTGATTGCAAGGGCTTCCTTCTCTATTTGAGCGTATCCCTGTTCCGTCTTCGTCAGCGTCCGTGATGCAAAGGCCACTGGGCGCCACTCGTTGGCTTCATGCTCTTGTTTGAGGACAGCTCCCAGGCCATACGATGATGCATCAGCTGAGACCATGGTCTTCTTAGAGATGCCAAAGCTTGCCAGAACTCGGTCACTGGCCAGAACCTCTTTGACTTTCTCGAATGCTTTTCTCTGTGGTGAGCCCCAGATGAAACTCACATCTTTCTTTCTTAGGTCGTTTAGTGACTTTGTGATTTCCGCTAGGTTGGGAACAAAGCGGCCTAAGAAATTGACCATGCCCATAAAACGTTGCACCCCGTGCACATCAGTTGGCGGTTTCATCTCGGCGATGGCTTTGACTTTCTTTTCGTCCACCTTGATACCGTGTTCGTCGATGTAATGTCCCAGGAATGTGACGTTGCTTACACTGAACTGGCACTTTTCTTTGTTAAGCGTAATTCCTGAGTTCTTTAGGCGTCTCAAAACTTTGCGTAATGTCTCATCATGCTCTTCCTTTCTCTTTGCGAAAATGAGGATGTCATCCATGTGATAGATTACCCCATTGACTCCGCGTAGGATAGCAGACATACGTTTCTGGAAGTGTTCTGGAGCGCTAGAGATCCCAAAGGGAAGCCTTTTGAATTTATATCTGCCAAAGGGCGTAATGAAAGTCGTCAGCGTTTGGCTTTCTTCAGAGAGTTTAATCTGCCAAAATCCGCTGTTAGAATCCAGCCTGGAAAAGATTTTGGCCCCGTTGAGTTGAGCTAGTTCATGTTCAAGGACAGGAAGTGGGTGAAGCTCACGTTCCACACTCAGGTTAAGCCGGGACAAGTCTACACAGATCCTGATTTTCCCGTTTGGCTTTCCAGCTAGGACGATTGGTGCGCACCACTCCGTTGGCTCATCAACTGGTTCGATGACTTCTTGAGCCACCATGGCATCCAGTTGCTCTTTTAACTTCGGCATGAGCGGAAGAGGTACTAGTCTTGGGACTGGTATGGAGAAGGGTTTGGCACCTTCCTTCAACTTGATGTGATAGGGCTGTTCAAGAAGCCCCAGTCCTTCAAATAGCTTAGGGAACTCTCGTTCAGGATTGAAATCCGATGTTCCGTTGATGACAAGATCAATTCGTTTGACGAGTTGGAGGTCTTCACAGGCTCCGACACCCAGCAGAGGTTGCTCCAAATGGTGGACCACGTACACAGTTTCCTTCATTTCATGTGTGTTAGCTCGGAGCTTCGCCACGAAGGTCCCAGCATTCTCCAATCTTTGGTTAGCGGCCCCCATCAGTTGACCGTCGGTAGGCGCCAGTTGGACGTTGCTGAAATACCGCTTGTACAGGGAAAATGGTATCAGTGTCACATCTGAGCCCGGATCCAACTTGAAGTGGATTGCAGTGCCGTTGACTCTTACAGTTGACTTCCACCTGCTCTTTCTGCTTCCCAGCGTAGGCTCGCGGACAGCATATACAAATGAGACCTTCTCCCGTGCTGGGGTTTCCTCCGAGGATATGGCGTTCACATCATTGTTTTTTCTTCGACAGAGATTAGTGTAATGGCCCTTTTCCCCGCACTTTCCACAGACTTTGTCCTTAGCGGGGCACTTATCTCTGTAATGATAATGATGTTTGGTAGTTCCACAGTTAAAGCAAGCTGGAAATTTTTTTCCTTCGTCTGTTTCCTTGGCACTGTCTGTTTGTCTAGACGTTGATCTGCCATTGTCCTTGCCATGACCTGATGCTTTAGGCTTCTGCTTGGCCACTTTCCGCGTTGTGTCGACCTGCGATGAAGAAGGGTTAAGATCCTGTTGTTCACGCATCACAGCTTCCCACTGACGGGCGATCTCGACTGCTTTGGCCAAGGTCAGGTTTTCGTTTAGCATCAGTTTCTCCGACAACTTCCTATCTTTTACTCCAAGCACTAAACGATCACGAATAAGCTCTTCGCGCAGATTAGCATATTCGCAGTGCTCAGATATTCTGTGCAAGACTGTTACAAATTTCTCAATGGTTTCTTCCGGCCGTTGACTCTTTAATCCTAACAAAGCCCGCTCATACACCACAATAAAGTGGTTGTCGAACGCTTCAAGACTTTGTCGAGGTTCTTTGCGTCATCTGCTGAGAGATTGAACTCAGAGTGGATTTCCTCAGCCCTCTCCCCCATAAGATATATCAATGCTGTGATCTGATATTCTTGTTCCTTGGCGTTCAAGTTGGAGAGAAGTCTGTATCGAGAAAATCACTGTTTCCAGCTTGGCCAGTCCTTGGCGTCGAAACTGAAGTTAGGAGGCGGAAGGAAAGAATTTGATTCCATGTCAGATTTGATTGCACAAGAGTGGAATTAATTGAAAAGGCACTTACTTGGGCTCTTCACGATCCCGCCGCTGCCACCATGTTGTGTTGTGCCCGTTGTTTTGTCAATAATCCACTCTGAGTCGTCGGAGCTCCCTTGGTACCGGTTTTATTTATAACCAGTGCCGGAACATAAGGAGAACACCACACACAGCTAGACGCGGAGTCACTTCCACCCGCAACCAAAACCAAACTGCCAGGTTCCAGTCTCGACCGGTTTCCGCCGCCAGGCGCAAAGTGGCGTGAGGATTCTCGCCTGAACCCTCAACAATACTGTTGGAAAATATGCAGCGATTTGAAAGTCAGTGCTCTCTTGCGTGGATTACAACTTGAATATACAAAATTTTGTTGTTTTCGGTGTGAGTGGGATAGCAGAGATAGGGAAAGGCATTACATTAAAAAAAAACTGACCAAACCGTGAAATCTTTACTCCAGGACATAAAAATATTGTAAATCCTCCCCTGATCGATTCAGAAAATATTTACTTACCACCATTACATATTAAACTGGGATTAATAAAGAACTTTTTCAAGGCAATGGATCGAAGTGCCAGTGGATTTGCTTACCTTAAACAAAAATGTTCTAGCATAAGTAATGCGAAAAATAAAAAAGGCATTTTCGTTGGACCTCAGATTCGAGAATTGCTGCAGAATGGAAATTTTCAAAATATTTTGAATGAATTTGAAGAAGCAGCATGGAATTCCTTTAGAAACGGTTGCAAGAACTTCTTAGGAAGTGTCAAGGTTGAAAATTACTGAGACATAGTTAATGATCTGTTGCTTTCCTACAAGGCACTGGGATGTAACTTGTTTCTCAAGATCCATTTCCTGCATTCACATCTGGATTTCTTTCCAAACAATCTTGGAGCAGTTAACGATGAGCATGGTGAGAGGTTTCATCAAGATATATCAAGCATGGAGAAGCGGTACCAAGGTAAATGGAGTCCGATAAGCTTGCTGATTACTGCTGGACACTCAAGAAGGATGTACCACAAGCAAAGTATAGAAGAAAATCCACTGTCACTACTTTTCAATAAAATAAATACATTTCGTTCATATAGGCCTATATATTAAAAACATTTCCAAATTTCAAGTAGGTGTATCTCAAAAATCTTGCGTGATAGAAAAAATTATTGGTATATTTGGAATCAGCACAAAGAGTTAAATTTAGATAAGATGGTGTTTCTTTTGGGACAAAGAAAAATAATTTTTGATAAACCAGTATAATGTAATAAGGTTTATGCAAAAATGCTTACGTAATATTTTTTGCATTTTTTTTTGCTGTATTTATCCCATTACCAAAAAAAGGCTGTCACGCAAAAACCATGGGTGATGGGAAATTTCAGATTAGATTTTTGAGTTCAGCATGAAATGTTACACTAGAAACACCATCAAGGTCTCTTGGGCAAAAATGTTGTTGACCAGTGTTATCCAAAGTTCTATTTCAATCTGAGCACTCAACTCAATATGAGTTCACAATTCTTGTAGTGTAACAATTATTTGTACTCTACAAATATATTTATTAGTCTACAATGGTATGGGTAATATATTAGTCCCTATTCCTGAATGAATATCGAAGCACTAGAGCAGTGTCGGGCAACCGGTGTGCCGTGGCACACTGGTGTGCCGCGAACATTTTTGTAGGTATTTAGGGTTAAATTTAAAAATAATGTTTCAAAAAATAATTTTTTTTGTTAAGGATTGATTTGATATGCTCTCAAAAACAATCGCAATGCTCGCATTGATTATGTTAATTTAATATTGAAAATTAATAAAATGTGATATATATGTTTAAATTTTTACTAGTATTTATTGTTGTATTTTAATTACCTACGAGGGAATTTATAGTGAGAACCACAGGTGCGCCGCGAAAAAAAGAAATTAAGCTTAGTGCGCCGCAACTCGAAAAAGGTTGCCCGACACTGCACTAGAGGGAAGTACGAACTTATGTGATGTTTACTATGAGCCTATAAAAAATGATTTAAAAAACACATTTATGGAAATGGCTGAAGGTTAAGCTCGTAAACCTCTTGTAGTGGGAATATAGGTATTATTTGATGCTATATTCAAGTGATTAACTTGATAAAGCACAATTATTATAAAGTGATTAACCTTATTTGCGAAAACCTCCAATGTTTCGTTCCTAATGCCTGATTAAAAGGGCTATAAAATGTTTTAAAAAATACTTATTTCAATCAAAATAAAAGTATACCTATCCCCCCGATTTACACGATACTTGTTTTACACGTTTTCGCTTTTACACGGTTTTCCAAATAAGTTTTTTTTTGTTTTTATCGTACTATACTAAATGCTACTGTGATTGAACACATGCGCTGTGTACACATCTCACGAGGAATCCCGAGCTTATGTGCTGACTACATATTTTAACCTGTCAATGCATTTTATTTCTGTGTACACCTGTTGGGACATTTTTCACCAAACGAACCCAACAATGATGTAAACATATTACATCAGATATGTACAGTGTCTTGCCGAAGTGTTTGCTGTCCAGATGGAGGACCTGGACAAGCTCTGAACTTCTTGTATTCTGAGGCCCGCTGCAGTAAGATGTACAAATTGTATATATGTACTTATATGTACAATACCCAATCCCTTCCTATATATACATGGTGAAAGTTTAAATTCGGCAAGTTATTTCTTTTTATTACCACATTGAAATTTAAATAAATAGAGTAAATAAATTAAATATATATTGAAGAGAGAAGCGTGGACACGGGCACCGCTTGGCGGCGCTGCATGGAAATGACTGACCAATGGGAACGCCCCTCCCCTTCTGCCGCCGTCATCTTGTATAGTCTTAAGCCTGCCTTTGTTTTTACTGCTGTGTCATCATATATATCCTCATATATCCTTATATTAAATAATAATCCTATATTCATAAATAATTTCTTTTGGCTGTTCTTTTTGCATCACCGACCCACAACATGGTAGCCAAGCGTGGTTGTCTGCATTAAAAAGAACGAAAAGTAAGTGAAACCAAGATGGCGTCGTCTTCCCAAGCGCTTGCCCTGAATGTCGAGAAGCTCACCGGCAGCAATTATCGATCATGGAAATTTAACATGAAGATGCTCCTGATCAAAAGAGAATTATGGGAATGTGTAATTAACGAAGAAGCGATCGACGCTGATGAGGATCAAAGAAAATATGAAAAGACAAAAATTAAACAAGAAAAGGCACTGGCAACAATTGCTCTATCGATTTCTACAGAGCAACAAATACACGTTATAGACTGTAAGACTGCAAGTGAAGCCTGGACGACCCTGGAACAAATATTTGAACCGAAATCAAGGGCGCGAATTCTTCAACTCAAGAAACAATTCGTGAACATCAAGTTCATCGAAGAAAGAAAATATGATAAATTACCTATCAAGATTCAAGACCTGCAGTGATCATCTCAGAGAAGCGGGATGTGAAGTAAAGGATGAAGATCTGGCATACTCTATGCTAGCTGGAAAACCAGACTCCTATAATGGGAATATAATGAACTTTAGCAACATGACGGATGATGAGTTCACGTCATCCAAGGTGAGGCAGGTCCTGCTAACGGAACACGAGAGGAGAACAACCAGAAAGGAGGATTCATCCAAGGAGGTGCTACAGGTGAACAAGCTTCAAAATAACAACAGTACCGACAGTCGAAGAAAATGCTACCGATGCGGGAAGATAGGACACATCGCCACCAACTGCCGAGGAATGAAGCAAACAACTAGAAACCGCGATAATCAGCATTATCAGAGGAAGGTAAACAAATCAGATAACTTCCTGGCTACACTCAACCTAACGAGCGACGAGGATTCGTGGCTGCTGGATAGCGGAGCAACCAACCATGTATGCAGAAACAAGGACTGGTTCGTTGACCTTCGGGAGGTGTCTTCTGATCCTATTATGACTGCAAGTGGGACAACTGAGGCCAAAGGATATGGACACATATTTATCCAGACGTCTATTCATAATGAAAGCATCGAAATCAAGCTAAACAATGTGTTATACGTCCCAAATGTGCGAAGGAATCTGCTGTCAGTCTCCAAGATAGAAGAAAACATCAACCGTGTGACCTTCCGTAATATGGTAGCTCGCGTTTTCAACCCAGAAAACAGGATTATAGCGGAAGCGACAAATGTAAATGGCCTCTACATTGTGAAAGGTAAGACCTTAAACTCCAGTAAAACAGCATTTAATAGTGAAAGGGACCATTTTCAGAACAATTCCTTAAGAACGTAGCATCAAAGGTTATGCCATATTAACAGTAACGCCATTGAAAAGATGGCGCGGGAGGAGCTGGTAATAGGCTTAGAAATTTCCTCTAGAGACAAAGGCCTATGCGACGATTGTTGTATCGCTAAATCCACTAAAGCGCCACATAAAACCTAGGCAATATTAGATCTAAACAGACCTTGGAGCTTATCCACACAGATATTTGTGGTCCAATGCCGGTAAAATCAACCGGAGGCAATAGATACTTTCTATCTTTTATTGATGATTTCTCAAGAAGGATTTACTGTGTATCTTCTGAAAAACAAAGATGAGGTATTAAAACATTTCGATATCTATAGAGCCACTGTAGAGAGACAAACTGGTAATAAAATCAAAGTGTTACGATCGGATAATGGACTTGAGTTTTGCATTAGAGAATTCCAAGACAAATTACAAAAACTAGGGATAAAGCATGAACGCACAAACGTGTATTCCCCGCAAATGAACGGTGTGGCAGAACGTGTAAATCGAACACTTTTAGATATGGCCCGCGCTTGTTTACATAGCGCAAATCTCCCCCAAAGATTTTGGGCAGAGGCGGTAAATACAGCTGCTTACATTAAAAACAAATGTTATAATAGTGCTCTAAAAGACAAAGTACCTGATGGACTTTGGTTAGAAAGAAATCCTAGTGTAAGACACCTAAAAGCATTTGGATGTTTGGCATATAGCCATATACCAAGAGAAAAAAGGCGAAAATTAGACCATCGGGCATGTAGATGTATTCTGGTAGGATACTCTACTCAAACACGTGGATATCGTCTCTGGTGCCCAGAATTACAAAAGGTGATTGAAACAAAGCATGTTAGATTCGATGAGTCTAAAATTGGACTTGAGTGGACCAAAATAGTCGAAGAGACAGAACCGGAAAGGTACAACCACGTTTGGCTAGAACCTGAGACTAATCATGATAACGACCTAGAGAATGAATTACCGAGTAATTTGGATTCAGTGGGGGTAGAGGACACTCTACCACAACCCTCCACCTCCAAAAACATTGTTCGAAATCCATATTGGGAGAAAAGGTAAACCAAGAGTAGAGTTAAATTTTTTAGATGTTACCGAGCCGCAAAGTTTCGGAGAAGCAGTCCAATCTCCCGAATCCGTGTATTGGAGAAAAGCAATGGACGATGAGCTTAGAGTGCTTCAGGAACGAGGCACTTGGGAGTTATCAACATTACCGCCGGGAAAGAAACCGATTAGCAGCAGATGGGTGTATAAGGTGAAGACAAATGAGAGCGGAAATGTAGAGCGTTTCAAAGCACGTTTAGTAGCTAGAGGTTTCTCACAGAAACAAGGA
This sequence comes from Cordylochernes scorpioides, assembly GCA_030710605.1. Lineage (NCBI taxonomy): Eukaryota > Metazoa > Arthropoda > Arachnida > Pseudoscorpiones > Chernetidae > Cordylochernes > Cordylochernes scorpioides. Next base: position 104,618,036 of record CP092869.1, on the reverse strand, counting down.
ATCGATTTTCAGGAAACTTATGCCCCTGTTATTAACTTAGCTGTAATCAGAGTTTTGCTAACGTTAAGTTTGAACATGAAATGGTACAATAGACATCTCGACGTAGATAACGCTTATCTATATGGCGACTTAGAAGAAGAAATATACATGCTTTTGCCAGAAGGGGTCGAGAGGAAAGATAACGAGGTTTACAAACTGCTTCGACCTATTTACGGCTTGCGACAATCAGGGCGGAATTGGAATTTAACACTCGATCATGCTTTACAAGAAATGGGATTTACACGACTAGAATCCTGTAATTGTATTTATACTTATCTAGATAAGGCAATTATTGCCGTTTATGTAGATGACTTGGCTTTATTTGGTGAGAGTGAAGAGATTTTGCGGAATATAGAACAGAAAATTAATGAAAGGTTCCGAGTTAAAAATCTGGGAGCGATCAGGAATTTCTTGGGAGTTCAAATTGACTATCCAGACGAGGAGACTCTAGTACTATCTCAAAGTACGTATGTTAAATCAATCTTACAAAAATTCAACATGATCGAATGTCGACCGATATCCACACCGTTAGACATTAGTTTTCCAACCTCAAAAGGAGATTGCCCCACAGATGAAGAAGAGAAAGAGAGGATGAGAGCTATTCCATATAGGGAACTAATCGGGTCGCTCCTTTATCTTGCTAATTGTACTAGGCCAGACTTAATGTTTTCCGTTACGAGATTAGCTCAATTCTCTAGCAACCATGGACGTCGACATTGGCAAGCTGCCAAACACGTCTTAAGATATTTACACGGGAGCATAAATCTATCTCTCGTTTATCGCCGGACTGATACCAATGATGTTTGTGCATACAGTGATGCAGATTGGGCTAGCGACATCGATGACAGACGGTCCAATAGTGGGACCGCTATCACTATAGGACATTCCTTAGTCATATGGAAGACTTGCAAACAGAAGTGTGTCTCACTTTCCACAATGGAGGCAGAATATTTAGCGCCATCCCAGACCACTAAGGAAGCAGTTTGGATCGCTACCATCTTGAAAGAATTAAAGTTCTTATCGAATTTTGCTTTTCCCTTGATAATTCATTGCGATAATAGATCCGCTATAGACTTTTCCAAAAATAATGTGGAGAACAACAGATCCAAACACATTGACATAAGATACCATCACGTCAGAGAAAGAATAATTAGCGGAGAGATCAAGATTGTCTACATCCCTACAAAGGAGAACCTGGCCGACGTCTTCACCAAGACCCTGAGCAAAGTGGCTCACAAGAACGCCTGTGACTTCATGAACTGTTCTCCTGTCCAGCGCTTCAGTGGGGGAATGAAGAGAGAAGCGTGGACACGGGCACCGCTTGGCGGCGCTGCATGGAGATGACTGACCAATGGGAACGCCCCTCCCCTTCTGCCGCCGTCATCTTGTATAGTCTTAAGCCTGCCTTTGTTTTTACTGCTGTGTCATCATATATATCCTCATATATCCTTATATTAAATAATAATCCTATATTCATAAATCATTTCTTTTGGCTGTTCTTTTTGCATCACCGACCCACAACAAATATATTACCTAGATAGATTAGGTATTTCAAAGATAACAATTAAATTTTAAGGAGAAATACTAGATTAAAATTTCAGGAAATCGTCTTTATATATTTTATTATTTTTATTATTAATTTAAATTTAATTTTATTCCAAAGAATAATTTTATTTATTTTATGTCCGAATTTATTCTACGAAATAAATATTTTTTTTTTACTCTGTAAAAGAGATAAAAAAATTTTTCTCTTTGGTCATGCGGGGATTTAAAAAAAAATTCAGTTAGTATAGAGACAGCGAAGATGACGGGTCGGGTCGAGGACGGGCTAAGAATCTGGGGGACGGAATGTGAGTATGTATAACTAAATGGTAATTAGAAGATTATAATTAATTTTAGTTCATGTGGGCTAAAGGGCCCGCTTATAGAATATAAATTTCATACCGCATTTAGTAAGTTTCTTCTTTTTTATTTTTTTTAGGTATAATGTGTTAAGTTATTTTGTAAAGTTGCAATCTCTACTATATGGTATATTCCAAATAAAAATTTGGTTGTTTTTATATACTTCGATGAGATTAGAAGTAAAGAATTGCTTGCAAAGAATAAGACCTTTCTCCATTATATAATCTCCCTTTTGTCTCATAATATAGATAATTTTTAGATATAATAAAATCTCACATATATTTATTTTTATCAATTTGTATTTATTGTGTTTTATGCCAGACTAGACATACACGATGAAGGGAAATTCATATATTTTTTATTTTTTTGGAGGAGGAGTTAAATGTTCTGATAATCACACCAAAAAGAAATTTTATTCACACAATGGTATTTCCATGGTCAGTTCTACCCATAAACAATTACATATGCCTATATATATATATAACACATGTTAACATTTAAGTCAATTTCATTCCCTTAATTTTATTGTGTATGCATATATATATTGTCTAAATTTGTATGTGTGGTGGTTTGTATCTCATCCTATTGAGAATTGAACCAATGTTCGCGTGTATCATACAAAATTTCTAGACTTAGAAATATGCCCATACATGGTCTGAATGAAATTCTTCATTCCTTGTTCTTTTATTTTAGTGACTATATATATAATTAATAGTATATTAACACAAAGCAATAACGCGCCATCTATACATATAAAATAAAAGGAATCAAAAGCACGTATGTTTCTTTTATACATAAAACGAACTTCTACTGTCCTTACTGCGATGAAAAATATATTGGGAGGGCTTGGCTCATCAGTGGTGAACCCTCCCAGCGGTTTCGCCAATTTAATCCACCAGACCGCTTCTCAGAGCTCTAATACTGTATTGGATCATTCTGCTTTTATATGCTACACTGAAGGATGGAATCTTAGAAAAGGTTTTCAAGTAAACTATGAACATAAGCTTATAGGACAATAGAATTACATTCAAATATTTGCTTTGAGCAATGCTCTTCAGCCAACTATAAAGACAAGGCCAACTAGGAATAAATTAACACAAAGCAATAACGCGCCATCTATACATATAAAATAAAAGGATTTAAAAGCACGTATGTTTCTTTTATACATAAAACGAACTTCTACTGTCCTTACTGCGATGAAAAATATATTGGGAGGGCTTGGCTCATCAGTGGTGAACCCTCCCAGCGGTTTCGCCAATTTAATCCACCAGACCGCTTCTCAGAGCTCTAATACTGTATTGGATCATTCTGCTTTTATATGCTACACTGAAGGATGGAATCTTAGAAAAGGTTTTCAAGTAAACTATGAACATAAGCTTATAGGACAGTAGAATTACATTCAAATATTTGCTTCGAGCAATGCTCTTCAGCCAACTATAAAGACAAGGCCAACTAGGAATAAATTAACACAAAGCAATAACGCGCCATCTATACATATAAAATAAAAGGATTTAAAAGCACGTATGTTTCTTTTATACATAAAACGAACTTCTACTGTCCTTACTGCGATGAAAAATATATTGGGAGGGCTTGGCTCATCAGTGAGCCACTGTCCTACTGTCCTATAAGCTTATGTTCATAGTTTACTTGAAAACCTTTTCTAAGATTCCATCCTTCAGTGTAGCATATAAAAGCAGAATGATCCAATACAGTATTAGAGCTCTGAGAAGCGGTCTGGTGGATTAAATTGGCGAAACCGCTGGGAGGGTTCACCACTGATGAGCCAAGCCCTCCCAATATATTTTTCATCGCAGTAAGGACAGTAGAAGTTCGTTTTATGTATAAAAGAAACATACGTGCTTTTGATTCCTTTTATTTTATATGTATAGATGGCGCGTTATTGCTTTGTGTTAATTTATTCCTAGTTGGCCTTGTCTTTATAGTTGGCTGAAGAGCATTGCTCGAAGCAAATATTTGAATGTAATTCTACTGTCCTATAAGCTTATGTTCATAGTTTACTTGAAAACCTTTTCTAAGATTCCATCCTTCAGTGTAGCATATAAAAGCAGAATGATCCAATACAGTATTAGAGCTCTGAGAAGCGGTCTGGTGGATTAAATTGGCGAAACCGCTGGGAGGGTTCACCACTGATGAGCCAAGCCCTCCCAATATATTTTTCATCGCAGTAAGGACAGTAGAAGTTCGTTTTATGTATAAAAGAAACATACGTGCTTTTAAATCCTTTTATTTTAATAGTATATTGTTTGTGTATTTGCTTTGTTGTGTTTTTGTCAGTTCATCAATAATTTAATATTTTATTTCGACACGTCTTAAATCCGACCTAACATTTAGAAATATGTCTATACATGGTCTGAATGAAATTCTTCATTCCTTGTTCTTTTATTTTAGTGACTATATATATATAATTAATAGTATATTGTTTGTGTATTTGCTTTGGTGTGTTTTTCAGTTGTTCAACAATTTAATATTTTATTCTGACACGTCTTAAATCCGACCTAACATTGGATGCCCAACGTGGAGCTGAAACTACCGAAAATTTCAAATTGGTAAAAATTTGTAAGAAGTAGACCTACAACCCTGAGTAAAAAAATCATGTCTCTACCTGAAAATTTAACGATTATCTGACTTTGAAATATATATAATGCCTTTGTGTGTATGTTATTTGAAATTTTAAATTTCACGTGTTAATAGATTTTTTCCTTCCTTTTTATATGGAATCTTGAAATTTTAGGATATATACAACTGAACAAAAGAAAACGAAGTTAGGCTTAAAAACAGTGTTCTCCCACACTTCAGAGCTTCCCACAAAATTCCAAATTTAGAGCCCCTAGGGACATCTTTGATTGACACGTTAGAGCAGAGGGGCCACATATGTAGAGGGATGGAAATAGATGGATGTGAAAAACAACAGATGTGAACACTCTAGGCGGGAATTTCTGAGAGCCAATAAAATCAGTCAATACTAAGTCTCCAAACCGAAAAGGTGGGTTTTTAGCTAGCTCCCCATGCTTGCCTCTCGCGTTTGCGAGAGGGTTTCACTCTAAAATATTTCATCCTCTTTTAAACTTTAATAGTTAACCCTCTTTTAAGAACCTTTTTATTTTTTTTTTGAATTTAATCAGTATTAATGTTTATGTCAATTTTACATATTCATGCGCCTATTACTTTTAATTTTTTTTTTGTAATCCAATTGTTTATTTTGATATTTTATGTTATCGCGAGGATATTTAGCTTACTAGGATAAGCATGATTTCAGAGCTTTTCTGCTATTTCTTTTAAGATGTATAGGCCATATAATTTTTTAATTTAGATTATGCTAAAGTATAGTAATTTTTATATTTTTTTCAAAATCTTTATTCGTCCGAGTGATTTCGCTTGTCATTTTACTTCTTTTTTATCAAGACACTATTTACCTCAAAATATTTTGCGTAATTTTTAGTTATATGAATATAATGTTCAGACATAAATGTTCGCTTTGATTCATAATTGTATTTATTTAGCCTTACTTATTCACGGGCCTTCTAGCTTTGTTTATTTGATTTTGTAATCCACTTATTTCTTTTATATATTGCATTATCGCAGAAACCAAGTTGCGGCCGGCGGGCCATCCACCCCGTTCACAAAAACTTACTAACGATCTATCTGCTGCTGCTGTCTGCTATCTTGCATCTGCTGATCTGACTCCCCATTGGCTGCGGGGCAAGCCCTTTTTATATGCTCAAGCGTTACGTCATCGGACGTCTGGCGCCGCGGTGTCTGGGCGATTGATCTCAGGTTTTGGTTTTGGTAGTTTAGTTTTAATTTCCATGTTCCTTCTAGATGTACCTCTTTCTTTAATTGATCACACAAAAACGATACATACAAAGTTAAATTGATTAAAGGAGGATTGGGTACAATGATTAAAAGTCCATCTTAGAGTAGGGGGTGTAAGAAGAGGTGGTGAGTATTTACACAGGTGTTTATGATTCTTAAATTACCACATATATATTCTGATTAATAAAAGAAATAAATATAAACTAATATTGCATAAATATAATATTGCAAATTGAAATAAAATATGTGCATTAGCCATGATGCAACAATATAGACTTCTAGATTTCTCAAAACGTTCCCGATAGTTCTTCCGGAAAGAATCCATTTTCTTGCACACGACAAGAAGTTCATTGGTCGTATAAGGAGGGTCTAGGTAGAGCGCAAACGAATATTCTTTTTTTCTGTCCTCCAATAACATATTCGATTTTCGTTTCTTATTCCATTGTGGGGTCAACCTTGTTGCACAACACTAGGATGTCTTCCGCGAACCTGATTGCAGGTTCATTCCAGTGTTGCATTCTGTTTAGCTTCATTCTTAATTCTTCTTTATTCGCGTCCAAAGAAAAATCCTGAATAAGGCGGATTTTAATGTTTTCCCAACTCGTGAAACTAGCTTTGTGCAAATTCAACCCGGTTTTGGTGCTTCCCATCATGTTCATGGCGGCATAACGGGAAATTATGTAGTCTGCCCAATGGTAGAGGAAACCAATCTCTTCGAGGAATTCTATCCATGGGCGAGGGTCTTCTGTACTGTCATACTTGGAATTTATGTATTGGGGTTCAAAGCAACTGGGTCGGAACTAGCATTTCCACCAATTGATGCACCAAGTTGCAGCTTTCCAGGGTCTTCGACCTTGGTTCCTTCCTTCTTGGTGTCATACACGTTTCCCGAGCGGGTTTCCATACTTAAAGCAAATAAAGAAAAGTAAATAAAAGTAAATTACCTTTTAAAGTTATTGTGTTTATTTATTCGTTGTCTTCCTCTAGGTCCTCCCTCCCTTCAATAACCAATCAATATATCTGTACAATAAAAATATTACAAAAGGAATGAAACTATAAAAAGGAATGATATCCTTGTAAATAATCTGTTTTTAAATAAATATTAAATATCATAGAATATTTTGAATAATTGTAGAGCGTATTGATGCAACAATATATAATATGCATTTCATATTACGATTGTTCTAATAAAAGACTACTTGATGCTTGCAGAGGAGCGATTGCTCGAAGCATATTATATATTTATCAATATAATTATATCTATTTCTACTGTCCTCAAAGCTTATGTGTCCATATTTCATTTAAAATACCATTTCCAAGAGGTCAGTTTCAGTATGGTATAAAAGGTAAACTGAAAACTGCAATATTACAGCGGTGTGGTAGATTAAACTTGCGAAGCCGCTGGGAGGGTTCGCTAATGATGAGCCAGGCCTTCCCATTAATTTTCTATTACAGTAAAGGCAGTAGATAATTGTTTAATTTTAAAAAAGAAATTATACGCGTCTAAATAGTTTTAATTTCTCACAACAGATGGCGCGCTAATGCATCATATTATAGATACAATTGTTTCTCAGAAATATTTTTTTCTTCTAAGCGGTTTGCGTCGTAGGTATCGATTCGATTTATCATTTGTTTGTAAATCATTTCGACCTATTTGTGACCCACTTGGGCTGCCATGATTGTAAGGCAATTTTTATGGGTTTCTATAAAAACATTATATATAACCATTATTTTAATATATATAATAGAACATAATAGAACCTAGATGGAAAATTTGCCGGGAGGAAATTGATCCATATAAGCATAGGGCGCCTCTCCCGTCAAAATAAACGTCAAAACCTGACGCCATCTATTGACCGTCGCCGCAAACTAGCGGCCTCGGGTCGGTGACAAAGCCACAACACCAGCTTTGGCAAACTGAGAAGCGTCCACCTAGAGACCATGGTTTCGGGCTAATGGCCCTCGTCAGCATAGGGCGGACTTTATTCCATGAGATCCACACGGGATCTAATGGAATCTTCACAATCTACCAAAGAGGTGTTTTGCTGACAAGGTGGCTGGGCCAAATCTGTGGCTAGAATATTGTTGGAAAATTTTCCGGGAGGAAATTGATCCATAGAAGCATAGGGCGCCTCTCCCGTCAAAATAGTCAAAATAAACGTCAAAACATGACGCCATCTATTGACCGTCGCCGCAAGCTGGTGTTGTGGCTTTGTCACCGACCCGAGGCCGCTAGTTTGCGGCGACAGTCAATAGATGGCGTCAGGTTTCGACGTTTATTTTGACGGGAGAGGCGCCCTATGCTTCTATAATAGAACTTGTGTGTTTTCACCTTGTAAATAGAATTTAAAATATTGGCTATAATTGCTCAAAAATTTGCCTCTTTATTATAATTGCTTGTTGTTTTTGATCTAGTAATATTTACACACAAAAAATCATATATAATAATACATAAAGGAATATTTGGTCGTAATGAGTTCTATTATCCCATTAGTTATTTAGATGAATATTTACATATTTCTTGAAATAATGGCGCATCCAGTTTCCACCCCAGCCTTGCTTGCTCTCCACCTGGTCTACTTCCTCCCAACTGACTGACTAATTTTTTTTTTTTCAAAATTAAAACACCATTCTGCCAACCTTTAATTGGTCAAAAATATAGGAAAGGTATTTTCAGAGATTACTATTATTATAATTATCCTATTATAATCCTGTTATTTTTTATCTTTTAATAATTATATATGTCATAATTTGTATATAACTAGATGTAACCCCACCACAATATATATGCAATGTATGATCTAAAAGATTTTAATAAAGGTTAGGCTTAGCGAACTGGGAGAGAAGCCATCAGAGAATCCATTACCAGGTTTTCATTATCCAGGAAGCAAAGATTATTACCCAGGAACTAATAAAACTGAGTTCAAAGACCTTCTTCCGGGAGCATGCTAAAACATGACAAAGACAATGGAGTTAGCTACCTCCAATCAGAGTCCAGCAGGACTAGCTAAGATCCAAACAGAAGTCGCCACGAGACGATAGTCAACCAATGAGAGCACTAGAGAGTTAACGAGTTAAATCTCGGACTCAAGTTTGTCAGTAGGGAGCTGGACCTGCAAAGGAACTGTTGGGAGCTCGCCACCACCTTAAGTAGTACGCTTAACGCCTTCTCGCTCAGGTCACCTCAATGTTCAATATGTGAGTAGTCACTCCATCAGTCAAAAGCCCTTCTCTCCCTTGATCGCTGACCTATTTCTCAATCCAATTCTGTGTCCTTTCTAGTTATTCCCCCTGTGAGAAAACCTACCATTTCAGCCAAAACGACTGCGCCCACAATCACCACCAAGTAAGTCAACAGGGTCTTACAACAACCAAACCACCAACCATCCAAAACCAACCAATCCCGAAAAAAGATCAAATATTATAGCGAGTCGACAGGATAAAATCGAAGACGAGCAAAACCCGGAAGCGAAAAGTGAAGGCAGCGGGACAAGCGAGGTAAACCCCGGAGACGGCGAAGCCAGCCCCCTAGCGGGGGTTTTACTCCAGTTGGCCGCTGTGCTCTCCCAAGTAAGATCGTCCGACCGCGCGGAGACGGAGCTCCCACCCTTCGATGGAACCTACAGCGCCCGCCAATTCTTCCAGTCTTACGACCGGAAGATGGACGACGCCCACATGGACGCCCCCGATAAGCTACTCCGGTTGCCGGGCTACCTGACACGCCAACCCCTGGAACTCTTCAGGAAACTCCGGTTGGCCACCCGGAGCTACTTCCAGGTGAGGCAAACCCTCACGGATCTCTACCCGGAATCCAGCGAGGCATCCTTCGCAAAATACTTCGCCATGAAGCTTGCTGGTCAGGCAGACCTGGAGACGTATTACCGGGAGAAAACCGCCATGGGTTTACAACTGGGACTCCCACAGGAGGTGATCCTCGAGACACTGACGGAGGGGTTGCCGCTCTCCGACCAGCGCCTGGTCCGCGTGGTACCTCCTGAGAGCCTGGGAGAGTGGTTCCGACTGGTGCAGCAGATCCACGGGCCCAGCGTACCAACTGCACGTCACCGCGAGGATCAACCGCCCACCATGTCGGCTCCCTACACCAGCACACCCAGAAGAACAGGTGCGTGGACTGCACCTGCTCCACCGTCGAACTGTAAGTTCTGCGGCGCCCGTCATTGGCACAGCGAATGCCGATACAACCGACCGGCTCAACACGCGAGCGCACGGGCAGTGCAAACAGCCCCACCTCCACAGCACGCCCGGCGCCCCACACCTCCACAACACGCCCAAGACGCCCCAGCTTTTCGCCAACCAGGTAGGAAGGCACCAACCCCTTTTCCTCAGCCAATTGACAATGAAACTGTCCCTAACCCCTGAACTGTCACCCCCCTTTTCTAATTGACACAGGCGCAAGCTTGAACATAGTGCCCTATAACCTATATAAAAAGATAAAATGTAACCACCCGCAATTAAAACTTAAAAAACAGTCTATAGACCTATAGGACATAAACGGTCTTGTACCGACAATAGGTAAAATAATCCTCCCCATGACAATAGGTAAATTAACCAAAAAGGAGAATTTTCATGTGGTGGAAGCACCTCTACCATTTGGAATTCTCAGTATAAATACCCTCCGAAATTTTAAACTAACAATAGACTTAACCAAGGCACTATGTTCCAACTTGACGCTCCATTGTCTACCTCTACCTACCACTTCAATCATGTACCCAATGAATGCACGTATTGGGAGTGCCAAGCGGTGTCACAAAGGACTCACAATGCACACAAACCTTCCGTACATGGCACCCAATGCGCGCATCCATTGGTCAAAAACCAATTGCCAACATGCCAATCTAGTCACGCGCACGCACAACACCATTTTTTCACTAAGGCCAATTGCTTTTATTATATGCCCTCCATGCACAAGGCCACAACGGCTCGAACTCACAACAACAATGCACAAAATGTGTCCCTCCAACAGAACAACTCTCACACTAAGAACACACGTGACCACACGACACCACACAACCGTCACGCACGTGTACATCGCGACAAGCGCGACACTCACACTAAAACACAACAAAATCCTTCCCCATACACATGCTACAATACGACACACAGTCCTCACTATCCACCTCACTTCACCACACTTTTACAAAGATACAACTACATATTTACACAAAACAAATTCCGCGTACCATGCTTAAAAATCCCACAAGTAAGAATACCCACGAACTCCAACAAAATCATCACCATACGCCCATATCGTGTTCCGATATGCGACCAACAGGAAATCCGCGGTCAGGTCCAACAAATGCTGGAAAATGGCATTATAGAGCAGTCGTTTTCACCTTTCTCTAGCCCAGTCACTCTCGTCACCAAGCGCGACAAGACCAAAAGGTTTTGCATTGACTATAGAAAGGTGAACGAACTTATCAGCTCTGATGTCCATCCACTCCCAAGGATCGAGGATATACTCGACCGTCTCGCACGGGCCAAGTATTTCTCCACGGCCGACATATCCTCCGCGTATTGGCTGGTCCCAATACACCCCGATTCTTGACCACTGTTGGCATTTGCCACGCTCGAAGGGTTATATCAGCCCACTCGATTGCCTTTAGGGTTGAAAACCAGCCCTCAGATTTACGAAAGAGCCACGAGTCAAATCCTACAGAGGCACGGACTTGACTGTGTGGCACATTATTTTGATGACTTCATCATTTTCTCCAACACACTGGAGGAACATCAAAACCATCTGCGACAATTTTTCGCCTTTTGCGAGGTAGAAAAGTTACAACTTCGCAAAATGAGAATTTTTTAAACAGTCCATAAATTTCCTAGGATACACCATCACTGCTGGTACTACCACACCACTCACACGCAACACAGACATCATCCAAGCCATTCAACAACCACACAACTGCAAAACATTACAATCCTTTCTAGGCGCTGTGAACGTTTATAATAAATTCATTCCGGACTACGCCCGCACTTAATAACCTTCTCAAAAAGGATGTCATGTGGTTCTGGGATGAAAAATGCCAAAAAGCGTTCACTAGCCTGAAAGAAAGCCTCACAACACACCCCATTTCACACCTTTACAAAGAAGGTCTGCCATGCCAGGTGTACTGTGACGCCTCCACCCTCGGTATAGCAGGCATCCTCAAATAGGTCCACCCTGATGGGAAAATATACCCAGTCCAGAATTTCAGCCGCTCCCTGCGTTCACACGAACGGAATTACTCCATCTCTGAATTAGAGTGCTTAGCAATCGTTGAGAGTGTGGAGAAATTCCGCGTCTATTTGATGGGCAGAAAATTCACCATATTTCTGATCATCACGCATTGCAGTGGCTGAAAACGATCAAAAACCCGTTAGGCAGATTATTTTGATGGAGTTTACGGCTGTCGAGTTACGAGTATGAGGTTCGCTACATAAAGGGAACACAGCAATATTGTTGAATTCCCGTTTTTAGACCAATGGGAATGGGGCATGTAAGATGTGACTTAGTAAAATTTCCTTATTAAGATATACAAGTGTGACATAGAAATAGACAAATATATGACTTAAACAGCTAAGGTTATACTTGAGGAGATAGAAATATCAGATAATATATAGGGTACAGAAGGACTTGAGGACTACGCCACTCCAAGTGGGAGCTTTCTTCCATGCCAGGCGTGGGAGGGACCCCCCCAAAGGGGGCTCAGGTCGGGGAGAACCGTTGACAAGTTCCTTCCTGGAATGTATAGAGCGCCGGGTGTCCCGGGGAATAACAAGGTCTATGGAATGTGAAGTTCCAACGTCTCAGGGGTATCAACTTCCCCTTTGAAGAAAAGAGATAATGATGGGCCCCGGGGCGGGGGGGTGTCAGCTTTCTTTTGAGATACTCCTGGAATAATGTCCTTCCTGGACTTTATTCGCGAAATCTAGTACGACTTATTCTTTATCGAAAAGATAGCGGTTGCCTGGCCGGCATTCATATTTATATAAAAATAGACACTTCGGCCAGTTGGAGTTTTTTATTTTCTCAACGTTTCAACAAAAATCTTTTGTCTTCGTCAGGAGAAGTAAATAAAAATAAACATTTGGCAAGGCGTTAAAAATTGTTCTGAGGTTTGCAAGGGCGTTCTCACGTGATTCTTCGAATTTAGTACAACATCTAAAGCGCGAGTCAAAAACAAATATTAAACTCGTCAAAGACTATGATCTTGGAAATGAAAATATATAATAATAAAATTATAACAAATTAAGTAAAAATAAATAAATAAAGTAATATAATAATAACCACAAAGATTATTATATAGATTTATAACTATTATGTTCAATTTTTTATCTAGCTTATTAACTACTTTTTAAATTTAAAAATGAAGCATATTGTTGCGGAATATCTTCAAAAGTATTTATAGTTCTTTTCCCAAATTCTCGTGATACCCATCCCTCTAAAAATAATCTTTCCTTTTTAAATTTTATATTCCTATGAAATATCTCAATATCATTCCAATCTGGCCTATGTCCTGAAAATAATGCATGTTCCCCAATTTTGCTTAACGCCCTTCTCCCCAATAAACCCTGTTGGTGTTCCTTAATTCTGGTCTCTAAATTTCGGCCGGTTTCTCCTACATAAATTTTGTCACATTCTGTGCATTTAATCCCATAAATTACTATTAATTATTCTTTACTATTCTCCCTCAATACTCTTGTCTAGCACCAATCTCTTCTAGAATTATCCATAGTCATTTTGTGGCATATACTGTGCAACATCCATGAAGTCATTATTGATTAGATAATCTATGAAAGACACCTTCTGGCGATTTAGCAACCCACTGAAGACGCTGGGAACTATTTCAGAGAGGGAAATTATAGCAATAGATCTCTATAATTTCTACAGATCAATTGTAAATAGATTCATACACAAAAGATATAGTGCGGAAAGTTTAGGACAGATGTGTAAAGAGATTCCTCATTAAACTAAGGCTCACGTGTACTTGGGAAGAAAGGAGGGAAATATTGAATTATTCTCGTTCCTGCAGTAAATTAAATGATCTATGAAATAATGGTCGGCTCTCCCATCAAAATAGACGCTGGAACTGATCGCCATCTATTGGCCGCCTCTACAGACCAACGGACTCGGGTCAGTGACAAGCCCATTTTGTGTCAAATTTTCTGAGATCATCCAACAACTTTAAGGGATCTCAGATAAAGATGAACATGTTATTATTAGAAACTATAAACCTGAACATAAGACCAAATTAACATTTTCTATAGAAGTATAATATGTTGAAATCATCATTTCAAAATTAGATATCAGGAAGTACCAGGTTCAGATTTTATTAGTAATAAAATCTGATTAAACATGCAGGTATCCTTTTAATCCCGATTTTTATGACAAAGATTCAACAAAATGCGTTGAATTAGGTTACTATCTGGATATATGGAAAGGACTCTTTTTGTAAAGATTATACCAAAATCTAACAAATAAACTATAAAAACAAGCAAAACTATAGACTTATGCTATTGACATTAACATTTGTAATATATTTAAAACAAAGAGGGTTTCAATAATATCATGAGGGGAACAAAACCAATGAGTGATAAGGCAGCATGGGTCTTTACTAAAATTAAATCAACGAATAATATAAAGGTAAATATGATGGAAAAACACACTGAAACACAGGCAGGAGAACTGGCTTATTTGATCACTGTGGGCATGACAGGCACTCGCGACAATGCATGTGGCCGGCAATTTATTGGAAGACTTGATTTTTTTAGTAGTATTCCCTCCAAATAGGTAAGAATCATACAATATTTCATTTAAACAGTGAAAGAAGGGCAAATTCCTCATATGAAAATGCATATTACTAAAACCTGACAAAGAGATACCCTCAAGGCGGGTAAAATCGTATTTACCGCTGTTTCTGTATTAAAGTATCACAATAAGGTACAATACACAACTCCATTCCATTAGCCACGAAAAATGTTATATATTTTGCAAAAAAGGTTCAATTGCGCGCAAAGTAAATTTCAGATACATTTTCAACCCCACAAACTGAGATATAGAATTAATATGCACAATATATTTCTTTGATATGCGATATTTTTATATAAAATAATTGTTTATTAAAGTGGCTAGGTCATATCTATTGCCAAAATTAGGTGGAAATTTTACCAGGAGAATATTGAATTATGAAAATGAAAGACGCCTCTCCCTTCAAAATAGACGCTAAAAACTAGGCGCCGTTTACCAGCCAAACAACTCTTTGCCAGATTGTGAAGATTCCATTTGATCCCTTACGGATCTCATGGAAAAAAGCCCGCCAAGGACTGATGAAGACCATTACTCCGAAATAATGGTCTCCAGGTAGGCGTTTCTCAGTTGGCTTTGTCCCCGAGGCCCCTAGATCGCGAAATCTAGTACGACTTATTCTTTACTATTCTCCCTCAATACCCTTGTCTAGCACCAATCTCTTCTAGAATTATCCATAGTCATTTTGTGGCATATACTGTGCAACATCCATGAAGTCATTATTGATTAGATAATCTATGAAAGACACCTTCTGGCGATTTAGCATCCCACTGAAGACGCTGGGAACTATTTCAGAGAGGGAAATTATAGCAATAGATCTCTATAATTTCTACAGATCAATTGTAAATAGATTCATACACAAAAGATATAGTGCGGAAAGTTTAGGACAGATGTGTAAAGAGATTCCTCATTAAACTAAGGCTCACGTGTACTTGGGAAGAAAGGAGGGAAATATTGAATTATTCTCGTTCCTACAGTAAATTAAATGATCTATGAAATAATGGTCGGCTCTCCCATCAAAATGGACGCTGGAACTGATCGCCATCTATTGGCCGCCTCTACAGACCAACGGACTCGGTGTCAACGGGTCAGTGACAAGCCCATTTTGTGTCAAATTTTCTGAGATCATCCAACAACTTTAAGGGATCTCAGATAAAGATGAACATGTTATTATTAGAAACTATAAACCTGAACATAAGACCAAATTAACATTTTCTATAGAAGTATAATATGTTGAAATCATCATTTCAAAATTAGATATCAGGAAGTACCAGGTTCAGATTTTATTAGTAATAAAATCTGATTAAACATGCAGGTATCCTTTTAATCCCGATTTTTATGACAAAGATTCAACAAAATGCGTTGAATTAGGTTACTATCTGGATATATGGAAAGGACTCTATTTGTAAAGATTATACCAAAATCTAACAAATAAACTATAAAAACAAGCAAAACTATAGACTTATGCTATTGACATTAACATTTGTAATATATTTAAAACAAAGAGGGTTTCAATAATATCATGTGGGTGTTGGGTCAGATTTTCCACCAAACAAGACCCAACAAAGATGTAAACACTTTACATCATATAAATATATACGCAGTGTCTCGCCGAAGTGTTTGTTGCCTAGGTGGAGAACTCCCAACGATGGCCGACGATGCTCTAAAGACCCAAAAACCCGCTGCGGAAGGGCCGAAATGAAGGATGTACAAAGAGCACATGTACAAACAAAACTAGACACTTGAGGACACCAGACTTCCATGCCGAAAGCTGATGCCTGGTGGGGAGGAAGACATGGGTGACACCCAGAGACATCCGTGCTGGGAGCTGCTGTACCATATGTACATATATTCCCTTCATTTTAGTTAGAGGTGACCAAAGGAAAACAATTTGTCATATAAACATTAAATCAATAACCTTTTCTTTTATATACTCGGGATATATATATCATTTAATTTACTAAAGAAATTAATTTGTTTTTCAATATATATACAATTTTTCTCGCGCGGCAACACGGTAAATTGGAGGCGTGGTCATGATCACGTGCGTGTTTGCTTTCGACGAATGAAAATGCCAGCCAATAGAAACTTTGGCATGATCAGCGAATGAAAATGAAGAGAGGCAAGGATAAAAGGAGGTTTTTCTTGGCTAAAAAAAGAAGAGAGATACACAGAGAAGCCCAGTGACAGGAGAGATTCCGCCAGTCGGGCCTGAGACGTAGAGGAGACCAGACCTTGCCGCCGCTTTCGAGAGAAGGTAAGCCCCGCCATTATGGCTTAGCTCCTTCTTTTATTTTGAGCATAGAAACTAATCTATTTAGATTTTGAATGGGCCCTAAAGGGCCTTAAGTAACTTAAAAGGAATGTTAGGGTTCATATATCTTATCTCGCTAGAATAGATGGAGATCTATGTTTTCCCCTATATAAAGAAGAATCTGTAACCTTAAGTCACCTCTACCTAGACCATTATGTAAATAGCATGTCTCGCTAGTATAAAATATCCCCATAATCTCGCCTAATCCGAATAAATATCTAGTATACAACTTATATGGAGAGTTTTGTTTCCCCTCATACATTTTTCATTCTCTTGTTTTATGGCACTACCCCCACACCTTATTATCATAAATTGTACTGAATATAGACTACCGACTCTGATGGAATAGAGTTGTGTACTATGTTTTTGCTGTGATATGTTGACACAGCAACAGTTGCAAAATACGACTTTATTAGGGCTGCCTTGAGGGTATCTCTCTGTCAGGTTTTAGTAATATTTGTATCCTAACGTGAAGAATTTGTCCTTCTTTCATTGTTTAAAACGAAATATAGCATGATTCTTATCTATTTGGAGGGAATGTTACTAATAATCAAGTCTTCTAATAATTACTGGCCAACATACACTGCCGAGCGTGCCTGCCATAGGAGCCAGTTCTCCTGTCTGTGTTTCAGTGAGTTATTCCATCATATTCCCATCATACCACCTCCTGATTTAAATCTAATAAGACTCATGTCGCCTTATACCCCTAGGTTGTTCTCTTTATGATTTTATTGTAAACCTTTTTGTTTTAAAAATATTACAAATGTCATCGTCAATAGTATAAGTCTATAGTCTTGCTTGTTTTATAGCTTATTTTGTTAGATTTTAGTATAATCTTTACAAGTAGGGTCCCTCCCATATATACCCAGATAGTAGCCTAATTCCAATATTTTTACCTCTGCGAAATCTCTATGACAAATAATAAAACTCCGAGATTGTGTATTTTTATTTATTTTTTTTTAAACCGCTTAATAAGGCTCTAGCTTTCGGTTATGGTGGTCTTTCTACAGGAGCAACGCGATGGTGGTGAATCGTTAGTAGCTGCTATATATTTACCTAATATATTTACATCTTTACAAATTTTTTTATAAAAGAACTATTAACTTCTCGATACATGCTAAGTATCCAGACTATTTACATATTTCTAAACTAAGGTAAAAACTATTATATAATAATCTAACTTATGAAATTTGAATTAGCTATGGAACAGAGTTGTGAAACAAGAGTTACTGTATTAAATATGGGGAAGTGTACGTTTAATTGCTATTTATGAGTTCTGTGTATGATTCTGGAATTTCAATGTGTCTATTGATGCAGGCGTGTTTTAATGGAAAAAAAGGGGGGGGCTTCTAAGTACAGTCCTTTCTGTTCGTTGTTTATATTGGTATAAAAGGTTTTTGGGTTACTTAGGTTGAAGGTGTGATCTGTATTTTGAGTGTGTTGGAATAAAAGAAAATTTTTTATCCTTTCTATTTATGGATCTGGTGTGCCCATTCATTCTATCTATTACTTGTCTACCGGTTTCGCCTATGTACATACTATTGCATTGGTTGCATTCTATTGAGTACATCGCTTGACTGTTGCATATTGGTGAGTTATGGCTATCTTTTTGTTATGATTTCTGACTATTGCGCCTATGTTAGGTGTGTTTTCATAATATGTCTTTATACCATATTTCCTAATTCCTCGGGCTATTGTTACGCAGTTAGGAGGGTAAGGTATGATGCAAATAGATTTGTATGTTTGACTATTGTTTGTGTTATTTGGGTTATAAAAATGCCTTAATATGAATCTATTTACAGTTGATCTGTAGAAATTATAGAGATCCTTCGCTATAATTTTCCTCTATGAAATAGCTACCAGCGTCCTCAGTGGGTTGCTAAATCGCCAGAAGGTGTGGTTATCCCAGAAATCTCTTAAAGGGATAGTTGAGACAACAAGGGAGGCAGGGGAAGGGGCCGCCATTTTCTCTTTCATGGAAGAAGAAGGAGGGCGGGGGAGAATGGACGTTGGACTCCCACATTCCTGAGACTTCGTTAGTTCCCGAGACACCCGACTCTATACACATTCCAGGAAGGACCTGTCAACGGGCCTCCCTGACGCTGGGCCTCCTTCGGGGGGTCCTTCCCACGCCTTGTATGGAAGAAAGTTTTCACTTGAGTCCCCCTGTACCTTGTATATTATCTGATGTTCCATCTCCTCAAGTGTAACCTTAGCTGTATAGGTCCTATATTTGCCTATTCCTATGTCACACTTGTATACCCTAATAAGGAAGTTTTACTAGGTCACTCCTTACATGCTCCGTTCCCATATGTCTAAAATCGGGAACGCGACAATGGCGCCCAACGTGGGGCCCGAATTTAGTATATATTTCGTCTTAAATACCTTGGAAATATATACCTAATGAAAAGCCATACTATTTAATTATTTAATTAATTAAATTGGTGAAGTAGTCCACACCCTGAGTTGAGAATCTATATCTAGAGTGACTTACAAGATTTCCAGTGGTCTTACTTAGGAATGTCATGTTGTTGCCTTGTGAATTTCCGCTAATCTTAAAGAGCTATTCATAGCGCCCTTTCAGTTTTCTAACCACACTCACTGTTATGATTTTAAATCGTGAATTTCAATTCATACTCTCCGTTTCACTGGCATGTTACCAGGCAAATGAAAGTTAAGTTGAGACGGCGTCTACCGCATCACTCGCCGCGCTCATTTACGATTCACATTGTTTGTGACAAAGCCTTATTAATATCATTGATTTCTGATATCAAAGTAAAACGTTTATGGGGATGAGTATCTTTTATTCCGGTCTTCTCAAGCTTTCGGGCTTGTCCAAGCTTTCGGGCTTGTCCGCCCTTCTATAGGAGAAACATATACAATGTATCAAGAAAATATAACGCCGCCTGATGCTAAAACTATTATGATTCTATGTACATATATATATGACATAATAAAAATATGATTTTTATTATTCATTAATATAATTATATTTTAAATAATCATAGAACCAAACACAGAGTTGATTTTTAAAATCCTCAACAAAAGGAGTACAACCCAAGATGTTTTTTTGTTTATACTTAGATTATATTATTATAAAATTGAATGTATGCAAACTGTTTTGTTCTTAAAATATAATCATTAAAATAAATACAATTTTGGAAATAAAAGTTATCATTCACTTCAATCCACGACTGCATGAATGAATTGGTAACGTACCTAAAATACATCTTTTTTTATGACAACTAAAATTTAATAGTCGACAGGATGTATTTTAACCCTGTACGAGAAGAATTCCAATAGATTTCAAAGCCGTATATAAAAAAGAAAAGCTTTTTTGAAAATAGAAATAGAAATATATATTTGATTATTATTTAAAGACGTCTTACGTTAAGACGAAAATGGAATTATTTTAAAGATGTAAATTTTTTAACTATAAAATTCGAAATTACAATTTGAAAATTAAATTTCTTTATATATTAAATATAAATGCCAAAATTAAAAGACAAAAATAAAAGTAACGCATTGCAAATCGAAAAAAATATGTCAGACAACAATAAATTAAACGTATGTAAATTTAACCCTAATGGAAGTCTAGCCCTAAAATCGTGGCTCAAATATTTCAACCATAAGGCTTTCATAGAAGAATTAAATGATACCTGGAAATTGAAAAATATTGGAGATTTTTTAGTAGAAGAGGCTTTTGATTTTTATGTGGAAACTTGTTTGGATATTACAAGTTGGCCTGAACTAGAGGGTAAATTAGTGTCTCATTTTTACAAACAAGAAGTTAATCCATTTACAGCTTTTATTGAACTGAAATATGATCCAGAAAAGGGGATTGAAGATTATTTTAAGGAAAAAACGTCCCTAGCTTCTAAAGCAAAGATTTCAAAAGAAAATTTAATAGAAGGCCTGACAAATGGGTTAACAACTGATTTTAGAAAACTAGTTATTACATCAAAGGTGGACACTCCAGAAGAATGGATAGAGTTAGTATCTAAACTAGAAATGATTGATCGACATAAGGAAATGGAGGAGTCATCTTTTAAAAGGGAAACAGCCCCAAGAGTGGAAGTACAACAAAAGCAATGGGGACATCCAGGAAGAAGCCCTATGGACTATAGTTCTAAAAGACGCCCCTGCCGAATTTGCCTGAACAGGGGACATGCCGGACGCTTCCATCCTGAGAATAGGTGCTGGTTTCGCGAGAGGGCCGTGCAAGCCCCCACCGCTGCAAGCTTCATGTCCGTGCCGTCTCGATCCATGGACACCTTGACGCAGACAACAGCCCCTTCGAGCGAATGCCGACCAGCTCCGCCTCAACACTCCTGACGCCAAGGTCTGTATATAAATCTAAATATGAATAATATCAGTATTGTAGCTCTCATGGATACTGGCTGTACCTTCTCTATAATTCCTCAACATATGATAGATAAGATTCAACCAAACTATGTTGTTTTTAATAATTTACCTCTTATTAAACAGACATCCGGTATGCTAAATATAAATTCAAAAATTAATATTAATACAACTATAGGATCTGTTGTTAGAGATATTGATTTTTATTCCTCTGATATTAATTTGCCATATGTATTGCTTTCTTTACACCATATAAGATTATTTAAATTAGACATTGATTTTCAAAGTTTTACAATTACTCAATTTGGTAGAATTCTTAATGTTAATTACCATAACCCTAATAATAATAATTGTACACATCATAATGTAATTCCTTTTTCGCAATCTATTATTCCTCCTAATGAAAATGATTTTAGAAATTTTAATAGTGTAGAATTTGATGAAAAACTTTCACCATATGAAAAATCTCATTTAATTAAATTAATTAAGGAAAATAAGGAAGCGTTTGCTGCCCATAAAATGGATATAGGACATATTAAAGCAGATCCAATTAGAATTAAACTTACCTCACAAACACCTATTTCATTAAAGCCTTTTAGACCTTCCTTCTCGGACAACATTGAAATTAAAAGACAGATTGAAGAACTTTTAAAATATAATGTCATTAGACCATCGTATTCCTCCTATGCATCCCCTGCTATGTTGGTAAATAAGCGAAATGAAGGCAAAATTCGACTAGTAATAGACTACAGAAAATTAAATGATATAATAAAAAGAGATTCTGAGCCCATACCAAGAATAGATTTTATATTAGATAAGCTTTCAGAAGCTAATATCTTCACTACACTAGATCTTTTATCAGGTTATCACCATTTAGATATACACCCAGATGATAAAGAATACACAGCTTTTACTACCACTCACGGACTTTACAAATTTAATAAATTATCTTTTGGATTAAAAAATAGTCCAAGTCAATTCCAAAGAGTTTTAAGGCAAATTTTAAATAAATATGATATTGATTTTTGCATGAATTACTTCGATGACTTCATTATATTTTCAAATAATTTTCAGGAACATTTGACCCATTTAAAAGTAATTTTAGATATTTGCATAAAGGAAAATATTAAGCTAAAACTAAGTAAATGTAAATTTGCTACTTATCAGATTTCTTTTCTAGGGTATGAAATATCAAACCATCAATTTTCACCCAGCACTAATAATATAGAAACGATTAGAAATAAAATTAGGAATAAAACGATTAGGAATAAAAAGGATTTACAACGAGTTTTAGGATCTATTAACATTTACTCAAAATTTATCCCTAATTATGCTAAACTCAGACTCCCTTTGAATAATTTGTTGAAAAAAGATGTAAAATGGAAATGGTACGAAGAATGCGAAACCGCATTTTCTAAATTAAAAAATATAATAACCTCAAAACCTATATTGGCTATCTATAATCCTAAATATCCTATACACCTTTACACGGATGCTAGCCAAGAACAGATCGGATCTATCCTAAAACAAGAACAACCCGATGGGCTTTTAAAGCCAATAGCGTATAGAAGCCGTAGAATGACATCTTATGAATCAAACTATTGTGTAACTGAGCAAGAATGCCTTGCTATTATTGATGCTTTGGATTTCTTTTTACCCTACTTAGATGGCGTGCATTTCACCATCCATACAGACCATGCTTGTCTAAAGTATTTGAAGAACATAAAGAACCCAAAAGGACGATTATTTAGATGGAGCTTAAAGCTCTCAATGTTTGATTTTGAGATAAAACACATAAGAGGAACTGAAAATAAAGAAGCTGATTTTCTCAGCAGATACCCCATAGCTCATTTTGTTTCTGACCCAGAACTAAAACAAGCTCAATTTGATGATAACATTAATGATAGGAAATATACTAAATTTAATGGACTTTTAACAATAAAGAAAAAAGGATTAATCAAAAGTGTTGTTCCACCATCATTAAGAGAAAAAGTATTAATAAGAGCTCATCAAGATTACGGCCATATAGGAGTATCTAAAATGTTAAATCTAATTTCCCCTATCTATTATTGGCCCTACCTAATTCAAGATATTTCTAATTATGTAAAACACTGTGAGGTGTGTCAACTCAATAAGATATCTCACCAGAAGAAATTTGGTCTGTTGGAAAGTCTCCCCCCAGCTAAGGATCCTTTTGATCTTGTGTCTATAGACACAGTAGGTGGACTAAATTACTATAATTCTACAAAGAAATTCCTTCACATCATCGTAGATCATGCTACTAGATACATTTGGGCTTTCCCCTCAAAAAGTCAAACTACTGACTCATATATAAATTGCCTAAACAAAATTTTTCAAATACAAAAACCAAAACAATTTTTAAGTGACAGGGCACCATCATTTACTTCACCAAGATTTAGAAAATATTTGATTAACACTAACATTAAACAATTATTGACTTCATCATCAAGACCTCAGTGTAATGGGTTAAATGAACGACTTAACCAAACCATAATAACCAGGTTAAGATGTAAATTCAATAACTTGAAAGGAAAATCAATACCATGGACGAAATTGTTAGATTCAGTACTAAATGAATATAATAATACTCCCCATTCCATAACAGGCTATACTCCTACTTACCTTTTGTATGGTAAGCTCCCTTATGATCCCCCCTTAAAAGAATCAGAATTTTACCCCCCTATAGACACTGCCAGAACAAATGCCTATAATAATACATTAAAATTTCATCAGATAAATAAAATTAGATATGATCAACATTATCAACCTTCCACCTTTAAAGTAGGCGATAAAGTTTGGTTACAAACCTTTTACCATCCAGATAACCGAAAATTAATGCCTCCAATGTCTGGGCCATTTACAATCTTAAAACAGATATCCCCAGTCAATTATGAAATTGATAAACCCCAATCTAATTTAGGAAAAACTACCATGGTAATTCATTCATCCAAATTGAGGCCATACTACCCAAAAGAAGGATTTGAGTTAAAACTGACCAAAAGTAAAATACCCACTTTAGAGAAAAAACCAAGCCAACAAGTGGCACCTAAGGTACTGAAAAGTAGAATCCCTCTTCTTACTAAATAATGGTAGGGAAATCTTAATACAAATAAGACAATACCAAAAATAACTACGCCTAAAATTTTAGCCTTGAGAATATAATTTTTGTGCACACATAAGATATAACTTGACACTTTTCTTTTCAATTGTTGTAAATATTTTACATTTTGATTTTATTTGTTGAGAAATTCACTCATATGATTCTATATATTTTCCCTCACAAATTTTATATGGAACATTTCATATTCGAACATTCTTTTTTTTTAATGTAAATAATAAAACTTCATGTGTAAATATTTTTCATTATGTGGAAGTAAATAACCCATTGTTTTATGTTTTTATTCTGATCAAACCAAATAAATGTGAAACAAGATGTTGGATACCACTCGTCATTATGAGAAATAAATTTGTGATTTTCAAAAATATATTTTTTGGCATGTGGCAAAATACCTTTTGAATCTTGAGAGCCTGAGAAGGCCTACTCAATTCATGAGGTAAATCCCTTTATGAATTATAGGAAGGAGACACCTATAAATTCAAATAAGATTGGATAATTTTCAGCTACTGTCAAGAAAAAAGGTACCAATAGGAATATGTAGAGGAAATAAAGAGCATCATTGATATAGTTTCAATTGGTATCCTCCATCTTAATTGATAATCTATGTAAATAATAATGATACTTTTTTTTACTTTGAAAATTACTCCCTAATTTTTATCCTTGGAGGGAAGAAATGACATAATAAAAATATGATTTTTATTATTCATTAATATAATTATATTTTAAATAATCATAGAACCAAACACAGAGTTGATTTTTAAAATCCTCAACAAAAGGAGTACAACCCAAGATGTTTTTTTGTTTATACTTAGATTATATTATTATAAAATTGAATGTATGCAAACTGTTTTGTTCTTAAAATATAATCATTAAAATAAATACAATTTTGGAAATAAAAGTTATCATTCACTTCAATCCACGACTGCATGAATGAATTGGTAACGTACCTAAAATACATCTTTTTTTATGACATATATATATATATATTAGGATGTTTTTGCATATTATTTGTTTTCTTAAGATATATATATTTTTTATTTGGTTAAGGTATTTATACATATTCTACTATTGTTTGCTATATTCTATGAATTATCTTATAGGTTAGAAATTCTATTATTTAAGTAGTTTTATAATAGTTATGGGCTATTACATATAAGTTACTTATATTATTGTTGATATTATTAGCTGGTACTAGGATATATTGTGTTATATGTTTCGGGCAAATCTATTTTCTATTAATGCTATTGTGTTTTCTGAATAATAGAGAATCAATTATAAGCCTTTGATATTTGCTGTTTATGTTATTGTAATGTATTCTAGGTTCTCCTAATGCGAAAGTGTGGCCTGTTTCTTTGCAGTATTGGAAAATTAGAGATCTATTGTCTTGATTAATAACGTTGCGTCTATGTTCATATATTCTATTGCTGACTCTCCTTCCTGTCTCTAGGGAAGATCGATTCGGCCGTGAAATGGCCTAGAGCAATGAGCTAGTCTTATTTTGTTGTAGACATAGAATAAAATATTTTCAGAGAGATATTAAGAACTCGAGCTGTTGGTAAAAAAAAAGTATGAGTACACATTCTATAGATCATCTAAACAATGTATAGTAGGGGTTATCTACATGTTCAGGCAAAGAACAAAGATAGGTTAGATTGTCATCACGATTAAGTGATTTAGAAATAATCTGGTTTAGGGAAGTAGTTGAATGCCAAGATTTCCTTCCTATGAATTTTCTCTTGGATTGAGAGGGACGGGGAACATGCCAGACAAAACACTCCCAATGACGAGTTGGTAAGAACAAGTTTTAAGATATTACAAGTAGAATTTGAAATACTAGTGGAATGTCCTAGACCCTCAGTGCACATCTATTCGTTTTATTATCATTATATACTCAATATTACTATATAGCATGTATCACTCCTTTATTATATTCATGTATATTTATATATATATAGAAAGCACGATTCGGATTATAAATGTGTGACATTTTGGTAGCAGTGTTGTTACCATCTTCAGGAAAAATACACCAAACAAGTTTTAATCACAGCATATATATATTTTTTTGTCTATTTACCATAATATTATTCTCATATCAGTGTTATTATAATACACTCCCATATCAATGTTATTTCCTTCCCATATATCATATTTTTTGTTTGGCATATTTATCATACAGAGGTGATATCTTCTCACTTAATGTATCATCCACCATGTTTACCTTTTTTTCTAATTACCTGCACGAATAGTTATATATAGATAAGACACAGTTTGAGCTATACTCTATAAAAGGATAAAGGTAACGAGATCGAATCCAGAAAAAATAATTAATATGTGTGACATTTTAGTAACAGCATTGTTACCATCTTCGGACAAATGTACCGAATGAGGATTCTATTCACAATTTATATATTCACCTGTTTACCATAGTATATCCTATATATATATATATATATATCAAACCATTCCCTTCCTACTTATAGTAAATATCCATTTAAAAAATTTTTTTAACATCGCGTATATCTGCATTGCTCCACTTTGGCATACATCGTATCCGTGCAACTTTAATATGTATATTCACTTCCCACGTTTCTGTTTTGCCCTATTATTAATGTCATTGATAGGAGTTGCAATTTTAGTTTTTTATTATTATTATCATTAACATTGTAACCATGTATGGCCATTCCTTTGCTGTCATATGTATCATACAGAGTTAATAAAGTTTTTATTTTTATTTTTTTTTTTAGATATGTTTTAGGAATTGTACATATCTATGTTAACACGCACAATTCCTTGGCGCCCTTAATAATTATGTTTACCTAGAAGGTACTAAGAATTTGTTTGTATAGAATCGATGCTTAGACCATCCCACACCTCCACCACAGGGACTATGGTTGGGAACATGTGGACTCGACTCACATCTGGGCCAAGACTCCCCGGAATACAGACAGCGAAAGGATGGGCTTAGTACATTGCCCATTAAATGGTAGGGTAGAATTTCCTCCAGTAATTACATTGAGATAACATGTTCCAGGTTCATGGCCCGTGTATTCCTCCTTTGCCCGAGTGTCAGTGATTGCATACTGATATCATAAAAGAATGCATTTCTCCCAACTTTCATATTTCTCATAGACTATAAACAGATATGAATTAGAATAAACGCATTCTTTCACTCTGGTGGGGGAGGAATTGTTGGGTCAGATTTTCCACCAAACAAGACCCAACAAAGATGTAAACACTTACATCATATAAATATATACGCAGTGTCTCGCCGAAGTGTTTGTTGCCTAGGTGGAGAACTCCCAACGATGGCCGACGATGCTCTAAAGACCCAAAAACCCGCTGCGGAAGGGCCGAAATGAAGGCTGTACAAAGAGCACATGTACAAACAAAACTAGACACTTGAGGACACCAGACTTCCATGCCGAAAGCTGATGCCTGGTGGGGAGGAAGACATGGGTGACATCCAGAGACATCCGTGCTGGGAGCTGCTGTACCATATGTACGTATATTCCCTTCATTTTAGTTAGAGGTGACCAAAGGAAAACAATTTGTCATATAAACATTAAATCAATAACCTTTTCTTTTATATACTCGGGATATATATATCATTTAATTTACTAAAGAAATTAATTTGTTTTTCAATATATATACAATTTTTTTTTCTCGCGCGGCAACACGGTAAATTGGAGGCGTGGTCATGATCACGTGCGTGTTGCTTTCGACGAATGAAAATGCCAGCCAATAGAAACTTTGGCATGATCAGCGAATGAAAATGAAGAGAGGCAAGGATAAAAGGAGGTTTTTCTTGGCTAAAAAGGGAGAGATACACAGAGTCGCTCAGTGACAGGAGAGATTCAGCCAGTCGGGCCTGAGACGTAGAGGAGACCAGACCTTGCCGCCGCTTTCGAGAGAAGGTAAGCCCCCGCCATTATGGCTTAGCTCCCCCTTTTATTTTTCAAATAGAAACTAAACAATTTAGATTTTGAATGGGCCCTAAAGGGCTTTAAGGGTTCATATATCTTGTCCCGCTAGAATAGATGGAGATCCATGTTTTCCCCTATATAAAGAAGAATTTGTAACCTTAAGTCACCTCTACCTAGATCATTATGTAAATAGCATGTCTCGCCAGTATAAAATGTCCCCAAAAATCTCGCCTAATCCGAATAAATATCTAGTATACAACTTATATGGAGTGTTTTGTTTCCCCTCATACATTTTTTTTTATTCTTTTGTTTTATGGTACTACCCCCCCACATCTTATTATAACAAATTGTACTGTAATATAGAGCTTCCGGCTCTAATGGAATAGAGTTGTGTATCGTACCGCATTGTGATACTTTAACACAGGAACAGCGGTAAATACGATTCTACCCGCTTGAGGGTATCTCTTTGTCAGGTTTCAGTAAAATGTATTTTTATATGTGGAATTTACCCTTCCTTCACTGTTTAAAATAAATATTGTATGGTCCTTACCTATTTGGAGGGAATACTACTAATAAAATTAAGCATTCTAATAAATTGCTGACCACATGTACTGTCGAAAGTGCCTGTCATGTCCTCAGTGATTAAATAGGCCAGTTCCCCTGCCTGTGTTTAAGTGTGTTTTTTTTTCATCATACTTACCATTATGTTATTCGTTGATTTAATCTTAGTAAAGACCCATCTTGCCTGATCACTCATTGGTTTGTTCCCCCCATGGTGTAATTGAAACCTTCTTTTGTTTTAAATATATTACAAATGTCATTGTCGATATGGAAAGAGATTTCTGATACGACATATTCTTTACTATTCTCCCTGAATATCCTTGTCTAGCACCAAATCTCTTCCAGAATTATCCATAGTCAATTTGTGGCATATACTGTGCAACATCCATGGAGTCATTATTGATTAGACAATCTATAAAGACACCTTCTGGCGATTTAGCTACCCGCTGGAGGCGCTGTGAACTATTTCAGAGAGGAAAATTATAACAATAGGTTTCCATAATTTCTACAGATCAACTGTAAATAGATTCATACACAAAAGATATAGCGCGGAAAATCTAGGACAGATGTGTAAAGAGATTCCTCATTAAACTACGATAATATAAGACCAAATTAACATTTTTATATTGAAGTATAATATGTTGAAATCAATATTTCAGAATTAGATATCATGAAGTACCAGGTTCAGATTTTATTGGTAGAAAAATCTGATTAAACATGCAGGTATCCTTTTAATCCCGATTTTTATAACAAAGATCCAACAAAATGCGTTGAATTGGGTTATTATCTGGATATATGGAAAGGACTCTATTTGTAAAGATTATACTAAAATCCAACAAAATATGCTATAAAACAAGCAAAACTATAGACTTATACTATTGACAATGACATTTGTAATATATTTAAAACAAAAGAAGGTTTCAATTACACCATGGGGGGAACAAACCAATGAGTGATCAGGCAAGATGGGTCTTTACTAAGATTAAATCAACGAATAACATAATGGTAAGTATGATGAAAAAAAACACACTTAAACACAGGCAGGGGAACTGGCCTATTTAATCACTGAGGATATGACAGGCACTTTCGACAGTACATGTGGTCAGCAATTTATTAGAATGCTTAATTTTATTAGTAGTATTCCCTCCAAATAGGTAAGGACCATACAATATTTATTTTAAACAGTGAAGGAAGGGTAAATTCCACATATAAAAATACATGTTACTGAAACCTGACAAAGAGATACCCTCAAGCGGGTAGAATCGTATTTACCGCTGTTCCTGTGTTAAAGTATCACAATGCGGTACGATACACAACTCTATTCCATTAGAGCCGGAAGCTCTATATTACAGTACAATTTGTTATAATAAGATGTGGGGGGGTAGTACCATAAAACAAAAGAATAAAAAAAAATGTATGAGGGGAAACAAGACACTCCATATAAGTTGTATACTAGATATTTATTCGGATTAGGCGAGATTTTTGGGGACATTTTATACTGGCGAGACATGCTATTTACATAATGATCTAGGTAGAGGTGACTTAAGGTTACAAATTCTTCTTTATATAGGGGAAAACATGGATCTCCATCTATTCTAGCGGGACAAGATATATGAACCCTTAAAGCCCTTTAGGGCCCATTCAAAATCTAAATAGTTTAGTTTCTATTTGAAAAATAAAAGGGGGAGCTAAGCCATAATGGCGGGGGCTTACCTTCTCTCGAAAGCGGCGGCAAGGTCTGGTCTCCTCTGCGTTTCAGGCCCGACTGGCTGAATCTCTCCTGTCACTGAGCGACTCTGTGTATCTCTCCCTTTTTAGCCAAGAAAAACCTCCTTTTATCCTTGCCTCTCTTCATTTTCATTCGCTGATCATGCCAAAGTTTCTATTGGCTGGCATTTTCATTCGTCGAAAGCAACACGCACGTGATCATGACCACGCCTCCAATTTACCGTGTTGCCGCGCGAGAAAAAAAAATTGTATATATTGAAAAACAAATTAATTTCTTTAGTAAATTAAATGATATATATATCCCGAGTATATAAAAGAAAAGGTTATTGATTTAATGTTTATATGACAAATTGTTTTCCTTTGGTCACCTCTAACTAAAATGAAGGGAATATATGTACATATGGTACAGCAGCTCCCAGCACGGATGTCTCTGGATGTCACCCATGTCTTCCTCCCCACCAGGCATCAGCTTTCGGCATGGAAGTCTGGTGTCCTCAAGTGTCTAGTTTTGTTTGTACATGTGCTC
The DNA here is from genome assembly GCA_030710605.1 of Cordylochernes scorpioides. Classification (NCBI taxonomy): domain Eukaryota; kingdom Metazoa; phylum Arthropoda; class Arachnida; order Pseudoscorpiones; family Chernetidae; genus Cordylochernes; species Cordylochernes scorpioides. The sequence continues at coordinate 104,586,902 of CP092869.1, read as the reverse complement.
TTTGTACATCCTTCATTTCGGCCCTTCCGCAGCGGGTTTTTGGGTCTTTAGAGCATCGTCGGCCATCGTTGGGAGTTCTCCACCTAGGCAACAAACACTTCGGCGAGACACTGCGTATATATTTATATGATGTAAGTGTTTACATCTTTGTTGGGTCTTGTTTGGTGGAAAATCTGACCCAACAAGGGGAACAAAACCAATGAGTGATAAGGCAGCATGGGTCTTTACTAAAATTAAATCAACGAATAATATGAAGGTAAATATGATGGAAAAACACACTGAAACACAGGCAGGAGAACTGGCTTATTTGATCACTGTGGGCATGACAGGCACTCGCGACAATGCATTGGCCGGCAATTTATTGGAAGACTTGATTTTTTTAGTAGTATTCCCTCCAAATAGGTAAGAATCATACAATATTTCATTTAAACAGTGAAAGAAGGGCAAATTCCTCATATGAAAATGCATATTACTAAAACCTGACAAAGAGATACCCTCAAGGCGGGTAAAATCGTATTTACCGCTGTTTCTGTATTAAAGTATCACAATAAGGTACAATACACAACTCCATTCCATTAGAGCCGGAAGCTCTATATTTCAGTACAATTTGTAATAATAAGATGTGGGGGGTAGTACCGTAAAACAAAAGAATGAAATATGTATGAGGGGAAACAAAACACTCCATATAAATTATATACTAGATATTTATTCAGATTAGATAAAATTTGGGGACATTTCCATACTAGCGAGATATGCTATTTACATAATGATCTAGATAGAGGTGACTTGAAGTTACAAATTTGCCTTTATAAAGGGGAAAGCCTAGATCTCCATCTATTCTGGCGGGACAAAATATAAGACCCCTATCATTCCCTTTAAGTTACTTAAAGCCCTTTAGGGCCCATGCGAAATCTGAGTTAGTTACTGCTTAAAAAGGGGGGGTGCTAAGCCATAATGGCGAGGGGCTTACCTTCTCTCGGAAGCGGTGGCAAGGTCTGGTCTTCTCCTTTCTGCGTCTCAGGCCCGACTGTCGACTCTGGTTGGATCTCTCCTCCCACATTTTTGCCAAGAAAACCCCCTTTTATCCTTGCCTCCCTCCATTTTCATTCGTTGCTCGCGCCAAAGTTTTCTATTGGTTGGCATTTTCATTCGTCGAAAGCAAACACGCACGTGATCATGACCACGCCTCCAATTTACCGTGTTGCCGCGCGAGAGAAAAAAAAAACATTGTATATTGAAAAACAAATTAATTCCTTTAGGAAATTAAATAATATATATATCCCGAGTATTAAAAAAAAAAGATTATTGATTTAAATGTTTATATGACAATTTGTTTTCTTTTGGTCACCTCTATCTAAAAATGAGGGGCATATATGTACATATGGTACAGAAGCTTCCAGCACGGATGTCTCTGGATGTCACTGGTGTCTTCTTCTCCATCAGGCATCAGCTTTCGGCATGGAAGTCTGGTGTCATCAAGTGTCTAGGCTTATTTGTACATGTGCTCTTTGTACATTCTTCGTCTCGGCCCTTCTACAGAGGGCTTTGGGATACACGTCCAGGGCTGTTTCCTCCCCTGCCCTGACCTTTAGAGCACCGTCGGCCATTGTCGGGAGTTCTCCACCTAGGCAACAAACACTTCGGCGAGACACTGCGTATATATTTATATGATGTAAATGTTTACATCTTTGTTGGGTCTTGTTTGGTGGAAAATCTGACCCAACAATATGAGGCGGACCTCCTATCCTGTAACCCGTTCTGTGGTTTCTTAGACGCCTCCCTCATTAAGAACCATCAGCCTTCCCCATCGGGAAATTCTAGCTTGACCATTGATCACAATGGACTGCATACCGTTTCCCGAAAAGGTGTAACTAAAATCATAATTCCAAAAACACTCACCAACAAACTACTACAAACAGTACACACACAATACAACCACCCAGGAATTTCACAAATGACAAGACTCATCTCCGCTCAGTATTATTGGCAGGGCATGTCAAAAGACATTACACAGAAGGTTGAAACCTGCCCAACCTGCCAGTTGACAAAACGTCCATTGGGGCCCACTTACGGGGAATTAGGTCAACCGCCAGAAACCAAAGGACCCTTTGACCTACTATCCCTCGACACCATAGCAGGGTTTGCCAAATATGGCAACGCCAAAGTTTACCTCCATGTCGTAGTCGACCATTTCTCGCGCTACACATGGACGTTCCCATCCAAATCCACCAGCATTTCTACCTATCAACAGGTACTCAAGCGAGTATTACAGGATGGATCTCCGAAACGCCTTCTTACGGATAGAGCCCCTGCATTCACTTCGCCAAAATTTAGGAGCATCCTGCTTAACAGGAATAATCCACAAGCTAACGGTCTATGTGAACGCCTAAACGCCACCCTTACAGGAAAACTTAGGCTACTACATTTGGAGAACCCTAAGATCGCATGGACCAAGTTGGTCAAACGAGTTACCACTATATACAATAATACCCCACACTCTGTCACCGGTTTTCCGCCCATCTACCTGATGTTTGGCGTTCTACCCCCAGAACTTTCTGACCACACCACACCTTATCCAGACATCGACAGAGCTAGGAAGATCGCACACACGAGAACTCAAAACAAACACATACGAGATAAAAACGCTTATGACCAACGACACAAACAACCACACTTCGAAATAGGTGACCTGGTGTTGGTTAAAATATATCATCACCCCAACACAGGGAAACTCGCCCCATATTTCACAGGACCATACACCATATTAGAGATCATCTCCCCAAATGTGGTCTGTATCGATAGGCCCAACCAACCTCTCCAAAGAGATACTGATACAGTCCATGTGAACAAACTTAGACTATACACTGAAAACATCCCATATATTACGCCACCCGCAATCAAGATACACTATTTGCAACCCCAGGATAATTACACGTTTCCATTTAAACACCTCACACCCGAACTTTTTCCAGCAGAGCCGTTGACAATCAAACCAACAAACAGCGAGCCTTTCAATCATTTAGATCCTACCATTTTTACCGAAACCCGATTTACACCATTCACCCATAATAACAAAGAACGCGACATCGCCCATCCACCGGTACATCCAATGCCAAGTCCGCCACAATCAATAGAAGTACAACACGATAATCAAAAAACCCAACTCGTGGAGAAGACATGGGAGAAAATGTGCAGATATCCCATATTTCACTTAATATGTTTTATCTGTCTTCTGATTATGCCCTATAAACTCGCTCCATTTATAATAATAGCTTACATTGGATTATATACCCTACGGCCCCAACGGCTTTACCAGTTACAGGAAGCAGTCTTCCATATAGGAAGTTCCGTCCTAAAAGCCATCTTCCATATAGGCAATGCAATTTTTGAATTTCTAACTCTTATATGGGAGATAATGGAAGAAAACTTAGAGTAAATAAGGGGGCCTCAACCAACCTAATTAAGAAGGTCCAGCGGGCCTGACACCATCTGAATCCATTAGGCGGCAGGAAGAATCAATTACAGAAAGGGGGATAGATTTAGAACTCCCCAAACCGGCCTCAGGTTGCTGAAAGTAACATGGAGGTCATTTTCTCCCCAGCGACACAAAGACGCCGCCATCTACATGTCACCAAATTGCAGTTTCGCTCAAGCTGGACAGATTTAGAAATCTCGCCGAAGGCCTCTCGCTTGGTCGACAAATAAAATTGAGGTCACCGTGTTCCCCCCACTTCCGCCATTTTTAACGGTCACCAAATTGGATCCACATTCACAACGAGCTTACATATCGATTCTTACAAAAACACAATTTAATTATATTAATATCATTATATTAATAAACAAATTTAATTCTCAGAACGCAATCCCAATGAATTACACAATCTCTATTCTTCTTCTTCCAAGACTTCCAAAAAAAAAAAACTTTTACATTTACCCACACTAGGCATGTATCCAACACGCAAACACAACAAACCCTAGGTTTTGACAACACAGAAAAATCATTTTACATTTTTCACAAAAAACTTATAACATTTCCAAACAACATCCAAGTGAATTGCCGACCAAATTCGATTCTCTTACTAACATTTTTAAAACAATATTACATGGCAACCCACAAACAAGCACACAACACTCACGACCAATACACAACATTCAGATCTCAAGGTTAAATACGAACAAAAGCACGCACATTACCACTTAAAGGATAGGAAAAATTAGGTAGCAAAGCTTTCGAGCTTACGTTTCTTCCGAAAGGAATAAACAACCACTTTAAAAGGGTCGAGGACACTCCTCGAACCCTGTATTCAAAGATCCGACTCTGGTTACGACCACCCGATAAAAGAAGTGGATATCGGGCGAGCATATCTTAAGTGCCCTAGGGAATTGCATAAAAATCCCTAGAACGCATTAAGGCTCGGGACATATTAACATAATACACTCGGCCTTGAGATCTTGAAGACGATACTACCACAAAACACACCATACACACTTAAGGTTAATTAGATCCCCGTGTCTCCGGTATACATAATATGAACGCACTGTTGGGAAGAATCATGTTTTCACCCATGAGTCGCACAGGAAAGACAAAAATCTACGAGGCAAATAAAAAGAACTGGTTGCGTCGCGTGACCTAGATACATTGGCATGTAACTTTATCACAAAGAGAGTTTGCGAGCCTCTATCTCTACATTTCCCTTATCCCATTCATTTACCTTTTTTTAATTCAAAATTCTTAATCAAATTTACCATTTTATCCTAATCAAATATTTACCATTTATCTTAATCAAATATTTACCATTCATATAACAACTTTTTTTATTTTGTTCATAAACCAATTACTTTCTCAACCACTAAACAAATTTTTCTTAACGAAAACTCATTGGTTCTCTTTTAATTTGCTATATTTTTATTTTTGATTTTGATTTCTCAAAAGCCCTAACAGAAAAATTCCCTCGATTTTGTTTTCCCCCATATCGAGTAGAATATTGTGTAGGCACTATTTTTTTTTTTCCTCACTCAACAATGCTACAAAGCGCATTCACTTTGATTTCTCACAACTAAAGTTTATTTTTGATTTCTCAAAAGCCCTAATAGAAAAATTCCCTCGATTTTAATTTCCCCATCTCGAGCCGAATATTTAGGCACCTTTTTCTTTTTACTCAACAATGCACCATAACATTCACTTTGATTTCTTATAATTAAATATTTTGATTTCTCTTACTTATACTCAACCAATATCTCACCAACACCATTCTCTTTTATCTTTTATGTCACCAACAATGCTTGTATATAGCCTCCCAGTAACCATAATTAATTTTCCCCCACAAAATTATTTTTCCTTCACAGAATTCACTTCAGGATACCCCTTTGTGAATTCTTCACATGTAGGGGGCGCATCTGTCATAATTTGTATATAACTAGATGTAACCCCACCACAATATATATGCAATGTATGATCTAAAAGATTTTAATAAAGGTTAGGCTTAGCGAACTGGGAGAGAAGCCATCAGAGAATCCATTACCAGGTTTTCATTATCCAGGAAGCAAAGATTATTACCCAGGAACTAATAAAACTGAGTTCAAAGACCTTCTTCTTCCGGGAGCATGTTAAAACATGACAAAGACAATGGAGTTAGCTACCTCCAATCAGAGTCCAGCAGGACTAGCTAAGATCCAATCAGAAGTCGCCACGAGACGATAGTCAACCAATGAGAGCACTAGAGAGTTAACGAGTTAAATCTCGGACTCAAGTTTGTCAGTAGGGAGCTGGACCTGCCAAGGAACAGTTGGGAGCTCGCCACCACCTTAAGCAGTACGCTTAACACCTTCTCGCTCAGGTCACCTCAATGTTCAATATGTGAGTAGTCACTCCATTAGTCAAAAGCCCTTCTCTCCCTTGATCGCTGGCCTATTTCTCAATCCAATCCTGTGTCCTTTCTCGTTATTCCCCCTGTGAGAAAACCTACCATTTCAGCCAAAACGACTGCGCCCACAATCACCACCAAGTATTTCAACAGGGTTTTACGACAACCAAACAACCAACCATCTAAAACCAACCAATTCCGAAAAAAGATCAAATCCTTATATCTATAAAAATGAAATTCAAAATCGATGTTTGTTATCGCATAGCGCAAAATCTACTGAATCAATCATTATGAAATTTCGCATGTAGGTAGCTGATGATTTCGTTTAACATATAGGCTATTCAAAAAACTAAAAAAGTTAATGTGCTTTTTAAAAAAAAATAAAAAACCAACAAGCGATAGTTCCAGCCTTTTACCGCTTGAGCGCAGCACTGGTCGCGACGATAAATGAATTTGATTGGTTAATAATTAACACGTGTTTTGTTTACACGTTGAATATTAGTTTGTTCACACGATGAATGTTTTTAAAAGGTAAGATTATCCAATCGCCGTGAAACTTTAGGAAGTTATTTACTATACTATTGGGAAGATTTCTGGTTTGAATTCGATTTGAAATAAATATTCTTTGCAATTTTATTTACAAATTTTCTACTTTCACTCGCAAGCAGCGCCTCTCGCGGTTTCTGGTGAAATTACATTTATAAATTGTAAAAATGCTAAAATGCGTTCCAAGTACAATAAATTTAATTAGAAATATGGTAATATAATATTCCAAAGACGCGTTGTAAAAAAACTTGGCATTTAAATATTAATAAATATTTAAAGAAAATATTGTAACGTTTTGTGTTAAATGTCAAAATGTTGTAATGTTAAAATATATTTTACACTGTTAATTTAATTTGCAGTTGTTTTATAATAACGAAGTTGTTGTTTTTATCGTTTGTTTATATAAAAAATTATATTGTATGTGATGATGATAACAAAAATGAATTTTTAAATTAATATACATAATTCATTGAGAAAAAAAAAAGAAATCCTTATCCTTATATCTATAAAAATGAAATCCAATATCGATGTTTGTTATCGCGTTGCGCAAAATCTACTGAATAAATCATTATGAAATTTCGCATGTAGGTAGCTGAAGATTCAGTTTAACATATAGGCTATTCAAAAAACTAATATTCTTAAAAGTATGCAGAAGAAAGATTTGTCATGGTGGAGCATGGTCTTCAATAGGGACATTAGCCAGATTTGGAAAACACATACACTATTTACAGAGGTATCCATAGCTCACATCAAATTCCTGGAGGCCACAGCATAATGAAGGAGCATGCAAGTGAAGAGCTGATTTCTGATGGCGGCCTTCATCTGAAATCCATGAAGACTCTTTCGTTCTCAGGGAGTTCACAAATATACACCCTGCTATATAAAATAAATTTAATTTAGATATATCCTGCGCGCACTGGGGTTAATAAAAAATAATTGACTCTAAATTAAATTAATTTTTCAGAGTCAAATTTGAGATTCAGAACAAATCATTATATTTATTTATATATTGTAATGGTCACAGACAATTAATAAATAAATAAAGAAAAATAAATAAAAGGGGGCAATAAGAATAAATTGGGAAAATATGCATAAATATAACCTGTTTAAAAAAATATATTATGAAAAGTTACTTATCTTATTTGGTGCTTCAGTTGAATGGTTGGAAAATTTCTTCCACTAAAATCTTGAAAGACTACATTTTTGGATTAATTTCTCAGGAGCTATGTTTGAACTCCCACTGCTATCGCTGCTTAGTCTCTATCTTACTTTTCTTATTACCTTCCTCTAAAAGTGCGCCTGAAATTATTTTAACAGAGTAAAAAAAAAAAATTCTATAATATTCCATATTTAAAAAATTAAAAAATTTTGAAAATTAAAAAAATATAATTAAAAGTTATTATTCAAAATATTATTTTAATTAATGAATATTATTTGAAAATATTAAAACAAAATAGCTGCTTATTTATTTCCAATATACAAAAATTAAGAGTAAAAGAAGGTGAAGAGATGGGCTGGTTTGACAATGAAGTATTCTAGAAGTCCGCTTCTTTCTTGTCGAGGCAGCTTCACCATTGTCCACCAGCTTTCTATTAGGTACTGTGGGTGAACTTTGTGGAGGCCGCAGGAGTGGCCTCTACACTAACGTGAATAGATATGAAAAATCCCCGAACCTTATGTTTCTCTTTTAACCTTTTTTTGACGTGACAACGTCTTAAATTAGGTTGCGGCTGGGAGTCACTTATGGAAAAGTGTAACGCCCGGTAATTTGTTACAATGAGTCACCGAACGAGAGTGCTGCGCGCGCAGCGCTAGAGAATTAGGCGCATTGAATCGGCGCATGCTTGTCTCTGTCTTTGTCTTTCTCGAACGTTCTTGGCGTTGGAAAAACAAGAAAGCGTCATAATACAAGTTCACACGTGTGGTTAAAGTATCGTCAGCTGTGTCTGTAGTGAAAATGTGGAGTGCTTAGATTCGTCATTTACAACAACTACAACAATAAAGGTAAATAATTGTACACTGATATTTCATTATCGTAAACTATGATTGATTGATTAATTGTTAGATTGACACAAAAGTTGAGAAACTGAGTTTATAGGTTATGTCATACTATTGATAAATGTTGATAGTGTTAAGTAAATTATTAGTTTAAAATTAATTAATTATTTAATTATTATTTTACAAATTTTAAATAGTTTCAAATATATTTAGCAAAATTTTGAACCTTCAATCTGAATAAATGTTTTGATTTTCGAATTGATTCTTTAAAATTACAAATATTAAGAAAAAGTGGCAGATATAAGAAAACTTTATTTAAACTGTGTTGAGCAAGAATTTTAACATCTAATATAAGTAAATGTTTTAATACAGCCATAATGGCTGTATAATGCAAGAACTTCAGACTCGGGCGGGCGTATATTCGGGCGTATGTTACTCAGATGTTATATTATAAATACACAATAATTTCCTTCGCATTGAGTTTCAACATAGAGGAAGTCCGCACGCTCACATTTTACTGTGGTTACACGATGATCCACATGATAATGCCATTGTTAAAGTACTGCAAGTTACTTGCTTCGCCGCTAATACTAGCTTCGAGTTTATACTCGGTGCTGTATATATTCATCCAGGAGCTAGTATGCAGGATATTGGAATGTTACTATGGCAAGGACTCGGTCTGTACATTCATACATTCACAACAGCCAGTACGTGCCACCGTTAGTGCAAGTTGATTCTGGTATACCGATTCTTCTGTGTGGTGATTTTAACAAAAACGTAAAGCCTGACAACTCGTTTCTTAATTTCATGTAAAATACATATAATCTTGATTGCGTATCAAACGTTTCTAAGTCAACTACGTTAAAAGGAACAACTATCGACTTGACTTTCGCAAGACACATTACAGCAGAAACACTTCCTTTCATTTCATATTTCTCCTATCATCGTCCTATCCTCAACAAAATCACTCAAATAGGAATTAGTTAAGTTTAAGTTTACATGTACAATGTTTTAGTAAACAAAATATATTTCTATAGTTAAAATTTGTGCAATTCTTATTTTCATTCAATTCCTTGTTCCTATTGTGCAATTTAATTATATTCATATCAATAAATATTCTACCGTTGTCAATCGCCCGTAAAACCGACTTTACAGGCAACCATTGTTATTATTTAAAACCACTTAACAAAAATAACTGGAGTGACATTTTGGAGGTTGGAACTGGTAGTTCAATTGTTTTGTATGGGGAAATTTGCTTCAGATACAAGTAATTCAAGATACAAGCAAGGTTGCAGAACGAATTAAACTTGTATGTCGAGGTACCACTGTACTTACTTTTTTTTTTAATATTATTTTTATATATATTCAAATATATATGTGTTAATTTATAATACAATATAATGCGGCTTATGATTGTAGAACGACATTATGTCCAGGGTAGCCTAGTGGACATGGCATCTGCCCAGTAAGCGGAACCCTCCCATCCCTGGACACTTTATTTTTCCGTTTATCATTACTCTTCACAATTCATCCCTAAGGTTAGAGATAATTGTTATTTCTCCTTAAAAATAAATTTCGATTTTTCGTTTAAAAGAAACACATGCGAGATAATTTTCAAATGTCGTTCTACAATATTATGACAAGAAATATTTTATTATTTAATTTAATATTATTCCCTAGCGGTAAATAGTTTTGCTGACCTGTTAATAATTGTCGACTCTTCGCTTTGACGTCATCAATATTTTTTTTTAAATATGATCCCAGTCAACTTAATTTGTTTCTATTTTTTTCATTTTCTTACGTTTCGTTTAAAATATAATATATAACATACTGCGTTACAGTTTTCATAAAAGCCTTCAATTTTAAAATAATTATTTTATTTTAATTTTATTTATGATTTTGAATGTAATTTAATCATAAATTATTTTTGACCAATGACAAAGTTTATTCCTTGTCTTTTCTTGTTTGCACCCCTGCTAAAGATATTTCTGTTCCGAGTCTATAAACAAAATTTTTTAAAATACCTTATTGTGCAATTAATTGTTAAAAAAGGAGCGTTCTCTCGAAATATTTTGAAACAAAATTGTTTTTTTTTTCTTTAAAAATCCAGGTATGCCATTGTTATATAAACTTATTATTGTTATATAAACTTATATTAAATATTAATATATATATACTTACTATTTAGAATTATTTTTCTAAAAACTAACATTATTTTTTTTAATTATCTGAAACTAACCTAACTCAACTTATCTAAAACTAACCTTATTTAGCGATTAAACTAACATAATTTAACCTATTTGAATCTAACCTCATATACACTTTTACACTACCTTTTCATTTCAAAATTAAATTAAAATTAGTTTATATTAAATAATAACATTTTTAAAAATCGACTTTCTGGTTCACACTTTTGTATCTAATCAATTATGTATTTTTTTATTTCTCTCTCTATAAAAAAAAATCTCGGTATAGTTTAGATTAAAATTTTTTAAGTGGCATATTTTCAAGTCATATATTTATACACAAGTTTTATATTTATTTTACAAATATTGTATAATATGTGATTAATAAACTTTATAAAATAAATATTAATACATTTTTAATAACATGACGTTATGTTATATTCCAATAGGTAAAATAGGTTAGTTTCAGACGGGTTATAAATTAGGTTAGATTAAGGTGTGTTATAAAAAGGTTAGTTTCATTAATTAAATTCGATTAGATTCAGATAGGTTATATTAGGTCAGTTTAATCTCTAAATAAGGTTAGTTTTAGATAAGTTGAATTAGGTTAGTTTCAGTTAATTCAAAAAAATGATGTTCGTTTTTAGAAAAATTAGTTCAATATTTTATTTGAAAAAATGTATTTTTTAAACTGTTAAATCTTTTTTAAAATTGTAATTTAAATTTATATATTTAAATTGGTAAAATTCAAAGTATTTCACCGAAATTGTATTTTAAAACGTGTAAAATGCCTCTAAGGTACGGCGGTGTCAACGTATAGCGCCGCCTACCAAAGTTAACCTTTTCTGGGAACTCACCGCTAATGGTCTTTATATACACTTTTACAGTACCTTTATATTACAAAATTAAATTAAAATACGTTTATATTAAATAATATAACATTTTTAAAAATCAACTTTCTGGTTCACACTTTGGTATCTAATCAATTATGTATTTTTTAAATTTCTTTATATAAAAAATCTCTGTATAGTTTAGATTAAAATATTTTAAGTGGCATATTTTCAAGTCTTATATTTATGCACATGTTTTATATTTATTTTACAAATATTGTATAGGATATGATTAATAAACTTTGTAAAAAAATTCTTAATACATATTTAATAGGTAAAATAGGTTAGTTTCAGATGGGTTATAAATTAGGTTAGTTTAAGGTGTGTTATAAAAAGGTTAGTTTCAGATAGGATAAAATTGGGTTAGTTTAATCACTTAATAAGGTTATTTTTAGATAAGTTAAATTAGGTTTGTTTCAAATTTTTAAAAAATAATTACTTTAATATTTTATATTTAAAAGTATTTTTTTTTACTCTTAAAATCTTTTTTAAAATTATAATTTAAATGGATAAAAATTAAAGTATTTCACCGAAATTGTATTTTTAACTCGTGTAAAACGCCTCGAAGGTGCGGCGTACAGTGCCGCCTACCAAAGTTGCTTAATTTTTATCTTCTAGATTTTTAATAATATATCTATAAGACTCAAATTTGAGTGCATTTTATATTTCTTTTCATCTAATATAAAGTTTAATAAGAAAAAAATGAAAGAAAAGTAGTAAATTAATCACAGTATTTAAAAGTATGAACCTGCACATTTTTTTTCCTAACTATTCATTACTCGATGCTTTTTAAAACAAATATTTGTGCCAGGCCCTTCCATATAAACACAATTTCTCAAATAATATTAATAATATTGAAATATATATTGTGATGTGCCTCTCTCTCTCTCTTTTTCAATCTCTCTCGGTCACGGCCGTGAGGCCACGCGGCGATTGAGCTCCGTACTTTTCGCCAAAAGGTACGGTCGAAATGGAGTTTTCAAACTCCTATCAAGTACTCGCGGAGAGCCAAGAGGATGGGGAAGACGATGGTGTAACTCCCATCCAGGAATTAGCTACCAATACCGAGAGATCGGCAGAAGAACATCTTGCCTTATCAACAGCCAGGAAAACAACGAGTGGGGATGCCCCCTCGAGGTCAGCTCAAGGTCAACCACGTGTGACAGGGGCGTCGTCTTCAGCGGGCGCCGTTGTGACAGCTGACGCGTCAGCAAACAGGGCCCAAAACGGATATGTAAATTCGTCTACAAAGAACGGCAGCGATGCAAATCGGGCTGCGGAAACAATCGATAAAAATGTGAATTGGGCGGATCAAGTGGAGGCCGCGGATAAGGATGAAGATCCTACACCTTTCATCCAAGTGAAAAAAAGGAAAGCGTCACCTCCTAAAAGCCAGCCGACCAAGGTTGCGAAGTCGGAATCCAGCGCTCCAAAGCCAGCTGGGAATACACGAGTTTTCAACAGGAATCCCGTGGCAGCCATCAAAAACACCAGGCAACAGCAGCAGATCAACAAGGCCAGATCTGCAGCAGCATCCTTCGATCAGGGCTGCTTTATTGAATGGTGCCCGGATTTCGATCACCTATGCTACATGAGGGCCTTGGAAGAGAAGCTGGGAAGGGGTTCCGTCTTCCAACTCATGAGAATGTCTGGCCACATGCTGGCCAGTCTGTCCAGTGTGGAGAAGGCCGAGCGCCTGATCGAGGACGGACTTACAATCGGAGACACCATCCTCAGAGCGTTCCCGTATAGGAAAAGGGCAGAAAAAATAATTATCGGGAACCTGCCCATCGCCGTAAAGGAGGAGGATATAGTCGCAACCCTGCGGCCATACTGCAGGGTCGTCTCTCTGGCCATCGAGATTGTCAACTGCGAGGGCTACTCCTGGGCCACAGGCAATAGAGAGGCCTTCATCCTCATGAATGATGGCATGAAGCTCCACCAGCTCCCTGGAAAAGTGGATATCAAGTCCAAGGGAGAAACAACACCTGCCTTCATCACGCACGGCGTGAAATGCAGCATGTGCCATCGCCAGGGACATCGGCGAGCCAGCTGCCCCAAGAGAAACAGGGAGGAACGCCCCACTAATCAACAAACACCCAGGCAGGACCCAGCGCGCCTTCCTCCTACCACTCAGACGCCGTCCTCTGCAGCACTCGCCGTGACTCCCCCAGCAGCGCTTGGCAGGCCTCAGGAGACCCCCTCCAAAAGTGTCTCGGCTCCCGCGGCGTCCACTCCCGTCCAACCAACGCCTGCTACAAGCGCCGCAAAATCACCAGCGGAAGGGGTGCCTTTCTCCAGCAAAGTTAGCGAGGCTAAGTTAGCTGTTCCTACCCTGCCCCTCCCTTCTGTTCCCAGAGTGCAGGAGGAAAGCTCTCGGGAGGAAGAAACGCCGAAGAAGGCATCTTTGGCTCTTGAGCAGCTGAAGCCAGTCCTTGAGCGACTCCCTGACACCATATTCAAGGACATTGAAGCGGCGGGCGTTGGGAGAGGAAAGGTGATTCAGGCAATCGCCAACAAAGGCCCTATGAAGGCGCTGATCGCTGCCCTGAATCCCGAGCAGGCGGCCTGCCTGACTGACCTCACCACCAAGTTGATATTCAATATAGAGGATAAGGCCTGCCACCTCTACAAGCGGCTCACCACCATCAGAGCTGCAGCTAATAGAGGGATGTCATGACCTTCCGCATGGCATGCCTCAATGTGCGCGGCATTGCCGTTCGCGAAAGGAGTGTGGAGTTGTGCTGCTTCCTTAAACAGCACGCAGTTGATGTCGCGTTCGTCCAGGAGACGAACGTGCTGGCCCTGAACAATGTCCGGGACCTTTGCCTGGGATACAGCGCCGTCTTCGCGCCATCATCGACACCCAGGGGATCCGGCCTCGCCGTCATCTTGGCGCCAGGAGTCAGCGTCCTCTGGCATTGTGTCCTGTGGCCAGGCAAGATTGCCATCGCCAGCGTCAAGATCTGGGGTCTCGAGACCCGCGTCATCAACTGCCACCTCTCCCACACTCCCGAAGAACGGCATCTCCAACTGCAGATCATCGCAGAGGAAGCCATCAGAGAAGATGCGTGAGCCCTCGGCGACATCAACATCTCCGAGGAGTCTTCGAGCGACTTCGGGTCAGGAGCCGTGGAAGCCTTCGCGGAACTCCTGGACCGGACCGCCCTCGTCGACATCGCCGCCATCTTCGATGCCACGCACCTGCCTACCAGGGTCGCCAGTTATGGAAGCCGGGTTGACGCCGCCCGTCTGGATCGAGTCCTTATACCATCAAGACTCTCTGGGCGCGTCACCCGTTACTGGACCCTCAATTACCGCAACTCGGACCACCGTGCCATTCTTCTCCAAGTGGGGGATCCCCCTTCACCGCCCTGCGCCATCCATCTCCGCGCTACTGCGATCAGCGCCAGTCATCGAGAGGATTGAGGCGCTTCTTAGCGAAGCTTCACAGGAAATCGAAGGCATCCGTACTGGAGATCTATGGGGAAAATGGGGAAAATTGAAGCGGGAACTCGTTGAAGACATCAAGTGCCTCTACGTTCCCCGCGTTGAAGATGAGGACTACGTCACCAGGGCAAGTCGGTTTCTTCGCTCCAGGCTCGAAGCTGAGACCGTGGAGGCGGACTACCCTTCACTGCCTGAACTTGGGCGTGCCCTGCGTGTCCGACAACACCGCCCGGAACTGACGACCGTCTTCGACGCCCAGGGGAACCTCTTCGAGGGAAAGAGCTTGAGGCGCTACGTCTTCAACTCCTTCAGAGAGCGCTTCAACGGCTCTACCTGCAGCCCGGAGGACATCGCTGGGTTCTTGGAGGGAGCTACTGAGTGCATCACTCTGGAGGACAGTGACCCGCTTCATCGAGCAGATATCTCCTTGAATGAGGTGGAAGTTGCCATCAGCCGTCTGCCTCAAGGGAAAGCGGCTGGTTGGGATGGCATACCCTGCGAGCTTGTCAAGGACTTCGAGGACTTCTTCGGTGGAGTCATACATCAAGTCCTCACCGAATCCAAGCTTCGCGGGACTCTTCCAGAATCATCGAGGAGGAATATCATCTGCCTCGTCCCCAAAGCGCACGGTGGTTCGGGCCTAAGCGGTTACCGGCCCATATCACTTTCGACGGCGGACTACAGAATCGTCAGCAGCGTTCTTCTGGGTCGTCTACGTCGCCACCTTCCAGCTATCGAGCCGGATTGCCAGACATACGCAGTTCCGGGAAGATGTCCCTCCTGGAACATCGCGTGCGTGTCTGACGAAGTGGCCCAGGCCTTCAAGAACAAGACACCGCTGGCAGTCATCTCCACCGACCTGCAGTCCGCCTTTGACAACGTGGACCGAGAGTTCCTGGCCTCCCAGCTACGCATCATCGGCCTGCCTCCGCCCTTCATGGAATGGCTCCACCTGCTCTACGCGGAGGCCGACGCTACCATCAAGGTGGATGGAAACTTCACCCGCCCATTCAAAATGCGCAGAGGGCTTCGGCAGGGTTGTGCCTGCAGCGCAGTCCTTTTCTCCATCTTTACGGGTCCCCTCCTGCGCCACTTGGAGAGAATCCTCGGAAGAGGGAACGTCCTGGCGTACGCCGATGACATTCTCCTGCTGATCCGCGAGGATTGGCAGTTTGAGAGAGTCAAGACCGTCTTTGACGAATTCCGGCGTGCATCGGGAGTCAGCGTCAACTTCCCGAAAAGTAAAGGACTGTGGTGCGGCGCCTGGAGGGACCGTGCCGACTCTCCGCTGGGCATCTCGTGGTCCGCATCCTCCATCACGGTACTGGGCTGCGAAATAACATCAGGCCATGGAACCTTGGTCCAGGAAAATCACCTGCTGGGCATCTTGGAGAGGTCGATCTCCAGATGGTCCCCATTTGTTCGCGGCTTCTCCCTGGTGGGGCGGGCGAGAGCGGCCAACTCGCTAGTACTGGCGGCGGTGCTCCACCATCTGCACGGCTACCTGCCCGGTGATGCCACTATCGCCAAACTGCAGGCCAGGCTGATGCGGTTCGTCTGGGGATCCTGCCATCGCGCCGCCTGGCTCCCGGGAGGTCTACTGGCACGTCCTGTGTCCGTCGGTGGCGTAGGACTGCTCGACATCAGGACCCAACTCCAGCTCGCCTGCTTCAAGGGGGTCCAGGCTGCATCCAGAAATGGAGGCAAGAACGCCTACTCTTGGCTGGTGGAGTCTGGAGCCTGGATGACCCCCTTGTCCTCGGGTTCCTGGTTGCTGCCTCGCCGCCGCCGGCTGCTGGATCTATGGGGGCAGGCCTCCTCCATCCTGGGCCTGAACCATCGGGTGTTGCCTGCTCCCACTCTACTGAACCTGCCCCTCGTCGGTGCCTGCAGATTCCTGGCGACGCCATTGCTTCGGGCTCCCTCTAGATGGAGAGGAGTTCGCGTCCGCGACCTGGCAGGCCCTGCTCCGCCGCCCATCGCCAGGCTTACAAGAAGCGCCTGCGAAGATGCAGCTGCTCTTGGGGCTTTTTGCCAACGCCTGGTGGCGGACAACGCGACGAGCATCTACAGGGAGCGGACCTTGGAGGAAGCCGTGGTGCTGCGCGGCACGGCCACGCCGTTCTTGCGCATCAGCACACGCACTGCGCGTCGCATGTTGGAGCGTCCCCGCCTGGCCGCCGTTCCCATCTCGCGGTATCTCCGGCGCTGGGCGCCTGTCGTCGACGTGCCCTCCACCAGCCTGGCGTCCTCATCTCTCCGTCGCTGCTCCTTCGGGGGCCATGCAGCGGACATCGCTCTGCGGCTAGCCCTGCACGCCCTGCCTCATCCGGGGCACCCAGCGTCGAGCCAGCCCGTCTGCATCGCCTGCGGCTCCAGCGACCTGTCGCTGGCTCATCGCTACTGGTCCTGCAGCGCCGTCCGCCCTCTCATCCGAGAGGTGTTCTCCATCATCGGGCGGCCGCCGGACCTGCAATCCTGGATCTTCGCGGTGAACCTCGAGAACCACGCCATCACCATCTCCTCAACGGCAAAGCATGCCATCTACGTTTTCTTCGTAGATCGCGAGATGCGTGGTATCTCTGGGGACCCATTGGCGATCTTCCATCAAACTCTGCAGCGGTGGCAGAGGCGCCATGTACATAGTTGTATTTTTTAATCATTTTCAAAATCTTTTTTTTTATTTTATTTTATTTTTTTTTTATTATTATTTTTTTTTTTATTATAACCATCATCCTTATTATTAGTGCGGACTGTGCACTTTACATGTATTGACAGGATGTCAATAAAAATTTGTCAATTGTCTCTCTCTCTCTCGGCCGTGCGGCCACGCGGCGCGCGAGCTCCGCATTTTTCTATCTGGAGATGGAAAACTTCGAGTTTTCCAACCCATATGCAGTACTGGCGGTGAGCCAGGATAAAGATCTACACGGCGGTATGATTCCCATCGAGGTAGCTGAAATGAAAGTCGATTTATCGACGATAAAAGATTCGACGAAGAATTGTTTGAATTCAGGTATGAGCGACGGACATGCAAATTCGTTCGTGAAAAACGGCGGATATGTAAATCCGGCCGCGGCAAAAAGTGAAAATTGGGCGCAGCAAGTTGAGGCCGCGGAAAAGGATAATAACACCGAACCTTTCGAATCTGTACACCGGAAAAAAAGGAAACGTTTTGACTCTAAAAGTCAGCGGGCCCAGATTGTGAGGCCGGACGCTAGCTCTCCAAAACCATCTGGACAGCTTCGAAGGACCACAAAGGAGTCTGTGACCCACGTCAGGAACACCAGACAGCAACAGGCGCTGAACAAAGCTAGATCAGAAGCAACATCGTTCGACCAATGCTGCTATGTCGAATGGTGCGCGGATTTCCATCCCGTCCACTATATGAAGGCCTTGGAAGAGTTGCTGGGGAAGGAATCCGTCTACCAGCTGATGAAGAAGTCCGGCCATGCTATGGTCGGACTGGCCAGCATTGAGAAGGCGGAGCGCCTGGTGGAGAATGGACTCACCATCAACAACACCTTCCTCAGGGCATTCCCATATAGAAGGAAGGCGGAGAAGATCATCCTCGGGAACCTGCCCATCGCAGTGAGGGAGGAGGACATCATCGAGGCCCTGCGACCTTACTGCCGGGTTGTCTCCCTGGCCTATGAAGTGGTGTCCTGTAACGGATACACCTGGACCACCGGCAACAGGGAGGTCTTCGTCCTCCTGAATGAAGGACGCAAACTCCACCAGCTCCCTGCCAAGCTGGTGATCATCTCCAAAGGAGAGTCCACACCCGCCTACGTCACCTACGGCGTTAGGTGTAGTAGATGTCACCGCCAGGGACATCGGCGAGCCACCTGCCCCCAGGGCACCCGAAGTGGACCGGTGTTGACACCTCCACCCTCCTTACCCACGCCCTCCCACAGCTTCACAGCGACTACATCGGCTGAGGGAAATTCTGGAACCATCCAGACAATCCATGTGACACCTCCCAATCCTGCCGCGTCTTCGCCCGCGGAGAGCTGCCCAGTCCTTTCCCAGAACACTCCAGCCACCAAGCCTTCTACTCCGGCGCCGAGCACCAGCGTGTTACCATCTCTACTAGCACCTTCCTCGACCACTACTTCACCAACAGCGGACCCTGCCAAAGATCAGGCCAAGACTGCACTAACAATGGGATCCTCCGTCCCTAAACCACAAACCACACAGCTTCCACAGCTCACTTTACAGAAGGTTGAGGATCTGTTCAAGGTACTAGACGCTGACTCCTTCCTGGAACCCCTATATATGGATTATCACAGGTGGGAAATAGAGAAGGCTGTTGTATGCCCAACCATGAGGGAGGACGTCTTCACATATCTTTCGCCCCGAGCAGATCTCTGCTCTGAAGAAATTCCTTGACAAGGCAATCGCCCATGTCGGGGACAAGGACTATGACCTAGGCAAGAGGCTGTCCGACTTCAGGACAGAATGCGACATTGAACGAGACGAACCCCCATGGTATTCGTCTGATACAAACGATTAGAGATTCTGAATATTTATTTTTTGTTATTTTAACTGTTGTAATGTTTAACTGTTGACTTGAGGTCAATAAACCTTTTAATTGTCAATTGTCTCTCTCTCTCTCTCTCTTCAATTAAATAAATAAATATGCTTTACCAAATTAAGAAACAAATTTTAATTACAGTATAACCTCGTTAATTCGACCATATTCTGATGTCCCGACCTCCGGCCTATCAAATAACAAACCGTAATTCAACAGTATCGATAATACGACAGTTCCGATAGTTCGAGCATTTAAAAATTCGAATTTCGACAGTTGAAGGTTTTTTTTACATCAACTTTACAGCTAAATGGTATTACGGCAGAGACGATCGGCATCGGCGGGCGCCATAGGATCGCGCCTGCGCACTTTTGGTTTCTGTTAGTTTAAGTTTTAATTTGCAGTGCCGTTGTGCAATGTTGCGAGTGTTATTGTTTTTTTTTTTTTTTTTACGCTGGAATTTAGGCTTTGTGCGTTGATTAATAATATTATTTTCCTTTTAATTTTCTGCATTGAAATATTTTAGTTATTTTAAAATTAACAAATAATTTCATTTTAAATAAATAAATCTTCATAAAATGTAGCCACAATTATTATGATAACATTTTATTTCAATATTCCATTTTCATGTTATTATAAAAGATTTAAACACAAAATCAATAACACCTGCAGCAGCAGTGGATGCCTTTAATACAATAAAAGCTCTTTGTTATTTAAAACAAATTTTCCAGAGGAAGAAAGACATGCATGTTTTTTTTTTTAAATAGACCATCTGGAATACATTTTGAATAGGATTTCAGTGAAAAATCAGACATCTATAAAGGAATTTTTAAAAGATATTCATGATTATTTTAAAATATTATTTTCAAATTTTCTTTTTATTTTACATATTTATTTCCTTTCAACTGCTATATTCTTCAATTAGAATAAATTTTATTTGTAATTATATGTTTCAAAATATATATTATTGCCATTTTGTCCCTGATACTAAAAGTTAATCATCAAAATAAAAAAATAAATACAAAAAGGTACACATACAATGGTTTCAATTAATATAATTATTTTATATTATAAAGCAATTTTTTTTTAAATATTATTTTCGTTAGTTAGATTATTACCTAATCATCTAACCTTAATTCAACACTTCTTTTAATTCAACCGAAAGCTCTGATCCCTTGGGGTGTTGAATTAAAGAGGCTCGATGATTAGCTAATCATCTAACTTTAATTCAACACTTCCTTTAGTTCAACTGAAAGCTCTGATCCATTGGGGTGTTGAATTAAAGAGGTTCAACTGTATATCTTTCTAATGTCAAACATTTAATATATTCATAACAACAACAATCATTACAGTTTTGCCAAATCCAAACAATCAAAAATAAATTAATTAAACAGAGTATATTATAATACAGTCGAGAACCTCTTTAATTCAACACCCCAAGGGATCAGAGCTTTCGGTTGAATTAAAGGAAGTGTTGATTTAAGGTTAGATGATTAGCCAATCATCTAACTCACCAAAATTATATTTTTTTAAATTGCTTTGTAATATAAATTGATCATATTAATTGAAACCATTGTGTGTGTCCTTTTTTGTATTATTTTTTTATTTTCATGATTAACTATATTATCAGAGACAAAATGGCAATACTACATATTTTTGAAACAGAAAATAATTACAAATAATATTTTACTCTAATTGAAGAATATAGCAGTTGAAAGGAAATAAATATGATAAATAAAATTTAAAAATAATATTTAAAATTAATTATGTAGATCTTTTTAAAAATTCCTTTATAGATGTCTGTTTTTGCACTGAAATCCTATTCAGGATGTATTCCAGATGGTCTATTAAAAAAAAAAAAAAACATGCATTCTTTCTTCCTCTGGAATGTGTTTTAAATAACTATTGTATTAAAGACATCCACTGCTGCTGCAGGTTTTATTGATTTTGTGTTTAACCCTTAACTGGAAGGGTGGATTTTTCTTACGTAACTGGACGGGTTGGGTAGATTCAACCCACTTATGTAACTTTATGAAATAAGCGCTAAATAATGATTGAAATCAATATTAAAAAAATATTTAATTAATATGTAGTTAATATACAGATTTTGACTTTTAAAAATTCTGAATATAATCTATTTACAGTTTTCACAAATTTATAAGAAATGTTTTTGCAAGCGCTTAGGTGACATACAGAGCAAAGGGTTTTTATTTTTCCTGCAATTTTTGATGGACATTTGTAGCACCTTTTTGGAGTATCAGATTGTTGTGGCATCGTAGATTCACTTGGTTTACTTGAACCATCATTCTTGAATTGTCGTCTGTAATTGCAGTGGGAGAGAATTGAGATTACGTGTGGCCAGGTGTTCATCAGTCAATGCTCTCCCAAAATCAACAATAAAATGACTCCTTTCTTTTTTACCCTTTTTATCAATCTGATTACGATTTTTTTTTTTTTTTTGGGGGAACATAGGAGACTAAAGTGGTTGTCCAGTGAAACCAAAAATAGATGTTCCTGATTCTCTATTAGGGTGCGGTTTAAATTGTGGTGGAATCTGAGGTTTGTTCTTTCTCATCGTTCCTAAATATGTAAGGCAATGTTCTTTCAACTTATCAACTAATTCTACTGAAGTGAACCAATTGTCTACTGGAATATTTCTTCCAAAGTGTGGTCGACTAATCTCTAAAACTTATATCTGGTGACTTGAATCCGCCCCAACATGCAAATTTAACCCCCCTTCCTTCCAAAACCGAAATTTATAAACAATGGATGGAAAATGTTTTAATCACTGTAAAATTAGAATACACGAAAGCTGGTAGCTCTAGGTAAACGAAATTTTTTTCCCTATATTAAGTTTATGCATGGGCAGAATCTACCCAACCCGTCCAGTTAAGGGTTAACTCTTTTATAATAATATGGAAAAGGAATATTGAAATAAAATGTTATCATAATCATTGTGGCTACATTTTATGAAGATTTATTTATTTGAAAGGAAATTATTTGTAAATTTTAAAATAACTAAATATTTCAATGCTGATATTTTAAAAGAAAATAATATTAATTAGCGCGAGATTCCTAAATTCACGCGTAAAAAACAATAACACTCGCAACATTGCGCAACAGCACTGCAAAGTGAAACTTAAACAAACTGAAACCAAAAGTGCGCAGGTGCGATCCTATCGGCGCCCGCCGATGCCGATCGTCGCCGCCGTAATACCGTTTAGCGGTAAAGTTGTATGTAAAAAACATTCAACTGTTGAAATTCAAATTTTAAAATGGTCGAACTATCGGAACTGTCGTATTATCGATACTGTCGAATTACGGTTTGTTATTTGATAGTCCGGAGGTTGGGACATCAGAATATGGTCGAATTAAGGTAGAGTGTCGAATTTGAATGTGTCGAATTAACGAGGTTATACTATATTATTATAAGGTATATTACAACTTCCCCAACTTCAAGCGACTTCATTCCTCCTGGGATGTCGATGCAGATAAGGTTGGATATTGGAGATGTGAGCCGTTCTTGGAGTTTTATCATCAGACTCAACATATTTGAGGTGGCCATCCATTTTGGTTGCCCTTGTCGCTCAATGCGGACCAGATAGCTTCCATTCCTTACCAACCTTATGATGTCTTACCAGAATATAATCGTCGATACTCATCTCTGGTGGCAGGGCCTTTTTACAAATGGTAAAATGAAACTTTGTTCTTTGTCGGTAGAGGTTTTGCTCAATTTTACCTTTTTCTATTTCATAAAGGAGACAGTGAAGATTAAGTTCTTTATCGGCAGGTAAAATAGGGAAAGTTTTTGTAAGTTTGAATAAAGGGGAGCAACCCAGGTAGGAATTGTATGATCTATTATGGTAGCGTACTGCCGCTTCTAAGGCATTTTTCCATCCACCCTTGAAGTGAGGATAGCACGAGAGAAAGGTTCTTATATCCCGTATAGCTCGTTCCACTAAACCATTTCTGCAGGGTGATAAGGATCAACTTGATCGGAGAGTATATTTCTCGCTGATTTCAGACCAAATCCAAATGAATAAATAGTGTGTGACATTCCGGTAACATTGTTGTTACCATCTTTAGACATTCAGTATGGTTACAATTCGGCAACCAAAATTTGGTCTTATCATGAAAAATATGCTTTTCTGATCCTTTTCAAGTAGATCCCTTTTCAACTTTGATGAACTTTCAAGTCATTTGCCCCAACCACAGTGTTGGATGTTAAAATTTTAAGCATAATGTAGAATTGTTTGAAAAAATATTTTCTAATTCAGTAGTTGATAACTGCAACTACTAATGAAAGTTGCTCAATTGAAGAAACTTTTGTCATGTTAGACTTAGAGCTTACGACCTTATTTCTTGACCAATTTACCAGCCACAGCGTGAACTAAATACAATTCTTTTATTAAACACCACCCGAGGCAGTCTTATTTTCAGTTGAATTAAAACCGGTGTTAAATTATAGTCAGTTAAAATAAATAAGCCTATTAGGATTTTTTAAAATGATTTAAATAAAGTAAGTGTTGAATTATATTCAGTTGAATTGAAGAGGTTGCACTATGGTTGTCTAGTGTATTCAGAGATTGTGTATATTTCTCAATTTTGGTATCAAGGAGATTGACCTATGTCACAACATAATGGCAAGTTAAGACATTTCCTTATAGTGCAACTGAGAGTTGCTGATGGCTGGCAGAATCTGCTGGAATAAATATCAACTATTCTTTTTGTTAAAATATTTTTTTGTGTGTCCGTGATTTTATTTTGATTGACGTTTGAGATATTTTAATTTTAATGATCTGGCACTCTTGTCATTACTCTTGTTGTTGTTTGTTGTAAAAAGGCCAACCCACACTTTTTTTTCTTGAAGATATTTGTTTTAAAATGTTCAATAAAACATTTCCTTAATAATAAAAACTCTGCTAATTCTTTAACAAAGGTTATGGCCAGCATAACAGAAGACTGTAATTATAAATAAAAAGTTTCTTTGTTTTTGCAAATCTCGCCATCGCTTATTGCGCAATCTTTGAAGACGACGCCGATCGCATTTGCATTTTTGGAAAACAGACAATTTGCCTATCCTTTTTGAAGAAGAAGAAGAAACATCTTTTGGGGTAAATATACTTCTTGAATATCTATTTTTTTTTTCACAATGAGTTCAGAAGACTTTAAAATAACCAAATTAAATGGTGAAAATTACCATGCTTGGTCTATTAGGGCTAAGGCTAATACAAAAAGGTGTATGGGAAGCGGTTGATCCAGGTTTTTACGAAACTCTAACTGCAGCTCAGAAGAAAAACAACAGCCTTGCAATATCACAGATTTTTTTAATTGTAGAAGACAAATTTTTAGATGATATTGGAGATTGTGAAAGAGCAAGTGAAGCATGGAATATTTTAGAAGAAATACACACCAAATATGGATTGCTTCACCTTCTGCAATTACTGAGAGATATATTTAATATCACAAAAATGAATGAAGCAATGAAAGATTATATAGAAAGGATAATGAACATCCACAGAAAACTGGAGAAAGGAGGACATGGTTTCAAGGATACAGAATTGGCACTCATAATGCTAATGGGGTTGCCCAAGACCTATGAGCCAATGATCCTGAATTTGGAACAAAATGAAGAAAAACTTTCAACGAAAATAGTCAAGGGTAAACTGTTACTAGAAGAAAAGAGACAACTCAGACATGATACCATTGAAGAAGAAACCACCTCAAGGGCCTTTGTGATCAAGGAAGAAAAACAGCCCACTTTCCATGAAAGAAGAAAGTATCATCCTGCAGAGAAAACCCAAGAAGCTAGCACATCCCACAATTATCAGAAGAATACTCAAGTAAAAGCTGTCAAATGTTTTTGCTGTGGCAAAATGGGACATATAGCAAGGAATTGTAGATTCAACCCTGCAGTAAAGGAAAGATTTCCTTTCACTGAAAATAAAGAACAAGTGAAGAGGTTGCTTTCTAATCCTGATAAAATCTCAAAACAAAAGGCATTTTTCTTCAGGGAAGGCAACAGAGAATCTCATTTATGGTATCTTGACAGTGGAGCAACAGAACACATGGTATCTGATAGAAGCAAGCTAACCAATATTCGGGAAATCTCCTCAGTAGTAGAAACAGCAAATAAACAATCAATTCATGTCACGGAAATGGGAGATATCACATTCAAGGTAAATAACAAAAATGGTGGTGGAAGTCTTTTCTTGAAGAATGTTCTCATTGTTCCTGAAATCGAAGGGAATCTATTATCTGTTGGAAGAATTGATAAACTTGGCAACACTGTTATTTTTGAAAATGGGAATGTCAAGGTTTTAAACCAACAAGGTGAATTATTGGTAACAGCTCCAAGAAATGGAAACACCTACTACATTGAAGAATTCAATAATAGTGCCAGGATTACCAAAGTTAGAGCGGACATTTGGCATAGACGTTTAGGACATCTTAATAAGGAAGCTGTTGCAAAAACGAATATTGGAGAAAAAAGAAGTGACAACCAATGCACAGTGTGCATGGAATCCAAGATGAAGAAATTGCCATTTTCTATTTCTAGTAATAAAGACAAAAGGGCTTCTTATCCCCTGGAACTAATCCACTCTGATGTTGTTGGTCCCATAAATCCAAGATCCAAGAGAGGATCAAACTACTTTGTTACCTTTATTGATGATTTTTCACACTACACCGTGGTCTATTTCATAAAAAATAAAAATGAAGTCTTGGAGAAATTTAAGGAATATAAGAACTTTGTAGAAAACTTTCATGAAAGAAGAATCAAGACATTGCGATTTGATAATGGAAAGGAGTATTGCAACTCAGATTTTGACTGGCTTCTTATCAAAAATGGCATCAGAAGACAATTGTCTGTTCCAAGAACCCCTCAACAAAATGGAGTATCTGAACGAATGAATCAAACACTGTTAAGTACTGCTAGATGCTCATTGACAGAATCGGGTATCCCAATTACCTTTTGGGGAGATGCAATCCACACAGCTTGTTATTTGAGAAATAAGACTCCAAGTAAAGCAATTGACAACAAAATTCCTGAAGAACTTTGGTCTGGAAGAGAGTCCAAAATAGGATATCTAAAGGTATTCGGATGCAAATCTTGGTGCAGCATTGATGATTGCCATCGCAAGTCTAAATTCAGTCCCAAGGCTAAAGAGTGTGTACTCATGTACAATTGGACTTGAACGCTCCAGAATGGATCCATGCGTCTACTTTAGTAAGGACATCATACTTGGAGTTTATGTAGATCTGCTAGTTACTACTTCCTCAGTTGAGTCCTATGTGAAGTTCAAATCAAGCATTCAAGGAGAAGTGGTCATCAAGGACTTAGGTGAAGTGAGTGATCTACTCTCTGTAAGGATTAAAAGAAACAAGGATTCAAATCTTGAACTTGATCAGTTTCATTACATTGAAGAAATCCTTAAGGAGTATGGAATGGAGCATGCGAAAGAAGCCTCAACACCTTTAGATCCTGGAATGTTTACAGAAGGGCCTGAAGGAAAGGAAGCGTGCCGTGACCCTTATCAACAGGCTATTGGGAATTTGCTTTGGTTAGCAGGAATGACAAGGCCAGACATTGCATATGCTGTAACTTACCTCAGCAAGTTTAATAGTTCCCCTTTGCAACAGCATTGGAATGCTGTAAAACACCTCTTGAGATATTTAAAGAAGACCAAGGACCTCAAATTAGTATTCAGTAAGACTGGAAAGAAATTAGCAGCTTTTGCGGATGCCGACTGGGGCAGTGATAAAGAAGACAGGAAATCCTATAGCGGGTATATCTTTGTGTTGGGCGGAGCAGCCATCTCCTGGTGCAGCAGAAAGCAAAAATGTGTTGCTCTCTCAACAGCAGAAGCCGAATATTATGCAATGTGTGAAGCAGCAAAGAAGCTCTATGGTTCACAAGTTTTATGGAAGAAATTGGAGTTGGTGATTTTAAGGAATCTCCTCTGAAGATATATATATAGATAATCAAGGTGCTATGTTCCTTGCTGAAAATGAAGTTGTTTCAGAAAGAAGTAAACACATTGACATTCGACATTTCTTTATCAGAGATCTAATCAAGGATGGTAAGTTGAGCTTTGTGTATGTTCCAACGGAGGAGAACCCTGCAAATCTATTCACAAAGAACTTGAAGGCTCCTGCACTCCAGCAAAACTATACCAAACTTGGACTTTGTATGTAAATCACAGACATGGGGGGGTGTTAAAATATTTTTTTGTGTGTCCGTGATTTTATTTTTATTGACGTTTTGAGATATTTTATTTTTAATGATCTGGCACTCTTGTCATTACTCTTGTTGTTGTTTGTTGTAAAAAGGCTTACCCACACTTTTTTTTTTCTTGAAGATATTTGTTTTAAAATGTTCAATAAAACATTTTCTTAATAATAAAAACTCTGCTAATTCTTTAACACTTTCGATTTTAATTATTCCAGAATTGGCTAAATACCGATTCTTGATTATTTAAGAGAAGCCTACCACGTATGCATTTCAGGCTGTTGGCCTTTTTGATTAATAAAGAATGGGTATTTTGCCAATTCTGGAATAATTAAAATTTAAACAGAATAATTGATATTTATTCCGACAGATGACGCAGACCATCAGCAACTTTCAGTTGCACGATGAAGAGATGCCATTTTCTTAATTTATCCACCTTATCCCTGCGCAATTTCATATTTGTACTATTTTTCCCATTGTTTTGCGGTCTCACACACTTCTGGCCTTGACTACCTGTTTCATGGTTTTTTAGGATGCCTGAATGACCACTTATTTGGTCGTTATGGTACAGCTTGCACCCCACTGCCGAGTGCCAACAGCCCGAAACATGTAAGTGTTTATCTTTTCTTGATTAATAAAGAATGGGTATTTGGCCACATCTGAAAGAATTAACTTTCGACCCGAGGGACACGAATCCACATCCTTGCCAATTTTGCATCAAGCCCGAAATACGCGCGTCCACAATTTTCAAAATTAAATAAAAAATCACCAGCAGCAGACACAAATTCGTGTCACAGGGATCCCATACCTTCTTGCCTATCTATCAGTAGGTTGGGGGGATGTCAGCTGACCCAATGTACATGTAAAACCTCACCTGAGACAGCCGTTCCAGCAGCTCCTATTGCCTGCCTATCTTTCTTTCTTGTATATTCATTTTCTTTGTTCGCACGCTTTTTATCACTTTTCTATCGCATTTTTTAGAGGAAACCTGTAACTAGTGCATTTACCACTCAATATTACTTTAATTATGAAATTTCATTAGATGATATAGAGTATATAATTATTGTCAAATGCCTCTTTGGATGAAGGCTGCTTCATAGTTTAAACCTACTAAGATAAAATATTAGAAGTAACTTTATCATTATATTTTAAAATAAATATTATAGAAATGTGTAAATAGCTTATCTGATAATAATTACCTTTTATTTTACCATTTACTTGCTGTCTATATAGTACTTGGAGTGAATTTGTATTTAGTATGATCACAAAAAATTAAGTAACATTTTAAAAATAAAAAACATTATTTTTATATGATTTTTCAAATTTTCATTTATTATTTCTAATTCTATAGATTAGATTATAAACACAAACTAATAAGACCAAATCCAAATAAATAAAGTGTTTGACGTTTCAGTAACAGCATTGTTACCGAAACGTCACACACTATTTATTTATTTGGATTTGGTCTTATTACTTTGTGTATAATCTATAATCCAAATTGTGCCTTATCATAGATTATAATAAAATGAAAATTCCATTTTTGAAAAATGAGATTTTATTTATTAATTATTTTTTAAAACTCGAGTTTCATATGTCCCAGTGGACCATGCAACGCTGGAATCATCCATCCTCAAAGTGTTAAAAATCAACAGAATATATATAAATGATATTTATTCCGACAGATAACCCAAGCTGTCAACAACTTTCAGTTGCACAATAAGAAGATGCCTTTATCTTCCACCTTATCCCAGTACACAATATCTCATTTGTACTATTTTTTTTACTAATGGCAAGTGTAATTTTTGATGTTATAAAAGTGTTGCTTAGAAAAATAATTAATGCTATATTTTTTAATATTTAAATGGCTATATATGTGTGTGTGTGTGTGTGTGTGTGTCTATAATGATTCTAACATATATAATATTTTTTTTTTTGCAGGATAAAAGCCACTCCTTTTTGCTTCGTGAATATTATATATAATAATAAAAAGATTGTGCATTCATATGTCAATAAGTAGCATTTTTTGAAAATGTCTTCGGTGCAAATATTATAAATACAAAATATCAAGTGCAGCATAATTCAAATATTCTATTATTTTCCTTTAGAGGATATTGTGGAGTGTAACAAACCTAATCAAAACCTAAAGAGTGATAGCCAAGTTGAAAAGCATTCATTTGTAGAAAAAGAAGAAATAAATGTTCTAAAAGTGTGACTTTTGTGATTGCATAGTTAAAAGGAAATTCAATCTTCAGACATTTGGTCACTCAAACATGGAAAATGACCTTTTAATGTGACTTTTGTGACTACAAAGCAAGAATCAAACATACCCCAGTAGACATTTGATGACTCATACTGGTGAAAACCCTGATAAATGTGAGTTTTGTGATTATAGAGCAAGAGATATAAGTACCCTTAATCAACATTTAACAATGCACACAGGTAAAAATCCTTTTAAATGTGAATATTGTGAATATAGAACAATTTATAGTGGAAATCTTAAAACGCATATATTAACACACACTGGAGAAAAGCCATTTAAATGTGAATTTTGTGGAATCGGAATAAAAACCAAGGATAATCTTAGAAAACATCTCCATACACACACAGGTGAAAAGCCCTTTAAGTGTGATTATTGCGAATATAGAACAGTTCGTAGTAGTAATCTTAAAGCGCATATATTAAAACACACGGGTGAAAAGCCATTTAAATGTGAATTTTGTGAATATAAAACAATTTATAGTAATGGTCTTAAAGAGCATATATTAAAACACACTGGAGAAAAGCCCTTTAAATGTGATTATTGTGATTATAGAACAGTTCGTAGTAGTAATCTTAAAGCGCATATATTAAAACACACGGGTGAAGAGCCCTTTAAATGTGAATTTTGTGAATATAAAA
Source organism: Cordylochernes scorpioides (assembly GCA_030710605.1). Lineage (NCBI taxonomy): Eukaryota > Metazoa > Arthropoda > Arachnida > Pseudoscorpiones > Chernetidae > Cordylochernes > Cordylochernes scorpioides. The sequence goes on along the minus strand of CP092869.1, from coordinate 104,556,306 downwards.
CAATTCGTAGTAGTGATCTTAAAGCGCATTTATTAACACACACAGGTGAAAAGCCCTTTAAATGTGAATATTGTGAATATAGAACAATTCATAGTAGTGGTCTTAAAAGGCATACATTAAAACACACTGGAGAAGAGCCCTTTAAATGTGATTATTGTGAATATAGTACAATTTATAGTGGAAATCTTAAAACGCATATATTAACACACACTGGTGAAAAGCCATTTAAATGTGAATATTGTGGAATCGGAATAGGTACCAAGGATAATCTTAGAAAGCATCTCCATACACACACAGGTGAAAAGCCCTTTAAATGTGATTATTGTGATTATAGAACAATTCGTAGTAATGATCTTAAAAGGCATACATTAAAACACACTGGAGAAGAGCCCTTTAAATGTGATTATTGTGATTATAGAACAGTTCGTAGTAGTGATCTTAAAGCGCATTTATTAACACACACTGGTGAAAAGTCATTTAAATGTGATTATTGTGATTATAGAACAATTCGTAGTAGTGATCTTAAAGAGCATATATTAACACACACAGGTGAAAAGCCCTTTAAATGTGAATATTGTGAATATAGAACAATTCATAGTAGTGGTCTTAAAAGGCATACATTAAAACACACTGGAGAAGAGCCCTTTAAATGTGATTATTGTGAATATAGTACAATTTATAGTGGAAATCTTAAAACGCATATATTAACACACACTGGTGAAAAGCCATTTAAATGTGAATATTGTGGAATCGGAATAGGTACCAAGGATAATCTTAGAAAGCATCTCCATACACACACAGGTGAAAAGCCCTTTAAATGTGATTATTGTGATTATAGAACAATTCGTAGTAATGATCTTAAAGCGCATATATTAACACACACTGGTGAAAAGCCATTTAAATGTGAGTTTTGTCACTATAGATCAAGAAAAAAATACAGCCTTAATCAACATTTGCTCACACACACACCAGGAAAAGTCATTTAAATGCGAGTTTTATAAATATAAAGCAATTAAGAAATGTATGCTGAAAAGACATTCGATTAAATTCTTGCGAAAGGCCTTTTAAATGTGAACATTGTGAATTTGAGTAGACATAACAGCTCCCTCTAAAAGCATTTATACCTTCACATAGGTAAGATGTACATTAATGGCATGCATTCTGCATATTAATTTAAGTTTATGAGAACATCTTCATTTTGCAACCATATACAGTAAAACCCAGCTAAGGCAAAACCAGGATATAATGAACCTTCCTTTCGAAAGAACCCAATGTAAATCCTAATTCCATTAAAATACCATTGTTATAATGAACATTGCGTTTTTCAAGATAGGAAACTATCGATAAAATCAATTTAGGTCCCAAAATAATAAATTCTATGTAAAATACCATTGTTATAACTAACTTCGAATTTTAATTCAACCAATTTTTTAAACAATTAAAATTTTTGTGTGAGCTCTAGCTTACAGATCGTAATTCAAAACAATGAATTTAGCGACATTGGTGTTTTCATTTATGTTCAATTTTTTACTGCCTACATGCTTTTATAAATTTTATACCTTATTGAAAACTAAATTTCTTAACTCTACATTCGTAAAATTCCTTTCAAAATGGACAAATAATTGAAACCGGTTTCAAAAGCAGTTCCAAAGAAAAAGTCACTCGTAACAATATACACTTGAAAAGAAAATAGCCATCATACAAACTATGTATTGATACATGTAAGTGGTACATTGCAAGCGGTACTTTGGAAGAAAATGAGCAAAAGTTAGCAATTCTACGATATGTGGCCAAAAAGAAGATGGCCGCAAACATCAGTGTCATTATCTCCTTTTAGAAGAAGCCTTTTAAAGTGGCTTTTACAAGCTAGGCCAAAAAATATCCCACTAAATAGCCACATTTTCCACAACAGGCCATTCTTTTATGCCATGGGTATGAAATATGATGATTTTGAAGCCAGTAATGGGTGCTTTAATATAATTAAGGCCAGAAGAATTATTGATTTTTTTAAATTTGAAGAGAGGAAAGGGCAATGAACCTTTTGGTGGTAAAAGATGGAGAAAGAAAATACGTACTTTTTTCCGACGAGTATTCTCCCTCCAATATTTATAATCTTGATGAGTCAGGAATATATTATAGATTTTGCCTGACAAGACACTCACCTTCAATGGAGACATTTGTTCTGGAACAAAAAGGCCAAACGAGAGAATTACCTTTTTGGCTGGAGCTGATATGGATGGCTCAGATAAGCTTCCTCTCCTGGTTATAGGGAAAATGCCAAGCCACGATGTTTTAGAAAGCAAAAAAATCTCTCCTCCACCATTATGAAGCAAATAAAATAGCTTGAATGATAGTCTTAATTTTTTAAAAATATCTTCATTATTTAGATACATGTTTTGACTGTGAAAATAGATAGGTGGTGCTAATTCTAGACAATTATTCAGCACACATCCCTGAAAAATAGAAAAATATTCAGGCAGTATTTCTCCCCCCCCAATGCCACAGCCAAGCTGCAGCCTATGGATATGGAAAATAATTCATGATATTAAAAGGAGATATAGGATCAGATTAATCAATAGATGCCTTATATACATTGAAAGCAACAGAGACCAATATACATTGCTTGATTCAATAGAATGGTTGAATATGTCATGGGACTCTGTCCCTAAATCAACCATTGTAAATTGCTCTTCCATGTCTGGGTTCGGAACCCTCAAGATGAAATAGCCCCACAAGATTCTTTTAAATTTATTAAACCTTGAAGGAATATCAAAAGGAACCACAAATTTTGAGCAATATATTTGTGTTAATGAGAATGAACAGGTTAAAGCAGAAAAAATAAGACTTTTTAAAGTAAGCCTATAATTGTAGTATAATAATATTGATTCAAAATTGATTTTTTACCTTTTAAATATTATTAATATAACTTTTCTTTGTATTATACTTTTCTTGATTTTTTTAGACATATGGGCGGGGGTGGAATAATTAGAAGAACCAATCTTTTGCTTATTACTTTTGTTTCTTTGTATATCTGAAAAAAAAACAAACATATATTATAAATGTCCAGTATGTACTTATTTTTAAATAATCCACCAAAATATCTTGTGATTAATTCAAGTATTCAGTTGTGTATATAGAACACTAGCCGAATGGCCCAGGCAAAGCCCGTGTTTTACCCGATTGAATGGTTTTTATTCAAATACTATTTGTTACAATTATAAATTGGCGCCTTAAATAAATGCATATATTAGTAATAACTATAGCCTATGTGCTTTATCTGTCTATGTACTGTTGGCTTCCGTAGGCGTCTCATACTGGGAAAAGGAAAGAGAGGATTCCATTTAGTTAATAACTAATATATGCATTTATTTAAAGAGCGACCCGCTCCAAAACAATAGTTACATAAACGAAAGAGCGAGTGGGGGAGGCATGAGGGGGGGCAAAGGTGGCGTGACTGTAGCCAACCAATAGGAGGGCGCCATTCCAAAAAAAAAGCAAACGATGACAGAGGCGACTGATGAGGAATGACGCTCGTAACTGTATATAGAATGATTTGATATGATACACATACCTCTGTTAATAAAAATTTCTATTTTTGCCATATAGTAAAACTCATTTAGATTTTTTTAACTCAATACCTCAAACAAACATGTTAAAATGGTGATATATTTAAATTATGAAGCCTGACAAAAAATTATTTATTTTTAACATTTTTTCTTTTAAAATGAATATTTTAATGATTTTGAATTTTATAATTATTTCTTTTTTTTTTCAATGGATTTTGTATATTAAAATCATTTTTGTTATCATCATCTCATACAATGTAATTTTTTTATATATATAAACAAACGATAATAAAACAAAAATAACAATGTAATTTGCATCTTCATTATTATAAAACAACATCAAATAAATTATCCATGTAAAACCTTAAAATGTAATGGTAAATTATATGTTTACTATTTCAACATTTTAACATTTAACACAAAAACCTTGCATTAAATTTTGGCGCAGCTACAAAAGGCTACGATGCAAGAAAGGTAAAAATGGTGGCAGGCGTAAGCAAATTTAGAAAAATTTAGTAGTGAGAAAGGTTCAATTCGCCTTAAATCTTGGCTTAAACTATATGAATTGGAAACTATCAAGCTAGATGAAAGTGAAAGAATCAATAGTTTAAATTATTATTCATCAAAAGATGCCTTGGTATATAATGGTATAATTTTTTTCTTGCATCACTGGCCCATTTATGTTCGTTATATCCGGGGTTTGTATTAGTAGAGTTTTACTGTATATATAAAAAGAAATATGTTACAATTAAAGAAAATTGATAAGGCACAATTTGGATTATTAATATATACAGTTATCAGCGTCATGCATTCTTTCTTAATTCTGTCACCGTTTGCTTTTGATTATTACTATATATAGGCACGACCGTCTTTCCTCATCGGCCTCTGTCACGGTTGCGCGCATCTACCAAAAAAAAACTCCCTCGAGCCGGATTTGAACCAGCAACCTAAGGATCACCGCTTAATTACATCTACAGTCCTCCGCTCTGCCAACTGAGCTATCGAGGGATACAAACCGATAATAAGTTTACCTTATAAAGTCAACTAATCCTATTTCTACACAAAATGTACTCATACCTAACTAATAAATTAAGATTTTGAACAAAATACTTATATCATTCCTCACATATTAATATAGATATATTTATATTTTGAAATAGAACAATCCAAATTTAAAATCATTAGATTAAAAAAAAAAAGACAAATATTGGCAAATACATCTCTTATTCATTGATGAGGCACAATTTGGATTGTAGATTATAAACACAAATAAGACCCAAATCCAAATAAATAATAGTGTGTGACGTTTCGGTAACAGCGTTGTTACCATCTTCAGACAAAAGTACTGAACTATTTATTTATTTGGATTTGGTCTTATTACTTTGTGTTTATCTCTTATTCAATTCAATATATATGCCTTTTTATTATTAATATATATAGTCACGACCGTCTTTCCTCATCGGCCGCCTCTGTCACGGAATGCGCGCACAGGGAGGTCACGTGCTCGCCGGCAGCCAATAAAAATAAATAAAAAAAACTCCCTCGAGCCGGATTTGAACCAGCGACCTAAGGATCACCGTTGTAACATCTACAGTCCTCCGCTCTGCCAACTGAGCTATCGATGGATACAAACTGTATGAATAAGTTTACCTTATAAAGTCAACTAATCCTATTATACACAAAATGTACTCATACATATATTATATTATTATTATATATATATATATATATATATATATATATATATATATATATATATGTGATAATATCCTGTCGACTTTCAATGTGACTGTAGCGGCACGAGAATACCAAGATAAGTCCGCCACCTTCTTATAACAACTAAGTGTCCTGCTCAAGTGCTGGAAAGATCAGATCTAAATTTCGTAAAATAAATTTATTAGGCTCAACTACTGATCGCCTTAATATATTAAAGAAGTGAAACCAAAACAGTTAATAACAGTCAAAGTTGAAGGATCCAAACAAGGACAGCGGCACTCCCAGCTGTCGTCTCAAAACGCGTAGAGCTCCGACTTCTTGTGGACACACACACGATCGATGCTATCCTAGTTTTTATATCTGTGGAAGATTTACATAGATCTTTTTTCGTAAAGCCTAGTTTGCATAGTCTTCTTTTAATTTTACTCTTGTAAAATTTGCCTAGGCTTTCCAACATACTCCCCACAAAATTATTCACAATAATTTTTCCAAATCAGCATCCAACACTATCCTGGAATCGATTTGAAAATTCTTTGGAAAAATCCAACTCCATTGGGCAAGGACGTTGTATAGTTCTTATTACAATCCCGCCTCCGGTCTTTAATTTGCCAACTCGAACATTTCCATCCTTTCCTGGAGTTCTTTTCAACAAATTCTTCATAGAGCGAATTAAACGCTCCCACCAACCTCCCCACCAAGCCGCAAAGGGAGGATTAAATCTCCATTTTATAGGTCTAACGCAGTCGCTCTCTTGAAGCGTCTTCCAATCAATACTAATCTCTTTAACAATCATTTCGCTTTCGCCAGTTTTCTTATTCCTTTTGAGTATTTCTCTTTTCATTGGAGTCACTCGTGTTTTAGCGGACATAAAACTGACCCGTATTTCTTCATTTTCTACCCGGTTGAAATACCACTGCGGAGTAAGCTGTCCGACTTGCATCAGTAAACAAGTGCAAAGACCAACTCCTCCCATCAATCTCGTCCTTTATCATTGCAATAAGAGAGCAGTAAACAGCTAATAAAAGAAGCACAAGTGCAAGTAACTCATGAAAACAGAGATTGATTATTTTTGATCTCTTCGATTTAGCTCGATAAACTTTATAGGGTTTTAAAGGTCTCTTATTTCGTTGAAGATCTGAAGATGTCTTAGCGATATCCTCGAATTAATCTCAATTTGCTCATTTTTATCCAAGACTTTTGAGTGCACCAACTCTCTATCTTTTGTTTCAGAAGTTTTTAACCTTTTGGCTTTTGTTGCAGAATATTTTACCTTTATGACTTTTGTTTCAGAATCTGCTAATTTCTCATCTTTAGCTTTTGCCTCAATAGTTTCAAAATATCTGACTTGATCAGCCACTTCAGAATCTTCAACTTTATTTGTTTTAGTTTTCTCTTCTGAATTGTTCACCGATTCATAACCTTTAATTGCAGTCTCAGAATCCTTCACTCCATCGCCCTTAGGCTTCGCTTCAGTATCCCCTACTCCGTCGCCCTTAGGCTCAGAATCCTTTGCTTTATAGTCTTTAGACTCCGCTTCCTTCACACCTACATAGCTATCAACTGCAGTTTCAGAATCCTCTTTTTCCACGCCTTCAATTTCATTTTTCATGGACATAACCAGCATAGAATTTTCTTCATCAGACCATTCCTTCAAGCTGCCTAGTAACGTCCAACCAAAATGGGTAAGCATAGCTGTTAAACCGCAATCCAGTTGCAGCGTTTTTCCAGTCATTAATTTTCCATAAATATCTGCACCGATGAGGAGCTCTATAGGTGGGTTGTCATTTCCAAGATCTGTAACTTTAATTTTTCTTTGTTCCAACTCTTTAGAAATTAAACTTGTTTTGGGAATTCTTGGAAGGGCTTGACAGATCTTTGACTGATCACGAACAGTGACTTTGCAAACAAAATTTTCATCGTCTGCCTTTAACTGAACAGCGTCTGCATCCATGTTAGGAACGGCTGATGAAGCGTCTGTCCTCCATGTTAGGAGCGGCTTCTTCCGAGGAAGGTGATGGCCGGCATGCGCCCTCGGGCTAGATCCCTTGATCGACAGATATCACCAACTGATGACCAAATATCCTTTAGGATATCCTGGTCTTTACAGCACTAAACTTGCCAACATTGTTGTATTGTGCTGTAAAAAAACAATATCATACGCAATAAAATAAATAAAAAATAAACTGAACATCATACAAATTATGCGTAACAGCCGTTGTTTGTATCCCGCCAAATAAAGCATGATGAACAGTCTCTTTCGTCACAGGTTTCAGTCTTAATTCTTCCGCTGTTGTCTTCGAAATATAAGTATGTTGAGAACCCGAATCAAGAAATGCGCGCACTAATTTCCTCCCCTTTGGTGCAATAACATTCAACATCAAAGTCTGAAGAGCAACATTCCGCTGACAAACTTGGTTGGAACAATCATTATGCCTTTTCAGATCTTCGTTTGGTTTCACCGTAGCATCAAAAGATTCAGAATTTTCGCGATGTGAAACCCGTTGTTTAACCCTTTCTGAATTTTGCCTAGTCAACTCTGGTTCAATTCCCAATTGAGCAGCCTCTTTGTTATTTCTGTCTCCTCGAGTGCACATAATTAAAAAATGAGACGAGCCACAGTTGTAGCACCTAACCCTTGTTCTGCAATATCTAGCAAGGTGGCGTCCCTTTAAGCATTTGAAGCAAACCTTCTTTTCACGGATGACTTTTCTTTTTTCTTCTAAAGACATCTTTTTAGCGGCAAAACAATTTTGACTCGCATGCTTCTTTTCACAAAATATACATCCGCCTAATTCCATTTGTTGTAATCCGGTCACCGTTGGAATATCATTTTTCTTCTTATAAAATCCTTTCCTTCTCTCTTGGTCGGAAGTTTCAGCACTTTGGAAACCGCCCTTAGCTAACTGGATGTTCTGCTGAATCAAAATCTCCCTTTCCAAAAAGTCCATCAGTTGATCTAGTCTCGTCTGATGTTCAACATCAAGCTTGACGAACTGAGATCTTCTCTGCCACGCTAGCATTAGTTCGTCAGATAGACACGATTCCACTAAGGGATACAGCCATGTGTCCGGGCTTGCACTTTCCAGATTCAAACTCTTTAAAGAACCAAGATAAGATTGAATTTTATAATATAGTTCATGAAAAGATAATTTTTTCTTTCCGCTAGCACTTTCGATGACCAACTTGAGCAGTTCTCTCACATATACTTGTAACAACAAATCAGGATTTGCATAACGTCTTCTTAAAGCATCAATCGCCTTAGAATAATTTTCTTCAGTAAGCGGATAAATGGACACGATTTTATAGGCCTCAGTGTCTACACTCAGACTTTGAAGCAAATAATAGAACTTGTCGCTATCTTTTAGTCTGATATCAAGATGAATTTTCTCAAATTGAGCCCAAAAAGTTAACCAATCTATCAAATTACCACTAAACTTCGGTAATTCCATGGTGGGAAGTCTTATTTTCTCTGTAGTATCCATAAAAGAATCTTGAACTACAACTTCCTTTGCAACTTGTTTTTGAGCATCTTCATATGCGACAATTGCTTCAATTATGATTTCTTGATAATATGCACAATCATCCATTTCCTTTTCGAGATCTGCTTCATCATCTTCTGCCAAAATGTCGATTATCTCTTTATCAGACGACAGCAGTACTTTCTGTACATCCAGAATTCTTCTTACTCCAACTGTTGCCTTGAAATAATCCTTGGATTCAATTCTCAAATTAGAAATAATTTCCTTGTAAATCCTTGTAACTTGACTTCTCACGGGGGCTCGCTTCCTGATACACAAACTTAGAGCCATTGTAACCTTTCAACTTCTTGAACTCTACTTCACTTTAAATATATATCTCCGATAAACAATAATCCACTTGAGCAGAATCACGTCCGCGGCTCACCAAAAAATGTAGCGGCACGAGAATACCAAGATAAGTCCGCCACCTTCTTATAACAACTAAGTGTCCTGCTCAAGTGCTGGAAAGATCAGATCTAAATTTCGTAAAATAAATTTATTAGGCTCAACTACTTGATCGCCTTAATATATTAAAGAAGTGAAACCAAAAACAGTTAATAACAGTCAAAGTTGAAGGATCCAAACAAGGACAGCGGCACTCCCAGCTGTCGTCTCAAAACGCGTAGAGCTCCGACTTCTTGTGGACACATACACGATCGATGCTATCCTAGTTTTTATATCTGTGGAAGATTTACATAGATCTTTTTTCGTAAAGCCTAGTTTGCATAGTCTTCTTTTAATTTTACTCTTGTAAAATTTGCCTAGGCTTTCCAACAGTGACAATATAGTGATAATGTGGGGAAAGGGAAATAATCACGCCACAAATTGGTAGAGTAATTTGGAAGCCATCCGAGAGAGAGGGAGCGCCACCGCTGAACGGCCGTTTGTCGCTCGCCCCCCGCAAAACTGTCCAAAAATAGTCCTCAGGTGTTGACGGGCGGGCCACATTTGCCGCCCCTTTGGAATGTTGCTGTTTTCTCAATTGACCGGACTTTACATCCCATCTCTCTCTGGGATGACTCTAGGTTTGTTTTATTATTCCTGGAAGAGTATATATTATGACATATGGCCCCCGTTGAAGAAGGCTGAACATGGTTTGAGTATACTTAAAGCTGGAGAAGCCAGGAAAAGAGAAAATAATTTTACATTTGAAATTAGTTAAGGTAATGGTGACATAGTTTTATGTAAATAAAATATTGTATAGTACACAAGTAAATATGATTTACAAGCAGTTTTACAACACCGGAGGGTTTGATATTTATGGGAGATTTTTTTTTTTTTGCTTATCCCTAGTACACTTGGTACAGGCCATGATAATCATGGTGGGTAGTTAGCGACTGCTTTTTACTGTAAGCGCACCACATGTCTACACATGTGAAAAGCAGTTCGACTTTGCACTTACAAATGCCAGAGCCCCGTTTGGTTACTTGCACTCGCTGGTGGGGTTGGACTTTTGCAAGAATCGGGGGCCATTGGAGCATTTTTTTTTTAACAAAAAAGTGTCCAATGCGGGAATCGAACCCGGGTCCTAGTGGTCGAAAACCAATCGGTTTAACCAGCCTTCCACCGTTATAAAAGGCTATATACAATAAATTCTAATGTATTATAAGGGAAATGCTATTGAGAGGTGTGAACAAGGAGAAGAAGAGTCACATACACATGATGAAAATATTGAGCCATTAAGACTGGGAAACTCTACACTTTAGATATGTTTTCAGGCGGACATGGCAAGGGGAAGACTTGGCATGGGCTTTCTATGCTATAGGTGTAGAGTACGAGAAATGAGGTTGAGGTTGGCAATTGTGTGAGCTCAGGACTGAGGTAAATATAGAACTACATACAATGTTAGAACCTTGGCGAACAGAGCGAGGGGAAACTTGCCCTGGGCCAATCTACCTTATCTATGTAGTTACTTGTGTAGCGAGTCCGAGGGGAAAAGTCCCGTGTGAAGGTGAGGAAGTCGAATGGACTTATATTTAATTTGCGGAAAGTATGCGCGCACAGTGCCAAAAATTGGGACGAGGACTGCGTTGTCCGTTACAAGTGACAAGCTGCTCGGACACGAGGTGTTTGAACCGTCGTGGGAGCTTGTGCAAGGCGATTTCGCGGTGGGTTGAAAGTAAGACCCATGTCTGCGCGAAATGATGACGGACCGGACAAAATCAGCGACGATGTTTAACGTACCTCCGTGGGAAATATCGGAGGTAGGCTATATCGTGCTGGCTTGGACAATGGACAAACATAGATTTGAAGACAGGGTCCGTGTGGCGAACGTGTGGCGCGAGAAGAAGAAGCGAACTGTGCCGCTCGATGCAGATTGTTCAAGTGCGAACAAAAAGGGTTTGATAAATATCTAGCAGTTAGTCAATCTGCATCCTGTGACGAACACACCATTGGCTAGATGGTGTGGGTCGGTGGATATGCTAGAGATGAACAACGAAATATATTATCATAAATGAAGGGCGAAGATTAGGATTTTGAAATGACAATATAGAAGTTCGATAGTTGATTAATCAATAATTCTATAAAAGGTCCTGAGCTGGTATAAGGTTAACAAAGTTGTAAGAATGAGAGGGGCATTCAGGGGAAGATAGATAAGAGTTACCAAGGGTTGGTTGTAAGCAAGGCTCACGTGGTGGTTGGAATTCTTCGACGCCTGAATTACAGGGTGAATTTTGAGTCGATTAGGGAAAGACATTATTTTTCGTGAGCCGTACTTACAAGTAGGAGAGGTCATATACAAATAGGTATACAAAAGTATATATATTATGTAACTTTATGAAATAAGCGCTAAATAATGATTGAAATCAATATTAAAAATATTTAATTAATATCTAGTTAATATACAGATTTTGACTTTTAAAAATTCTGAATATAATCTATTTACAGTTTTCACAAATTTATAAGAAATGTTTTTTCAAGCGCTTAGGTGACATACAGAGCAAAGGGTTTTTATTTTTCCTGCAATTTTTGATGGACATTTGTAGCACCTTTTTGGGGTATCAGATTGTTGTGGCATCGTAGATTCACTTGGTTTACTTGAACCATCATTCTTGAATTGTCGTCTGTAATTGCAGTGGGAGAGAATTGAGATTACGTGTGGCCAGGTGTTCATCAGTCAATGCTCTCCCAAAATCAACAATAAAATGACTCCTTTCTTTTTTACCCTTTTTATCAATCTGATTACGATTTTTTTTTTTTGGGGGGGAACATAGGAGACTAAAGTAGTTGTCCAGTGAAACTAAAAATAGATGTTCCTGATTCTCTATTAGGGTGCGGTTTAAATTGTGGTGGAATCTGAGGTTTGTTCTTTCTCATCGTTCCTAAATATGTAAGGCAATGTTCTTTCAACTTATCAACTAATTCTACTGAAGTGAACCAATTGTCTACTGGAATATTTCTTCCAAAGTGTGGTCGACTAATCTCTAAAACTTATATCTGTTGACTTGATTGATAATTCTACTTATCCAAAGAAAGAAGTGTTATTTTATAAAAGGAAGCTAAAAATAGTGGAATATAGAGACTCAAGTATGAGCCACGAGCTAACACTGACATGAAAAATTCTCACGCTTCTGGACGGGCTGGGCAGAATCCGCCCCAACATGCAAATTTAACCCCCCCTTCTAAAACCGAAATTTATAAACAATGGATGGAAAATGTTTTAATCACTGTAAAATTAGAATACACGAAAGCTGGTAGCTCTAGGTAAACAAATTTTTTTCCCCTATATTAGTTTATGCATGGGCAGAATCTACCCAACCCGTCCAGTTAAGGGTTAACTCTTTTATAATAATATGGAAATGGAATATTGAAATAAAATGTTATCATAATCATTGTGGCTACATTTTATGAAGATTTATTTATTTGAAAGGAAATTATTTGTAAATTTTAAAATAACTAAATATTTCAATGCTGAAATTTGAAAAGAAAATAATATTAATTAGCGCGAGATTCCTAAATTCCCGCGTAAAAAAAAAAACAATAACACTCGCAACATTGCGGAACAGCACTGCAAAGTGAAACTTAAACAAACTGAAACCAAAAGTGTGCAGGTGCGATATACCGTTTAGCGGTAAAGTTGTATGTAAAAAACATTCAACTGTTGAAATTCAAATTTTAAAATGGTCGAACTATCGGAACTGTCGTATTATCGATACTGTCGAATTACGGTTTGTTATTTGATAGGCCGGAGGTTGGGACATCAGAATATGGTCGAATTAAGGTAGAGTGTCGAATTAACGAGGTTATACTATATTATTATAAGGTATATTACAACTTCCCCAACTTCAAGCGACTTCATTCCTCCTGGGATGTCGATGCAGATAAGGTTGGATATTGGAGATGTGAGCCGTTCTTGGAGTTTTATCATCAGACTCAACATATTTGAGGTGGCCATCCATTTTGGTTGCCCTTGTCACTCAATGCGGACCAGATAGCTTCCATTCCTTTCCAACCTTATGATGTCTTACCAGAATATAATCGTCGATACTCATCTCTGGTGGCAGGGCTTTTTTACAAATGTTAAAATGAAACTTTGTTCTTTGTCGGTAGAGGTTTTGCTCAATTTTACCTTTTTCTATTTCATAAAGGAGACAGTGAAGATTAAGTTCTTTATCGGCAGGTAAAATAGGGAAAGTTTTTGCAAGTTTGAATAAAGGGGAGCAACCCAGGTAGGAATTGTATGATCTATTATGGTAGCGTACTGCCGCTTCTAAGGCATTTTTCCATCCACCCTTGAAGTGATAGCACGAGAGAAAGGTTCTTATATCCCGTATAGCTCGTTCCACTAAACCATTTCTGCAGGGTGATAAGGAGAAGTAGTAATTAAATGGATGTCTTTGGAGGTTGCCCACCTAGGGAATTCTCCATACACAAATGATCAACTTGATCGGAGAGTATATTTCTCACTGATTTCAGACCAAATCCAAATGAATAAATAGTGTGTGACATTCCGGTAACATTGTTGTTACCATCTTTAGACATTCAGTATGGTTACAATTCGGCAACCAAAATTTGGTCTTATCATGAAAAATATGCTTTTCTGATCCTTTTCAAGTAGATCCCTTTTCAACTTTGATGAACTTTCAAGTCATTTGCCCCAACCACAGTGTTGGATGTTAAAATTTTAAGCATAATGTAGAATTGTTTGAAAAAATATTTTCTAATACAGTAGTTGATAACTGCAACTACTAATGAAGTTGCTCAATTGAAGAAACTTTTGTCATGTTAGACTTAGAGCTTACGACCTTATTTCTTGACCAATTTACCAGCCACAGCGTGAACTAAATACAATTCTTTTATTAAACACCACCCGAGGCAGTTGAATTAAAACCAGTGTTAAATTATAGTCAGTTAAAATAAATAAGCCTATTAGGATTTTTAAAAATGATTTAAATAAAGTAAGTGTTGAATTATATTCAGTTGAATTGAAGAGGTTGCACTATGGTTGTCTAGTGTATTCAGAGATTGTGTATATTTCTCAATTTTGGTATCAAGGAGATTGACCTATGTCACAACATAATGGCAAGTTAAGAAAAAGACATTTCCTTATAGTGCAACTGAGAGTTGCTGATGGCTGGCAGAATCTGCCGGAATAAATACAGTAAAACCCCTCTATAGTGAACCCCAATGGGACAGAGCTTTTGGTTCACTATAGCCACGGTTCACTATAGCCACGGTTTGGCTATTTTTTTTTTACATTTCAAAAATTTTAGACCGTATAATTAAAAAACAGCCATACACACAAGAAGAGGCTGCCTCTTAATAGTGGTCACTTTATTTTAATTCCCTTAATTGACTAATTTCCTTATATTAATACTGAATAATAATAGAAATCATTAGATAATAGGTTCTTCTTATGATTAACATACATGTACCTCTATGTCTAAGTTAAAAATCAAGACAAATCCTAGGCAAAGTTTTATTAAATATATATTCAAAGATATGAAATGATTTTAAAACATCATTATCAGATTATATAATACAATTTTTACTTGAAAAAATGGCTCTAATACCTTGTTGTTTCAAAGCATTCTTCCAAGCATTGCACCATTCAAATAAAGTTAGTGTTTTTCTTCCATTTCATGTTTCCCCATATTCTTCTAGGTCTATATTTCGTTTTTTTTTTTTAACCTGCCATGCAAAACATTGCTGACTTTAAAATCACCATAGTTAATGGCATAAAAATAATTTTTGTTTCATCACGGGACCGTTTATTTGGACTTTTTTTTTTTAGCCCTAAAACGTACGATCGCGATCGCGGCAAAAGTTGAAGTTGATTCCTCTTTGTAACAATTTTTAATAACTTTATATTTTATCTTTTATAATAGAAAAGTTATATTCTCTTATTTTAATATGTTCTTAACATTTTGCCTATGTTGTTTCACTTTGAAAAGTTCTGAAAATGGCCTTTTTTTTTTTTTTTATGAAATAATGCTTTTGTTTTTAAAATGCCTTTGTTTTCTTCATTTTGGAAGCCATTTGCATTTTTTATATTTCAAATTTAATGGATGCAAAGATATCCTAATTAATAAAAAGTATAATGCGTAAAAATTTATACAACATGCAGCAAAAATAAAGTGCAAAAATCAAACAAACAATGCCGCTAAATTTATTGTTTTGAAATCGCGATCCGCGAGCTTTAAACATGCTCAAAATTTTGTTTTTTAATTTTTTTTTAAATTACAATTCTAAGTTCGTTATAAGCATAGTATTTTTAATAGATTTTATCATTTTGGGACCCGAAATAGGTTTGTTATAGGGGTAGTTCGTTATTCTAAAAATCGCAAAGTTCGTTATAACGATGGTATTTTCAATGGAATGGAATTGGGAATCGGCGTGGGTTCGTTATAAGGGAAGGTTCGTTATATCCAGGGTTCGTTATAGCGGGGTTTTACTGTATCAACTATTCTTTTTGTTAAAATATTATTTTGTGTGTCCGTGATTTTATTTTGATTGACGTTTGAGATATTTTATTTTTAATGATCTCTGGCACTCTTGTTATTACTCTTGTTGTTGTTTGTTGTAAAAAGGCTTACCCACACTTTTTTTTTCTTGAAGATATTTGTTTTAAAATGTTCAATAAAATATTTCCTTAATAATAAAAACATTGCTAATTCTTTAACCCGTAATTACTGGCGTTCGGCTTGAAAGGCCGTGTGAAAATTAAAAATGTTTGCGAAATTTTCAAACTGCAATATTTTTCATCAAAATTTTAGGTAGCTTAATAAAATGCATTTATTTGAAGAACTTTTCATTTTAAGAGAAATCTATTTTGTATATCCCGAGTTATTAAATCAAACGGCCTTTAAAGCCGAGCGCCAGTAATTACGTCACTGGGAATTTTAGCGCCCCTATTATTGGCCGTTTCACTTTTGGTTTTATAGAATTTCAAACGCAACAAATAAGTTGAGCATTCGTTTTTTTATTACTCTTGCTTCAATTATCTGCATTCTAAATTGTGTTTTGTGATTGTAATTTTGTATAATATAATAGAAGTTCGGTTCCACTTTTGGTTTTTCAAAAAACAAAAATTTGGTATCCTATGTCCCTAAAATAGGAAAATCTGTTATATTAGTCTCCACAATGCATTCGACCACAACAATTGGTCAAGAAACTGCTGAACAATAAAAGCCCGAGATAATCACATTTTATAATATGACCAAAGGTGGTGTAGATGTAGTTGATCAGACATGTATTCAGTTGGAAGAAGAACCAAAAGATGGCCCCTGTGTTTATTTTTCAACTTTTTGGATGTGGTTGCAATAAATTCAGCAGTAATTTATAAGGCTGTAAAGCAAGATGGTGGAATGGCTCGAAAAGATTTTATAAAGCAGCTTGTCTACAACTAATGAGAGATGCCTTGAATATGAAAAATCAAGCC
Source organism: Cordylochernes scorpioides (assembly GCA_030710605.1). Lineage (NCBI taxonomy): Eukaryota > Metazoa > Arthropoda > Arachnida > Pseudoscorpiones > Chernetidae > Cordylochernes > Cordylochernes scorpioides. Next base: position 104,539,624 of record CP092869.1, on the reverse strand, counting down.
AAAAATTTGTCAAGAGATCTGCAAGTATTAATTCAGAAGCATGCTGGAACTTCATCACTTGAGGTAGGCAAATATATATTTGATATTCAAACAAAATATCAATAATATGTGTTATCTAGGAAAGGAGTATTGCAACTCAGATTTTGACTGGCTTCTTATCAAAAATGGCATCAGAAGACAATTGTCTGTTCCAAGAACCCCTCAACAAAATGGAGTATCTGAACGAATGAATCAAACACTGTTAAGTACTGCTAGATGCTCATTGACAGAATCGGGTATCCCAATTACCTTTTGGGGAGATGCAATCCACACAGCTTGTTATTTGAGAAATAAGACTCCAAGTAAAGCAATTGACAACAAAATTCCTGAAGAACTTTGGTCTGGAAGAGAGTCCAAAATAGGATATCTTAAGGTATTTGGAATCAAATCTTGGTGCAGCATTGATGATTGCCATCGCAAGTCTAAATTCAGTCCCAAGGCTAAAGAGTGTGTACTTATAGGATATCCAGAAGGAACTAAAGGATATAAAGTATGGGATTTCAGAAATGACAAAATATATGTCACTAGAAATGTAAGATTTTCTGAGGACATTTTTCCATGTAAGAAACCTAATGATCCAACAAAAAGTTTTGAACTGGATCAATTTTCCATTACATTAGAAGAGGAAGACTTTTATGAAGAACAACTGATTCATCAGAGAGAAGATCTACAAACTAAGGTAAAGTTTGGTTCAACAAATAAGTCGGAGCAAGAAACAAATAAAGATGAACGATCGCAATCTTTGCGCCGTTCGGAAAGAATTAGGAAAAAAAGGAGAAGAAACCAAAAACAAATGCGACATCATGAAGAATCCTCAACCCAGTACAGAAGAACAAAGTACCATTGAAGAAGCTCTTTGTGGACCTGAAGCTACAAATGGGTCTGAGGCCATTCAAAGGGAACTACAAGGATTGGAAGAAAAGGGAGCTTGGGAAATTGTTCCAAGGCCAGTTAACAAAAGAATTATTGATTCAAGATGGGTTTTCAAGCGAAAATTTGACTCGTATGGAAACTTAAGAGAATATTGTGCAGGACTTGTCGCACGTGGTTTTCACCAAATACCAAATGTTGATTTTGGGAAGAAATACAGCCCTATAATTAAACATAAGTCTATAAGGTTCCTTTTAGCTCTGGCTGTTGAACGTGAATGGAACATATTCCAAATGGATGTCAAATCTGCATACCTAAATGCACCATTACATGAAACTGTTTATATGGAACTACCTGAGTCAAGTCTGAATCATGAAAATTCCAGCAATGAAGTCTGTCTTCTAAAGAAGAGTATTTATGGACTGAAGCAATCGGGACATGAATGGAATGAAAAACTTGACCAGATTTCAACTTCAATTGGACTTGAACGCTCCAGAATGGATCCATGCGTCTACTTCAGTAAGGACATCATACTTGGAGTTTATGTAGATCTACTAGTTACTACTTCCTCAGTTGAGTCCTATGTGAAGTTCAAATCAAGCATTCAAGGAGAAGTGGACATCAAGGACTTAGGTGAAGTGAGTGATCTACTCTCTGTAAGGATTAAAAGAAACAAGGATTCAAATCTTGAACTTGATCAGACTCATTACATTGAAGAAATCCTTAGAGTATGGAATGGAGCATGCGAAAGAAGCCTCAACACCTTTAGATCCTGGAATGTTTACAGAAGGGCCTGAAGGAAAGGAAGCGTGCCGTGCCCCTTATCAACAGGCTATTGGGAATTTGCTTTGGTTAGCAGGAATGACAAGGCCAGACATTGCATATGCTGTATCTTACCTCAGCAAGTTTAATAGTTCCCCTTTGCAACAGCATTGGAATGCTGTAAAACACCTCTTGAGATATTTAAAGAAGACCAAGGACCTCAAATTAGTATTCAGTAAGACTGGAAAGAAATTAGCAGCTTTTGCGGATGCAGACTGGGGCAGTGATAAAGAAGACAGGAAATCCTATAGCGGGTATATCTTTGTGTTGGGCGGAGCAGCCATCTCCTGGTGCAGCAGTAAGCAAAAATGTATTGCTCTCTCAACAGCAGAAGCCGAATATTATGCATTGTGTGAAGCAGCAAAGAAGCTCTATGGTTCACAAGTTTTATGGAAGAAATTGGAGTTGGTGATTTTAAGGAATCTCCTCTGAAGATATATATATAGATAATCAAGGTGCTATGTTCCTTGCTGAAAATGAAGTTGTTTCAGAAAGAAGTAAACACATTGACATTCGACATTTCTTTATCAGAGATCTAATCAAGGATGGTAAATTGAGCTTTGTGTATGTTCCAACGGAGGAGAATCCTGCAAATCTATTCACAAAGAACTTGAAGGCTCCTGCACTCCAGCAAAACTATACCAAACTTGGACTTTGTATGTAAATCACAGACATGGGGGGGGTGTTAAAACATTTTTTTGTGTCCGTGATTTTATTTTGATTGACGTTTTGAGATATTTTATTTTTAATGATCTGGCACTCTTGTCATTACTCTTGTTGTTGTTTGTTGTAAAAAGGCTTACCCACACTTTTTTTTTCTTGAAGATATTTGTTTTAAAATGTTCAATAAAACATTTCCTTAATAATAAAAACTCTGCTAATTCTTTAACACTTTTGATTTTAATTATTCCAGAATTGGCTAAATACCCATTCTTGATTATTCAAGAGAAGCCTACCACGTATGCATTTCAGGCTGTTGGCCTTTTTGATTAATAAAGAATGGGTATTTTGCCAATTCTGGAATAATTAAAATTTAAACAGAATAATTGATATTTATTCCGACAGATGACGCAAACCATCAGCAACTTTCAGTTGCACGATGAAGAGATGCCATTTTCTTAATTTATCCACCTTATCCCTGCGCAATTTCATATTTGTACTATTTTTCCCATTGTTTTGCGGTCTCACACACTTCTGGCCTTGACTACCTGTTTCATGGTTTTTTAGGATGCCTGAATGACCACTTATTTGGTCGTTATGGTACAGCTTGCACCCCACTACCGAGTGCCAACAGCCCGAAACATGTAAGTGTTTATCTTTTCTTGATTAATAAAGAATGGGTATTTGGCCACATCTGAAAGAATTAACTTTCGACCCGAGGGACACGAATCCACATCCTTACCAATTTTGCATCAAGCCCGAAATACACGCGTCCACAATTTTCAAAATTAAATAAAAAATCACCAGCGGCAGACACAAATTCGTGTCACAGGGATCCCATACCCTCTTGCCTATCTATCAGTGGGTTGGGGGGATGTCAGCTGACCCAATGTACATGTAAAACCTCACCTGAGACAGCAGCTCCTATTGCCTGCCTATCTTTCTTTCTTGTATATTCATTTTTCTTTGTTCGCACGCTTTTTATCACTTTTCTATCGCATTTTTTAGAGGAAACCTGTAACTAGTGCATTTACCACTCAATTTTACTTTAATTATGAAATTTCATTAGATGATATAGAGTATATAATTATTGTCAAATGCCTCTTTGGATGAAGGCTGCTTCATAGTTTAACCTACTAAGATAAAGGCCATTTTCAGAACTTTTCAAAGTGAAACAACACAGGCAAAATGTTAAGAACATATTAAAATAAGAGAATATAACTTTTCTTTTATAAAAGATAAAATATAAAACAATTAACAATTGTTACAAAGAGGAATCAACCCCAACTTTTGCCGCGATCGCGATCGTACGTTTTAGGGCTAAAAAAAAAAAAGTTCAAATAAACGGTCCCGTGAAGAAACAAAAATTATTTTTATACCATTAACTATGGTGATTTTTAAAGTCAGCAATGTTTTGCACGACAGGTTAAAAAAACGAAATGTAGACCTTGAAAATATGTGGAAACATGAAATGGAAGAAAAACACTAACTTTATTTGAATGGTACAATGCTTGAAGAGTGCTTTGAAGCAACAAGGTGTTAGAGCCATTTTTTTCAAGTAAACATTGTATTATATAATGTGATAATGATGTTTTAAAATCATTTTATATCTTTGAATATATATTTAATAAAACTTTGCCTAGGATTTGACATTATTTTTAAATTAGACATAGAGGTACATGTATGTTAATGATAAGAAGAACCTATCATCTAATGATTTCTATTATTATTCAGTATTATTGTAATGAAATAAGTCAATTATGGGAATTAATACAAAGTAACCACTATTAAGAGGCAGTCTCTTGTGTGTATGGCCGTTCTAAATTATACGGCCTAAAAATTTTGAAAAGTAAAAAAAAATAGCCAAACCGTGGCTATAGTGAACCAAAAGCTCTGTCCCATTGGGGTTCACTATAGAGGGGTTTTACTGTACTTACTGTCTATATAGTACTAGGAAGAATTTGTATTTAGTATGATCACAAAAAATTAAGTAACATTTTAAAAAATAAAAACATTATTTTTATATGATTTTTCAAATTTTCATTTATTATTTCTAATTCTATAGATTAGATTATAAACACAAAGTAATAAGACCAAATCCAAATAAATAAAGTGTGTGACGTTTCAGTAACAGCATTGTTACCGAAACGTCACACACTATTTATTTATTTGGATTTGGTCTTATTACTTTGTGTATAATCTATAATCCAAATTGTGTATTATCATAGATTATAATAAAATGAAAATTCCATTTTTGAAAAATGAGATTTTATTTATTAATTATTTTTTAAAACTCGAGTTTCATATGTCCCAGTGGACCATGCAACGCTGGAATCATCCATCCTCAAAGTGTTAAAAATCAACAGAATATATAAATGATATTTTATTCCGACGGATAACCCAAGCTGTCAACAACTTTCAGTTGCACAATAAGAAGATGCCTTTATCTTAATTTATCCACCTTATCCCAGTACACAATATCTCATTTGTACCATTTTTTTACTAATGGCAAGTATAATTTTTTATGTTATAAAAGTGTTGCTTAGAAAAATAATTAATGCTATATTTTTTTTTATATTTAAATGGCTCTATATATGTGTGTGTGTGTGTGTCTATAATGATTCTAACATATATAATTTTTTTTTTTGCAGGATAAAAGCCACTCCTTTTTGCTTCGTGAATATTATATATAATAATAAAAAGATTGTGCATTCATATGTCAATATGTAGCATTTTTGAAAATGTCTACGGTGCAAATATTATAAATACAAAATATCAAGTGCAGCATAATTCAAATATTCTATTATTTTCCTTTAGAGGATATTGTGGAGTGTAACAAACCTAATCAAAACCTAAAGAGTGATAGCCAAGTTGAAAAGCATTCATTTGTAGAAAAAGAAGAAATAAATGTTCTAAAAGTGTGACTTTTGTGATTGCATAGTTAAAAGGAAATTCAATCTTCAGACATTTGGTCACTCAAACATGGAAAATGACCTTTTAATATGACTTTTGTGACTACAAAGCAAGAATCAAACATACCCCAGTAGACATTTGATGACTCATACTGGTGAATCCCTGATAAATGTGAGTTTTGTGATTATAGAGCAAGAGATATAAGTACCCTTAATCAACATTTAACAATGCACACAGATAAAAATCCTTTTAAATGTGAATATTGTGAATATAGAACAATTTATAGTGGAAATCTTAAAAGGCATATATTAACACACACTGGTGAAAAGCCATTTAAATGTGAATTTTGTGAATATAAAACAATTTATAGTAATGGTCTTAAAGAGCATATATTAACACACACAGGTGAAAAGCCCTTTAAATGTGAATATTGTGAATTTAGAACAATTTATAGTAGTGATCTTAAAAGGCATATATTAACACACACTGGTGAAAAGCCATTTAAATGTGATTATTGTGATTATAGAGCAATTTATAGTGGAAATCTTAAAACGCATATATTAACACACACTGGTGAAAAGCCATTTAAATGTGAATTTTGTGAATATAAAACAATTTATAGTAAAGGTCTTAAAGAGCATATATTAACACACACAGATGAAAAGCCCTTTAAATGTGAATATTGTGAATATAGAACAATTTATAGTGGAAATCTTAAAACGCATATATTAAAACACACTGGAGAAGAGCCCTTTAAATGTGATTATTGTGAATATAGAACAATTCGTAGTAGTGATCTTAAAGCGCATATATTATCACACACTGGTGAAAAGCCATTTAAATGTGATTATTGTGAATTTAGAACAGTTCGTAGTAGTCATCTTAAAGTGCATATATTAAAACACACGGGTGAAAAGCCATTTAAATGTGAATTTTGTGAATATAAAACAATTTATAGTAGTGTTCTTAAAGCGCATATATTAAAACACACTGGAGAAGAGCCCTTTAAATGTAAATATTGTGATTATAGAACAATTTATAGTAGTAGTCTTAAAAGGCATACATTAAAACACACTGGAGAAGAGCGCTTTAAATGTGATTATTGTGAATATAGAACAATTGATAGTAGTGTTCTTAAAAGGCATATATTAACACACACAGGTGAAAAGCCCTTTAAATGTGATTATTGTGATTATAGAACAATTCGTAGTAGTGATCTTAAAGCGCATATATTAACACACACTGGTGAAAAGCCATTTAAATGTGAGTTTTGTCACTATAGATCAAGAAAAAAATACAGGCTTAATCAACATTTGCTCACACACACACCAGGAAAAGTCATTTAAATGTGAGTTTTTTAAATATAGAGCAATTAAGAAATGTATGCTGAAAAGACATTCGATTAAATTCTGGCGAAAGGCCTTTTAAATGTGAACATTGTGAATTTGAGTAGACATAACAGCTCCCTCAAAAAGCATTTATACCTTCACATAGGTAAGATGTACATTAATGGCATGAATGCTGCATATTTATTTAAGTTTATGAGAACATCTTTATTTTGCAACCATATAAAGTAAAACCCAGCTAAGACAAAACCAGGATATAATGAACCTTCCTTTCGAAAGAACCCAATGTAAATCCTAATTCCATTAAAATACCATTGTTATAATGAACATTGCGTTTTTCAAGATAGGAAACTATCGATAAAATCAATTTAGGTCCCAAAATAATAAATTCTATGTAAAATACCATTGCTATAACTAACTTCGAATTTTAATTCAACCAATTTTTTAAACAATTAAAATTTTTGTGTGAGCTCTAGCTTACAGATCGCAATTCAAAACAATGAATTTAGCGACATTGGTGTTTTCATTTATGTTCTATTTTTTACTGCCTACATGCTTTTATAAATTTTATACCTTATTGAAAACTAAATTTCTTAACTCTACATTCGTAAAATTCCTTTCAAAATGGACAAATTATTGAAACCAGTTTCAAAAGAAGTTCTAAAGAAAAAGTCACTCGTAACAATATACACTTGAAAAGAAAGTAGCCATCATACAAACTATGTATTGATACATGTAAGTGGTACATTGCAAGCGGTACTTTGGAAGACAATGAGCAAAAGTAGCAATTCTACGATATGGGGCCAAAAAGAAGATGGCCGCAAACATCAGTGTCATTATCTCCTTTTAGAAGAATCCTTTTAAAGTGGCTTTTACAAGCTAGGCCAAAAAATATCCCACTGAATGGCCACATTTTACAACAACAGGCCATTCTTTTATGCCATGGGTATGAAATATGATGATTTTGAAGCCAGTAATGGGTGCTTTAATATAATTAAGGCCAGAAGAATTATTGATTTTTTTTAAATTTGAAGAGAGGAAAGGGCAATGAACCTTTTGGTGGTGGAAGATGGAGAAAGAAAATACGTACTTTTTCCGACGAGAATTCTCCCTCCAATATTTATAATCTTGATGAGTCAGGATTATATTATAGATTTTGCCTGACAAGACACTCACCTTCAATGGAGACATTTGTTCTGGAACAAAGAGGCCAAATGAGAGAATTACCTTTTTAGCTGGAGCTGATATGGATGGCTCAGATAAGCTTCCTCTCCTGGTTATAGGGAAAATGCCAAGTCACGATGTTTTAGAAAGCAAAAAAATCTCTCCACCCATTATGAAGCAAATAAAATAGCTTGAATGACAGTCTTAATTTTTTTAAAAATATCTTCATTATTTAGATACATGTTTTGACTGTGAAAATAGATAGGTGGTGCTAATTCTAGACAATTATTCAGCACACATCCCTGAAAAATAGAAAAATATTCAGGCAGTATTTCTCCCCCCCAATGCCACAGCCAAGCTGCAGCCTATGGATATGGAAATAATTCATTATATTAAAGGAGATATAGGATCAGATTAATCAATAGATGCCTTATATACATTGAAAGCAACAGAGACCAATATTACATTGCTTGATTCAATAGAATGGTTGAATATGTCATGGGACTCTGTCCCTAAATCAACCATTGTAAATTGCTCTTCCATGTCTGGGTTCGGAACCCTCAAGATGAAATAGCCCCACAATATTCTTTAAATTTATTAAACCTTGAAGGAATATCAAAAGGAACCACAAATTTTGACCAATATATTTGTGTTAATGAGAATGAACAGGTTAAAGCAGAAAAAATAAGACTTTTTAAAGTAAGCCTATATTGTAGTATAATAATATTGATTCAAAATGGATTTTTTACCTTTTAAATATTATTAATATAACTTTTCTTTGTATTATACTTTTCTTGATTTTTTTAGACATATGGGCGGGGGTTGCATAATTAGAAGAACCAATCTTTTGCTTATTACTTTTGTTTCTTTGTATATCTGAAAAAAAAAACATATATATTATAAATGTCCAGTATGTACTTATTTTTAAATAATCCACCAAAATATCTTGTTATTAATTCAAGTATTCAGTTGTGTATATAGAACATGATTTGATATGTTACACATACCTCTGTTAATAAAAATTTCTATTTTTGCCATATAGTAAAACTCATTTAACATTTTTTTAACTCAATACCTCAAACAAACATGTTAAAATGGTGATATATTTAAATTATGAAGCCTGACAAAAAATTTATTTATTTTTAACATTTTTTTCTTTTAAAATGAATATTTTCACGATTTTGAATTTTATAATTATTTCTTTTTTTTTTCAATGGATTTTGTATATTAAAATCATTTTTCTTATCATCATCTCATACAGTGTAATTTTTTATATATATAAACAAACGATAATAAACAAAAATAACAATGTAATTTGCATCTTCATTATTATAAAACAACATCAATTAAATTATCCATGTAAAACCTTAAAATGTAATGGTAAACTATATGTTTACTATTTCAACATTTTAACATTTAACACAAAAACCTTACATTAAATTTTGGCGCAGCTACAAAAGGCTACGATGCAAGAAAGGTAAAATGGTGGCAGGCGTAAGCAAATTTAGAAAAATTTAGTAGTGAGAAAGGTTCAATTCGCCTTAAATCTTGGCTTAAACTATATGAATTAGAAACTATCAAGCTAGATGAAAGTGAAAGAATCAATAGTTAAATTATTATTCATCAAAAGATGCCTTGGTATATAATGGTATAATTTTTTTCTTGCATCACTGGCCCATTTATGTTCGTTATATCCGGGGTTTGTATTAGAGTTTTACTGTATATATAAAAGAAATATGTTACAATTAAAAGAAAATTGATAAGGCACAATTTGGATTATTAATATATACAGTTATCAGCGTCATGCATTCTTTCTTAATTCTGTCACCGTTTGCTTTTGATTATAGATTATAAACACAAGGTAATAAGACCAAATCTAATGATAAGACACAATTTGGATTATAGGTTATAAACACAAGGTAATAAGACCAAATCTAATGATAAGACACAATTTGGATTATAGGTTATAAACACAAGGTAATAAGACCAAATCTAATGATAAGATACAATTTGTATTATCTATATATATAAAAATGAATGTATGTGTGTGTGTGTGTCCTTTATGCCTGACCAAACCACTCATTGGAACGCCATGAAACTTTGGGAAGTTATTTAGTATAGTACTGGGAAGGTTTCTGAAAAATAATTTCTTGAATATCCTTAGAGTTATTTGCAGATTTGTAGATTTAACTCACAAGCAGCGCCACCATTGCGACGATGATAACAAGTTTTTTATCTATTAGTTTTATTATCTTTAAGTTTATTATCTTAAAGATTATTTATCAAAAGTAAGATTATCTCAGGATGACACGGCAATTTATTTGAGACAAGAATAATGATACAATTCCAAGGCAAAGATACTATTCCTTTAACTTCCAATTACCGAGGGAACCAATTAATATTGATTTTATTCAACTTATCGAGTATTTTCAAGGGACCGGGAAAAAATGTTCACTAGATAAAACGATGATTTTGTAATGTAGAAAATTAGGAAAGACAAAATTCAGGATGACACGGCACACAGGGACTGGGAAAAATGTTCACTTTATCGAGAGATTCAAATTTATGAGTTTCAAATTATCAAAATATATCCTTTTTTTTTTTTATAAGTTTTTATAGAGAATTGTTTTAACAAATGTTCGTTAGAGAAACCTTTACTCGGGTAAAACCCGGGCGAAGCCGGGTACATCCATTTCGTAGCTTAACCCATCTCTCCAAGAGGCAGTCTCTTATTAAAGGTCTATTAGAGATTCTTTAATATCAATTAGAATCTCCAATGAGAGACCACCTACAGGAGAAACAAGTTGAGTCATGTTTTTAGGTGGTCTTTCTTAAGACACTCTATTTTAGGCTCTAGGCTAAAAGGCTGGAATCTGCTGCATAAGGCACAAAAGTATGCTTTTTTCGCAAGCGTCAAGATGAATTTCAAGACTTCTTTTCACAAGAGAATGATTTAGTATATTGCAATGATGTTGTTAGTCTAATGGAAGCGCTTGGTCATGACCATGATACAGAAGAGTGGCGTTTATTCGTTGATTCTTCAAAAATTAGTTTGAAAGCTGATTTCCGTTGTGAAGGAGAAAAGTTCCCATCAGTGCCAATAGGACATGCATCCAACATGAAAGAGACTTACGAAAACATGAAACTGCTTTTGAAAAAGATAGAATATGAAAGATACTTGTTGTGTTGTACCCGTTGTTTTGTCAATAATCCACTCAGAGTCGTCGGAGCTCCCTTGGTACTGGTTTTATTTATAACCAGTGCCGGAACATAAGGAGAACACCACACACAGCTAGACGCGGAGTCACCTCCGCCCGCAGCCAAAACCAAACTGCCAGGTTCCAGTCTCGGCCGGTTCCCGCCGCCAGGCGCGAAGTGGTGTGAGGATTCTCGCCTGAACCCTCAACATCTCCCCCAAAAAGTTTAGAGGAGGTTAGCGCTGGACACGCTTGTATCTTCTCCCATACCGCGACACTTTCCCAGGTGAGGGGGACAGCTGCTTCATCTCTGGAGCGATTGCTGGCAGCTGTTGTTGCTCCTCTGCAGGGAGTTCACTGTCAGGAGATGTCTCACTGGTGTCGACCTGTTGTTGGGAAGAAGCCAGAAGAAGAGAATTCCGCCTGTAGGTCCCTACAGGAGTTTCCACGATGTATGAGCGGGGCGCTGAAGCCTTCTCGATGACACTTCCCCACGCTCGTAGATCCTTCACACCCAAACTTTCTCTCCTGCAATTAGTTCCGCCTTTTTTGTGGCCGCATGGCGTCTGTCAAAAGCCGTTTTCTGCGCCATCTTCCGCTGCTCCTCTTCCCCCCTGAGTTTGGATTGATCCACTGTTTTAGGGGTTAGTGATGATGAAGTGCAGGGAACCATAGTGCGGATTTTTCGTCCAAATAGAAGTTCCACAGGGGAGAGTCCGTTTGCCAGGGGTGTTGCCCGATACTCCATGAGTGCTAGGACCGGATCTTTATTCTTTTTATCAGGTTTTTTACAATTTTGACAGCAGCCTCTGCTTGACCATTTGATTGTGGATGCTTTGGACTGGAAGTGATGTGTCGAAACCCAACTTCAGAGGCAAACTTCGTAAAAGCTGAAGTTGTTGATAGGCGAAATTGTGGTCCGTTATCACTGATTACAATGTCAAGGATGCCATGACAAGCAAAGATGGCTTTGTAGTGATCTACCACAGCTTCCGAGGAAAGTTTAGTAAGTCGTACGATCTCGATAAATCAAGAAAAGTAGTCTACGACGACTAAATACTCACTTCCTTCGTAATGGAAGAGATCCATCCCGACTTTTTGCCACGGTTGTTCCGGAAAGTCATTGGGGATGAGTGGTTCGTGCTTTAGAGGTTGATTCTCGATGCATTTCTCACAGGATTTTACCATATCCTGGATTTCTTTACCTATTCCTGGCCACCAAACATGATCCTTTGCTCTTGCTCGACATTTTGTTATTCCTTGATGACCTGCGTGGATGCAGTTCAAAACATCTTTTCGCATGTTAGAGGGGATGATCACTCGCAGTCCACTCATTAGTAAGCCTTTCTCTTCCCCTATCTCGTCGTGAACATCGTAGAACGAGCGTTCTAAGGGAGAGAGCTGACATTTGGCGGGCCAACTGTTTTTGGAATAAAATGCCACATTTTGAAGGATAGGCTCCAGCTTCTGGTTGAGGGCTATTTTGGCAAGCCGGTCGTCTCTAGTGGATTGATGCAGGATGATGCTACGCACAAAATGTTCAACTTCTTCCTGGAGCTCTTCATCTTCGGGAAGATGACTTGGAAGTGGTTGTCTTGAAAGGGCATCAGCGGTGATTAGGTCCTTCCCCGGTTTATGAAATATATGAAACGACAACTGAAGCATCCTCATACGGTACCGTTGAAGCCTTGGCGTTAGATCGTTCAGATCTTTAGTGGTGAAGATGGGGACTAAAGGTTTGTGATCTGTTTCGATGAGGAAGGTTTTTCCAAACACAAAGTCCTTGAAGCGCTCACACGCCCATGTGATTGCAAGGGCTTCCTTCTCTATTTGAGCGTATCCCTGTTCCGTCTTTGTCAGCGTCCGTGATGCAAAGGCCACTGGGCGCCACTCGTTGGCTTCATGCTCTTGTTTGAGGACAGCTCCCAGGCCATACGATGATGCATCAGCTGAGACCATGGTCTTCTTAGAGATGTCAAAGCTTCCCAGAACTCGGTCACTGGCCAGAACCTCTTTGACTTTCTCGAATGCTTTTCTCTGTGGTGAGCCCCAGATGAAACTCACATCTTTCTTTCTTAGGTCGTTTAGTGACTTTGTGATTTCCGCTAGGTTGGAAACAAAGCGGCCTAAGAAATTGACCATGCCCATAAAACGTTGCACCCCGTGCACGTCAGTTGGCGGTTTCATCTCTGCAATGGCTTTGACTTTCTTTTCGTCCACCTTGATACCGTGTTCGTCGATGTAATGTCCCAGGAATGTGACGTTGCTTACACCAAACTGGCACTTTTCTTTGTTAAGCGTAATTCCTGAGTTCTTTAGGCGTCTCAAAACTTTGCGTAATGTCTCGTCATGCTCTTCCTTTCTCTTTGCGAAAATGAGGATGTCATCCATGTGATAGATTACCCCATTTACTCCGCGTAGGATAGCAGACATACGTTTCTGGAAGTGTTCTGGAGCGCTAGAGATCCCAAAGGGAAGCCTTTTGAATTTATATCTGCCAAAGGGCGTAATGAAAGTCATCAGTGTTTGGCTTTCTTCAGAGAGTTTAATCTGCCAAAATCCGCTGTTAACATCCAGCCTGGAATAGATTTTGGCCCCGTTGAGTTGAGCTAGTTCATGTTCAAGGACAGGAAGTGGGTGAAGCTCGCGTTCCACACTCAGGTTAAGCCGGGACAAGTCTACACAGATCCTGATTTTCCCGTTTGGCTTTCCAGCTAGGACGATTGGTGCGCACCACTCCGTTGGCTCATCAACTGGTTCGATGACTTCTTGAGCCACCATGGCATCCAGTTGCTCTTTTAACTTCGGCATGAGCGGAAGAGGTACTAGTCTTGGGACTTGTATGGAGAAGGGTTTGGCACCTTCCTTCAACTTGATGTGATAGGGCTGTTCAAGAAGCCCCAGTCCTTCAAATAGCTTAGGGAACTCTCGTTCAGGATTGAAATCCGATGTTCCGTTGATGACAAGATCAATTTGTTTGACGAGTTGGAGGTCTTCACAGGCTCCGACACCCAGCAGAGGTTGCTCCAAATGGTGGACCACGTACACGGTTTCCTTCATTTCATGTGTGTTAGCTCGGAGCTTCCCCACGAAGGTCCCAGCATTCTCCAATCTTTGGTTAGCGGCCCCCATCAGTTGACCGTCGGTAGGCGCCAGTTGGACGTAGCTGAAATACCGCTTGTACAGGGAAAATGGTATCAGTGTCACATCCGAGCCCGGATCCAACTTGAAGTGGATTGCAGTGCCGTTGACTCTTACAGTTGACTTCCACCTGCTCTTTCTGCTTCCCAGCGTAGGCTCGCGGACAGCATATACAAATGAGACCTTCTCCCGCGCTGGGGTTTCCTCCGAGGATATGGCGTTCACATCATTGTTTTTTTCTTTGACAGAGATTAGTGTAATGGCCCTTTTTCCCGCACTTTCCACAGACTTTGTCCTTAGCGGGGCACTTATCTCTGTAATGATAATGATGTTTGGTAGTTCCACAGTTAAAGCAAGCTGGAATTTTTTTTCCTTCATCTGTTTCCTTGGCACTGTCTGTTTGTCTAGACGTTGATCTGCCATTGTCCTTGCCATGACCTGATGCTTTAGGCTTCTGCTTGGCCACTTTCCGCGTTGTGTCGACCTGCGATGAAGAAGGGTTAAGATCCTGTTGTTCACGCATCACAGCTTCCCACTGAACGGCGATCTTGACTGCTTTGGCCAAGGTCAGGTTTTCGTTTAGCATCAGTTTCTCCGACAACTTCCTATCTTTTACTCCAAGCACTAAACGATCACGAATAAGCTCTTCGCGCAGATTAGCATATTCGCAGTGCTCAGATATTCTGTGCAAGACTGTTACAAATTTCTCAATGGTTTCTTCCGGCCGTTGACTCTTTAATCCTAACAAAGCCCGCTCATACACCACAATAAAGTGGTTGTCGAACGCTTCAAGACTTTGTCGAGGTTCTTTGCGTCATCTGCTGAGAGATTGAACTCAGAGTGGATTTCCTCAGCCCTCTCCCCCATAAGATATATCAATGCTGTGATCTGATATTCTTGTTCCTTGGCGTTCAAGTTGGAGAGAAGTCTGTATCGAGAAAATCACTGTTTCCAGCTTGGCCAGTCCTTGGCGTCGAAACTGAAGTTAGGAGGCGGAAGGAAAGAATTTGATTCCATGTCAGATTTGATTGCACAAGAGTGGAATTAATTGAAAAGGCACTTACTTGGGCTCTTCACGATCCCGCCGCTGCCACCATGTTGTGTTGTGCCCGTTGTTTTGTCAATAATCCACTCTGAGTCGTCGGAGCTCCCTTGGTACCGGTTTTATTTATAACCAGTGCCGGAACATAAGGAGAACACCACACACAGCTAGACGCGGAGTCACTTCCACCCGCAACCAAAACCAAACTGCCAGGTTCCAGTCTCGACCGGTTTCCGCCGCCAGGCGCAAAGTGGCGTGAGGAATCTCTCCTGAACCCTCAACAATACTGTTGGAAAATATGCAGCGATTTGAAAGTCAGTGCTCTCTTGCGTGGATTACAACTTGAATATACAAAATTTTGTTGTTTTCGGTGTGAGTGGGATAGCAGAGATAGGGAAAGGCATTACATTAAAAAAAACTGGCCAAACCGTGAAATCTTTACTCCAGGACATAAAAATATTGTAAATCCTCCCCTGATCGATTCAGAAAATATTTACTTACCACCATTACATATTAAACTGGGATTAATAAAGAACTTTTCAATGCAATGGATCGAAGTGCCAGTGGATTTGCTTACCATAAACAAAAATGTTCTAGCATAAGTAATGCATAAAATAAATAAGGCATTTTCGTTGGACCTCAGATTCGAGAATTGCTGCAGAATGGAAATTTTCAAAATATTTTGAATGAATTTGAAGAAGCAGCATGGAATTCCTTTAGAAACGGTTGCAGGAACTTCTTAGGAAGTGTCAATCATCGGTTTGTATCCCTCGATAGCTCAGTTGGCAGAGCGGAGGACTGTAGATGTAATTAAGCGGTGATCCTTAGGTCGCTGGTTCAAATCCGGCTCTAGAGAGTTTTTTTTTTTTGGTAGATGCGCGCGCATCCGTGACAGAGGCCGATGAGGAAAGACGGTGGTGACTATATATAGTAATAATCCAAATTATGCCTTATCACACACTATTTATTTATTTGGATTAGGTCTTATTACCTATATATACGCGCGCGGCGCGCGCCCGTTGGCTGCCGGCGAGCACGTGACCTCCCTGTGTGCGCGCATCCGTGACAGAGGCGGCCGGCCAATGACTGACTGATCAGGAAAGACTCTCGTGACTATATATAGTAATAATAAAAAGGCATATATATTGAATTGAATAAGAGATGTATTTGCCAATATTTGCCTTTTTTTTTATCTAATGATTTTAAATTTGGATTGTTCTATTTTCAAAATAATATAAATATATCTATATTAATATGCGAGAAATGATATAAGTATTTGTTCAAAATCTTAATTTATTAGTTAGGTATGAGTACATTTTGTGTAGAAATAGGATTAGTTGACTTTATAAGGTAAACTTATTCATCGGTTTGTATCCCTCGATAGCTCAGTTGGCAGAGCGGAGGACTGTAGATGTAATTAAGCGGTGATCCTTAGGTCGCTGGTTCAAATCCGGCTCGAGGGAGTTTTTTTTTTTTTGTAGATGCGCGCGCGCATTCGTGACAGAGGCCGATGAGGAAAGACGGTCGTGACTATATATAGTAATAATAAAAAGGCATATATATTGAATTGAATAAGAGATGTATTTGCCAATATTTGCCTTTTTTTTTTAATCTAATGATTTTAAATTTGGATTGTTCTATTTTCAAAATATAAATCTATCTATATTAATATGTGAGAAATGATATAAGTATTTGTTCAAAATCTTAATTTATTAGTTAGGTATGAGTACATTTTGTGTAGAAATAGGATTAGTTAACTTTATAAGGTAAACTTATTCATCGGTTTGTATCCCTCGATAGCTCAGTTGGCAGAGCGGAGGACTGTAGATGTAATTAAGCAGTGATCCTTAGGTCGCTGGTTCAAATCCGGCTCGAGGGAGTATAAGATTAAGGACGTTATCGAATTCCTTTTCCTCTTGGATTCTAAATATCCTATAGACACTAGCAAGAAGTCACCTTAGTATGTCATAAATAAGAAAGATTTAGTTTTTTTTTTCACAAAATTTTTCTAGGTGAAATTTCAGACGATTCTATTTTCTGCGACATTTTTTTTTCGAGAGAGGACAAAAAAAAATCTCGATAGCATTTAATTACAGTAAATAATTGCCAGCAGAAGGCCTGATCAGATTCCCTGAAAATTAAGCCAGTCATATGTTTAGCCATTTTCTTTTGTTATAATTTGGCACCGTCATAAAGTAAAGAAAGTGGACAGTAAGCTATATCCTGATGCTGGATATGTATCTATATCAAAAAGGTGTAGTTATTCCGTTCAATGAGAATTTCAATAATTACCGAAAATTAGCAAATTATCCCTGGGGATTTGAACAACCGTTTGAAAGATTTGAACAGTTTAAGTAGATTAAAATACTGGAGTTAGAGTGGAGGATCAGAAGCAAAAGGATAACCACTCGACGCAGATAACTCTAGTAGACAATTATAGAGTTGGCTTAATGTAGGAAGGGAGAACTTGGATTCTCAGGATATTCGAGGGGCAGAATTTCAAGAATTGATAAGAGCAAAGATAATATTTACACAGGTATGTGAGGGTAAAACAGCTATTCAAACGAGATAAGAGGCAATCTTATGTTTAAAATACTTTCAATGGAAGTAAATACCACTGCAAAGAGTCGGTCCAGTAACCTCTCAAATTATGAAGTCATGCTTAACGAGTTTGGCACGGGATTGACGCCTGAAGTGCCTTTCATTGGGATTAACCAAGCCTGCAAGGAAATAGGAGAAGTGAAGCATGTCACGCCAGTGTACTAAGATGTAATGGAGAAAACTTATGTTGAGCCAATGGAATCTTTAGAAACAAGAGATTTTATTTTTTGAATTTATGTTAATTTCAATATATGCGATATGGACGGCGTTATAAGTTGGGTGAAAGTGATTCGGCCACAATGGGATGGTCTCCTGGAGGTGGTACGATCATATCATATCTATATTGCCCTTAGATTGCCGGGCGGGATCGCACGTAAAGATACTCAATGTCATCAAGAAATGATAAGTAACTAAAGAAACACCCTAGAAGATTGGGGTTCGACAAGAAGACGACATAGAAAAAGCACAACAAAGTACAATGGTGGCAGAATGAGACCCTGTTATTGTGTGGACAGCCACTTCTTCCTGAAATATGCAACGGATGTTGGTCCCAAAGTCAAGACCTTGAGGCGGCATTTCCCGTACAGATGACTTAAAGACGCATGGCAAAACGGCCCATAAGTTTTTTTTTTCTACAATTCTTGTCATGAATTTAGTGGACCAATAACAGTAGAACCTTTATGGAATCTCCATACCCTGTGTGGATATTTAGTAAGAAATCACTAGGAGTCACAGCAACTAAACTAATTCTAAAGTTCTGGTTAAGAATATTAAAAATGGAAAAATCCAGATTGCCCGCAATCTGTCTAGCCCAATTATGGGAAACGTCCACTCTAACGAATACCTTTATAGGTTTTACAGAAAATTTAATGAATATCCTAAACTCAACTGGATTCATGTGGTTAAAGAATTGTTCAGACCCCAATATTCTACAGAAAGCAATACCTCAAATTATCAGAATCACTATAGAACAGTCTATCCAAACCGATCAATCAAAAATAACCAATTCGAAGCTGCACACACACTACAAATATTTACATAAAACATTCGCAGCAGAGAACTATCTACTAAGTGAACTCCCACTGCCGACTAAACGCCTCATTGCGCAATTGAGAATTCTATTTGTTTTATATCGAGAAGACCATATAAAATATCTAAGGGCAGAAGACTTGTATTGCCAACTATGCAAAAATAGAACCGAAAATGAATTAGAACATTATATATTTGAATGCATGCCTCTTGACACGGAAAGAAAAATACCCTTTTCTAAGATAGGCCATAGACGCTTCACATTATATTCTTTATTATCCAACTTTATAGACAATAGTTCAGTAGCTCTGAATCTATATAACTTCCATAAAAATGCTGTAAAAAAAGAAAGACTTAACTGAACATCCAAACATACCAAAAATTTCTGTTTGATGAGAAGGACAGAACCAACATCCAATTATTTGTTTAGGCAGGTACGATAAGTTAACCCCCACACTGATAAAACGGTGTTTACCTTACAACCCTGAACACTCGGATTTTCCTGGAAAATCTCTTAAAGATTTCTTGAAAATGACATGGCCCACCTGTGCTGTGTGAGTAGAAGAGCTTAAATTGACTTGTTCCATATGTAAATACCTGTTTTCTTTCCTCTTTTCGCTCTCCACTTCTCCCATCCATATTTCCAATTTTTTTATTATTATTCTTTCTTATAATCTGTATATATTTACCATATGTATATAATCTTTCTCCATTTTTTATTTCCCACTTTCATAGGTTTCTCCGTTTTGTAACCCCAAGGAGAATCCTCTGTAAGACCTGTGTGTCTTAATAAAGGCTTTTGTGTGTGAGTGTTTGTATTTAGTAAGAAATGAGCGACCCAATTCTATGAGCCTCTATCCTGAAAAATCGGAGTTATACCCCATCCAATTTTCTCTAATAGTAGCTGGTAAGAGATATTCCCAGATTTTTTTTTCGCCGTCATATAATTCGAAAAACTAGGAAACTACACTATTTTAATATAGCTTATATCCAGCATCTCTATGATCGAACCCGGGTCGTAGTGGTCGAAAACTAAACAGTTTAACCAGCCTTCCACCGACCCCGCATTGGACACTTTTCTGTTTAAAAAAAAATGCTCCAATGGCCCCCCGATTCTTGCAAAAGTCCAACCCCACCAGCGAGTGCAAGTAACCAAACGGGGCTCTGGCACATTTGTAAGTGCAAAGTCGAACTGCTTTTCACATGTGTAGACATGTGGTGCGCTTACAGTAAAAAAGCAGTCGCTAACTATCCACCATGATTATCATGGCCTGTACCACGTGTACTAGGGATAAGCAAAAAAAAATCTCTATGATCTCAATAAGACTGCTGAACGATACCCGAAGATTAATGAGTGAGCCAACCCAGGGGGAACGAGTCTAATAGACCTACAAGTAATAGCAGAAACAAACTTTATCCAATTTAGATTATGTTCTAACTGATCTATGACGTTATAGGTTTCTTTATTAACAAGGTGACTACTTCGCCGAGTGTATATAAGGGTTTAAAGATCATAGGCTATCAGAATAATATTACACTAGAGGTATTTAATATTTCTTCCTGATATACAGTAAAGACAGTAAGAACAGCGTCCTTATCTGTAGGCTGCACTAGCTAGCTGGTTTAAATACATCCAGGAAGAGGTTATCTCCTCGAAGGGGAGATTAGGGGGTAAAAACCAGTCTTGAGAATTTCCTCAAAAAGATTTTGCGGTAGCTCTCGCCCTGAATAAATGACAGACTTTAGCATAAAGCTGGCAGGGGAGGAGATAGCATACCAGGATAGCTTCAATTTGAAGAATAATAGTAGATCGGGATCCAACTCCCGATGACAGGTTTCGAGGAGACTCCAGAGGGATGAAAAGGAAGAAAAAGGTGATAAAAAGTGATGGATAGTGAGGAAGGAGAGAGATAAAAAGAGATGAAAAAGAGGAAAAAGGTGATAGAAAGCGATGGATGGAGATGAATAAGGATGGAAAGTGATGAAAGGAGATGCATAAAAAGGAAGAAAAAGCGGTGGAAAGTGTTAAAAGGGAGATGAAAAAGAGGTGAAAGGAGTTGAAAGGTGTTGAAAGCGATGAAAGGAGGTGAATAGAGATAAATAGAGGTGAACAGTGGTGAAAGATGATGGAAAATGTAGAAGCGATGGAAGAGAGATGCGAGAAAGGTGTTGAAAGCGATGAAAGGGGATGAATAGAGGTAAATAGAGAGAAGATAAAGGTTGAAAGAAAGACAGTAGAAAAATGATAAAGGAAGGTGTAATTAAAGTATAAAGAGAGGTAATTATTGACTCTACTATTGCCTTGATAGAACAATTTTGACTCTTCATCATGTAGTGTTAATAATTTGTTTTAGCCTAGAGGCCAATATTTGTAAATAGCACAAAATTTGCACTGAGAGTTTGTATAGGCTGATTTGTCTAAAGTTCAGTAACTGTATGCACTAATTTATATGTATAAGTCCATATTAATTATTATGTTAAGGTTATATTAAATAACAGATATATAATCTCCTTTTTAAGAATCCAGAACTTTTCTTTCAGAGAGTTTTCAGTTTTTTTTTTTTTTTTAAGTTACATTTTTTTTAATGTCAAGAGGTGATTTAATATTGAAGTGAGTCCAACAGTTTCTTTTATTTTTATTTTGTTTGGTAAATAATATCTGAACTCTGGTTCAACTTTAAATATAGGTAAGGAAACTTAGATGCACTAGAAAACTGCTGTGCTTGTAACCAATCCCCTATGGACAGGCTTGGAACATGCGTTGGGTAAATTGACTCCTATAATTCCTTGTGTCCAGAGTGCAGTCCAAGGAGGATTTCTAATGAGAGTGTGTAGGGCAGTTGTGATCTAAGCAATGATGAGTAGGGTAACAAGTGATCTCTGTTGCTAAAATCCAAGACATAAAGGTTGGGTATTAAAAGCCCTATAATTCCAGTATCGGGGAGTTTAGCTGAAAAGCAGGGGGAGGAAGACGCCAATGACCTTGGACAGGAAGTAAGGACGGCAAACACTTGGGGATTTATCCTATATGGCAATGAGGTAAATGCTTGAAGTTCAATTCGCTCCAATTTAAGTAACAGTTTGATGATTCATTTTTTGTTTAGTCACCAAGCATCAAGACAAGTAGGAGAATTTCAAAATGCTAGATGCACAATTTTAAAGATAGGTTAGATTTCAGTATTTGATTGTTGACAATCAATTTTATTAATTTGTTTAAGTATAAGTATTTTGTATAGAGTTTGTATGAGGCATTTCTTTTGAGTAAACTAGGGCTTCAGTCCCCAATTTGTTTTAATTTGTTAATTTTATTTGATTTCACATTTTTTGTCCTGAAAGATTTCATTATTGTTAAGGCCTATTGTGATAATGATATTATAGTATTTTGGTTTTTATGATAGAGTCTAACCTCAGTTTGAATGCGATCGTAAATGGAAGAGTGAATGTAATGATCAATGAATGAGACCACAAAGTTAAAGTCTAACATACTGTTAATCCAAAGATACATTTAGAATAGTGTTAGGGAATCTAATAGGATCTTTTGCTTAATTTTTATTTCTTTATTTGTTAGGATCGAAGGCCTCACAGGACTATACAACTCTATTAATAGGAAGATATCCGCTCCTTTTGTTAGGCCTCCTTTTAAAGGAGTATAAGTATAATTTTAATTTATATAAGTAATTACTTTATTTTCATTATAATCAACTTGAATTCTAAGGGTCGTAGGTAATGATCATATCTCGATTCTCAGACTGGAAGATTGCGGGAGGTCATGATCAGGCCAGAAAACCCACAAATTATCTCCTCGCAGGAGGGAACGGGGAGGTATCTGGTGAACTTTGTGCTAGTTGGGGGATTTAGTTACCAATGTCCTCGTTTTCACTCTCCATAATCCTTCTTTATCTTGGAACGCGTGTAGCTGCTTCATCTTGGGATCTTCCTCACCGATCGATTCACTCTGTATTATCTTAACTAGGGACTTTTCAGCACTGTCTAGCTCCTCTTGTGAGATGACATCTCCTTTGTATTCAGAGGGCTTGAAACGTAGCATCCACGCGATTACTCTCAGTATTTGTGTTAGAGTCACTTCACGTTTTCCCTCGTATAGATTCAGATACCATGGATTCTCCTCGGGCTTTTTGGCTACAAATCCAGCCACCACAGTCTTCCTCCTCTCTTCTTCAATGGCTTCCAGATCATACTGTACTTTTGATACTGGCCAGTCTTCTTTCTTTTCCTGAAGCCATTTTGGTCCCTCCCACCATCCGGATTTTATGAATTTCGATGGGGATTCACCACGGGATGGAAGATCTGCTGGATTGTGTTCCCCTGCGACATGGTTCCAATCTTCATTCTTCGTAAGTGTTGTGATCTCCTTGACACGGTTGGAAACGAACTGAGCCCAATTCTCTTGTTGTCGTATCCAGTAT
This sequence comes from Cordylochernes scorpioides, assembly GCA_030710605.1. Lineage (NCBI taxonomy): Eukaryota > Metazoa > Arthropoda > Arachnida > Pseudoscorpiones > Chernetidae > Cordylochernes > Cordylochernes scorpioides. The sequence continues at coordinate 104,516,373 of CP092869.1, read as the reverse complement.
AGGGCAGGACTGGAGTCTGTCCAACATTGAATCTTCTCCGGACTTTCTTCTAAATTTTCCAGAACATGCACCAACAGTCGTGCTCCAATCAAACAGGCTAATAGTTCCAGTCGTGGAATCGTGATCCTCTTAATAGTTGCCAGTCGATTTCTTGCTTCAACGAATCGCACTACTATGACTGACGCATTCTCTATTCGCATGAAGATCACCGTTGCGTACGCTATAGCTGAAGCGTCACAAAACACGTGCAATGTTGTTTTTCCTTTGATAGGTAAGATCCATCGAGGTATCTTGATCTGATCCAATTCTAAAGCTTGCTTCCTCCATTTTATGAACTCGACCCGTCTGTCTTCATTCAGCGGTTCATCCCATGATTTATTCTCCTTCCAAGCATCTTGAACCATCTTCTTAATCTTGATTGTAGCTGGACAGGTAAATTGAATCGGATCAAAAATGCGATGGCAGGCTGACAAGATACTTCTCTTTGTGATTGATTTTTCTTCATCTATATTTTTCAATGACTGCACATTAATGGCAATAGTGTCAGTCTGAAGGTGCCATTTCATACCCAACATAGAGGCTGGATCTTGTTCTGTGATTCCAGGTTCATTCCACATCCAGTCTCGTAACTCAAATTTGGCTTGCATCATGATGTCGGAGGATTCCTTGATAAATTTTTTGACATCATGTGTAGATGACAAACTAAGAATGCAGTTGTCGACGTAAAAACTTCGGGCAAGAAGTTCTGCGCACCTATTATCTTGAAACTGCGGCAGGCTCAAATGATACTTAATGGTTGCAGCTAGCAGAAAAGGACTTGAGGTAAGGCCAAAGACTACTCGGCAATGCCTGTAAAATTTTAGTGTCTTCTGGTCCTTTTTCCACCAAAGGAACCGAAGGAATTCACGATCTTCTTCTCGAACCTGAATCTGGAGAAAAGCTTTTCGTATGTCTGCAATGATGCCATACTTTCCAAGTCTAAACCGCAAGAGCAAATCAGGAATGAGCTCAATCAGGTTGTCTCCTTTTTCCAGACATTGATTTAATGATGGGACCCCCTTTTTCTTGCAACTTGCGTCGCATACTGGACGAATAGGAGTGGTGTGACTATCCTTGAGCACTGGGCGATGAGGGAGATAATTGCACTCCTCCCATTTATCCTCAACTTCCTCGATGATTTTCTCTTTTTCCCACTCCTCAAAAATAGTATCATACTTCTCATACAGCATCTTGCCCTGGACATTCCTTGTTGTAGTCAGCAATCTATTTTCTGTAGTTCGGCGATTGACTGGAACTGGTGGATGTCCAGCTATCCATGGTAGTGACACGATGTACCTTCCGCTTTCGTCTCGTTTCACAGTCTCCTTGAAATGAGTGTTGGATGCTTCGATTAAATCTTTCCTAGATTTTGTTTCTGCTGCATCCATGATTCCAAGCACATCTAATTTCCATAAATCCTGAACGTCGAAACTGTTAACGTGAAGTGAAGTCACGATCAGGCATGAATCTTCCATGTCGTTCCCTATTGCTGGTCCCATTACTGTCCACCCCAGCTTGGTTTCTGTCGCCACAACTCCACTTAGCAATATTTTCATTCTGCCTGTCAGAATGCTGCTGAGCAAGTCCGAACCAATTAACATGTGGATCGGTCTCTCTTCGCCTTGGTATACGTCAGTCAAGTTGATCCCTCGAGCTTTTAACTCATTGAGTATAGTATGATCCTGTACTTGACTGATGTGTCCGCAAATTACTTCCTGATCCAAGAATTTGAGATCATCCATGTATTCGTTGTTGAGGCTGGAAACATTTACTTTGTACACATTGTGCTTCTTTTGACGAATTTCTCCGCCTCCAAACAGATTGTGGGTAAGTGTAACTTGCTGCACTCTCTTTAGGCCCAGTGCGTCCACCATTCTCTTTGAAATATAGGACCGCTGGGATCCACAGTCAAGCAACACTCGAACATTATGTTTCCCCTTTGGTCCGCTTATCTTGACTATCAGAGTTTGTAGATAGACTCCCCCCACGGTAGCGTTGTTTAAAGTTGTTGACGTGAATTGATTGGCGGTCTCTTGCTCTGTTGCAGGACTTTCCCCTGAAACCTTTAGTTCCGCTTTTTGGTGATGAGAAGTCTTCTGGGCTTCCAAAGTAGGACACATAATGGCGTAATGCTTCCCTCCGCAGACAGGACAACGTGGCTTAATCCGGCATTTCTTGAATGCGTGGCCAGGAAGCAGGCACCAAAAACAAACATTCTTCCCTTTAGCCTTATCTTTCTTCTCTGGTAGATGCATCCGCTGTCCACTGTAGCATTCTTGACTCGGGTGACCATTCCCACAAAAGATGCAGTTGTTTCGCATCCGAGTGGTGTTGGCGATCTGAGTGGTGTTGGCGAGGTCAGTAGCCGACAGCATTTTACTTCCAGTATTCTTCTTAGAAAGAGATTTCCTGTTTGATCGATCATCCTTCGCATCTTGATTGTTGTCGATCTTGAACGCTGCTTTGGCCATATTCACTCGACTCTCGCCCTTCACCTCTGTCTTCAAAAACGTCATGAGTTGTGTCAACTTATCCTGTACTCCTCTTCCGCTCACCGTATATTGACTTCGTTCCCATACTCTCAGGGTGTCCTCTGGTAGCGCTGATTCGACGAGTGGGTACAGCATAGCCGCAAACTTGTCACGAGCGACGCCCAATGTTTCTAATGCTCGCAGTTGTGTCTGCAGTCTATCGTAAAGCTTCACTACAGACATCTTACCTTCGGCTCTCACATTCTGAAGCACATTCTGAAGCAGGTCACGCACATAAATCTCAACAAGCATTTCATCCTCTCCAAAACGTGATTTGATATACTCGATGACTTTAGGGTAGTTGTCGGCACTCGGTGGAAAACTTTCGACTGCTTCTCTTGCCTCGGAGTTCTCGGCAGAGGCTTGAAAGAGATACTGAAACTTAGTTTCTGGAGGCATCTGTGGATCCCGGTCAATCGTGCTGAACTGACTCCAGAATGTAATCCATTCTCTTGGTTCTCCCCCAAACTTCTTGAACTCCAGCTTCGGTAGTCGATAGTTCATTGCTGCTGTGCCGCTGATTGTACTAGTACTAACGTCATCCTCTTCCGCAAGAGCCTCGTAATCAGTCATAATGTTACTGAAATTATCTTCGTACTCACAAACGGATTCGTACTCAGCAGTGAAAATGTCTTCAGACGCTGATTCTCGTAGCAGAGCTTCTTCCATCCTCATGTTCAATATTAAAAGCTTTTCATGGTGGGTCTGGAGTCGGCGGAGGATTTTCTCTACATCTGCTTTCTTGACTTCCTTCTTCTTGATCTCTGTTTCGAGCTCATTGAACGCCTTGGTGAACATTGCACGCACTGGCGTCCTAAGCTTTTTCAGTTCAGCACTACTAACTGGTTGGTCAGCCATCCTGAGAAGTAATCACTGGTTCACAGTTGCACCTTTGTGTAATCAGTAATTCTTCAATCTTTATCCTGTCGACTGCGCCAAAATGTTGTCTTTGTCTTAGATTTGAAAAAAAGGAAAGACAATACAAGGTCCCGATGGCTTAACCTGAACTAAACGTTCCTAGCTTTACAGTAATGCTGGAAACTGATTTGAAAATTATAAATTGGTAAATCAATACCTTTGTTGCAGGGATCAGTAGATGTGTCACAACGTTGGATGACGAAGCCTAAGTTAGTAAACAGTGATGAAGAATTAATACTTATTGATAGAAATATTTATTTAAAAAATCACACAAATTAATATCAATACAAATGTTATTCAAAAAGCAATTATTAAAATTTATGAAGGGATAGTTCCTTTTCTGGCCCGTCAAAACCAAACGTTAAGTCGAAAAGCAGCCTTGTTTTACCGGAAGTTTTAGGGCTAAGTCTTTGTTCTTGCTCGCGCAAGCGCGGGGGTCAGCTGGCCAGTGTTGTCGTCAGCGTCGGTTGGCCTAAAAAATACCTATTTTCGTGTCAAATAATATTTTTATTTTTATTTTCGATTATATTCTGCGAAATTAAATTAATTTTCTTTTTACTCTGTAAAAAGAAGATGATAAATTTTTTTGAGGCACGTGATTTTTTTAAAAAGAAGTTAGTTGGTACTAAGGAGCGGACGGTAAGGAAACACAATGGTAAGTTAGTATAAGAATTTTTTTTATTTCTTATGGTGTCGAGCTATCTTGTAAGCCCACGATTTTCCGCCAGGCATAGTGTATTCCAAACAAAGAATAAAAATTCTTTTGTTATATTTTTTTATATACATCAGTAAATTTTAAAGTAGAGTCTCGCTTGCATAAAAAATGTTAGTCTATGTGGCTTTGCAAAATATTTGTCCTTTTATTAATCCAATTTCTAGATGTGGTATCTTGGTTGAATTACCAGGTCAAATATTCCCAAAATCATTTTCTTTGTATGAAGCTTTATAATTTTTTTATTCTATAATACGTCAAAAAGAAAGAAATTTCACTAGAAATAGTCTTAAGCCTACTTAGAATTATCTACAGATGAGAAGTTTGTAAATTTGTTGGGGTAAAATAAAAACTCATATATTGGTATTTTAATGTGTGTTTGTAATAATTTCTCTTTGAAGCAAATACATATGTCTACTATAAACAAATTGTTGAAATTGCTGGTAACCGCCAGAGGTTTTGTTGGTTTAATAATTTTCTTTGAATGATTCTACTTCCCATTAAAAAAAAAAAAACATATGTCTACTGTTACACAGACTTTGACTTTAATCATCATAGATGCTGACGTCACTACTATGACGTAACTTCCAACTTCTACCTTCAACCTTGCTGTTATTGTTTACCGCTAACTTGTCTTAACAATATATGTAATGGAACAAGTCGTTCCTTAAATAAATATATATTTGTTTTTATCTAAAGGGATGTCCTCGTAACTACAACATACGTGAGTACAAAAACAACCAGAAATCCTTAGAAAGAATAACCGTATTTTGCTAAGCCTATATCAATTTGGTAGCAGTGCGTTGTTTGGGCGCGCGAATTGGACTAACCGCCAATTGATCCATTTAAATCAAAAAGAAATTAAATAATTGGACTAACCGCCAATTTAGAAATAAAAAGTTGAATGAAAATGGATACATATAACTTAGCAAAAATCGAACAGTTAACAGAAAACAACTATACCACGTGGTCCATGAAAATGGAAGCAATTCTAGATTCAAAAGATCTCTTCGAGGACGTAATTGTTAATGACGAGCCAGACTTTACAAAAAATAAACTAGAATATGATATTTGGAAGAAAAAGAATCGGGAAGCATACAGCCTAATAATATTGTCACTTTCGGATGACTTAACAATCATCTTTCGAGGCGATAAAAGGGCCAAAAGAATTTGGTACGACATAAAGAAAAGGTTTGAAGGATCTCTAGAAAATAAAAGGATATACCTAATGTTGGATCTAGCCAGACTAAAATTGAACCCAAATGAAAATGTTAACATGTATATTGTACGAGCACAGAAACTGGCACAAGAGATCACCCAGCTAGGAAAGACTGTAACAGAAAGAGAACTTGTATGATACATTGTTGAAGGACTCACACCTAACTTTGACACGATCGCAGCAGCACTGTCAATAAACAGAGAAATCTCCTTACCAGACTTGAGACAAACTCTACTGGATTTCGAGAAGAAAAGACAGGACAGAAGCAAAAATCATGAAAATGCATTCAGATCATCAGGCAACCAATTCAAAGAAAAGTCATGCTACATTTGCAAAAGAAAAGGACATTTCAAGAAAGACTGTTGGTTCAACCCTGACAACAAAGGAAATCAAAAGAATACAACAAACAAAAATAACATGGCCAGTACAAGGAACTACCATAAAGGACCAAAACAAAACAAAGACACGGCCAGATCAGCAATCCAAGAACGAACGGAGGAACCATCCCAACGAAGAGACTCCACTTCAGAATACGCACTACATGCAAGCACAAGGGAGGAACACCTGACGACTCAGGACGTGTGGATAATTGATTCTGCGTGCACAAGCCACATGACTTCCCATGGTGATTGGATCGAGCATAAGACGGAGGAGAGAAGAAGCATACAAGTGGCGGAAGAAGGGAGACACATCGAATCTGCCTCATCAGGATTAATCCAAGCTACTGTACAAGGTAAGGACAAACTTAACAACGCTGTAACCCTGCATAATGTCCTCCATGTACCACACCTGAAAGGAAATCTAATGTCCATTCCAAGCGTAGTAAGAAGAGGGAACTCTGTTCTTTTGAATTCTGAAGGAGCATACATATACTCTTCTGATGACAAGCTAATAGGAACAGGAAACTTTGATGGTAACATGTACACATTGAACCTATCACGTTTACCTGAAACAACTCATGTTCCAAATGAACATTGCTTGATTTCAAAGGACAATTCTAGGACTGCATGGCACAGAAGGTTAGGACATCCTAGTGACAACAAACTAGACCTGATTTTGAAGAACAATCTTCTAAAAGGCTTGAACTCTATAAATGGTACCCTTGATCAATGTGATGCTTGCTCCTTGGGAAAAATGACCAAAGTACCCTATGTTCACACAGATGGCAATCAGGAAAGCTACCCCTTTGAAGCCATTTATGTCGATCTCTGTGGTCCAATGAGAATAAACTCCTTGGGCGGAAGTAAATATTTTTTGACCATCGTAGATGGATTCTCTAGGAGAATATTTGTAGAATTTCTCAAAGATTAACTCTCAGCAGCAGAAGTTTTGAAGAAGTTTATTGTAAAGAGAGAAAACGAGCTAAACTCAAAACTAAAACGACTTAGAACAGATAACGGAACAGAATTTATCAATAAAAACCTTGAAACCTTCATAGAATCCAAAGAAATTAAACATGAACTAACTACACCGTACACCCCAAGAAGCAATGGGAGAGTTGAAAGAGCTAACAGAACACTATTAGACAAAGGCCGAACACTTCTGGCAGACTCCCAATTACCCCTACACTTCTGGGCAGAAGCTGTGAATACAGCTGCATATCTGTACAATCTAACTCCCACAACTAATGACCCAGACACTACCCCTATGGAAAAATGGAAAGGTAAAAAGCCATCCGTCTCTCACATCATGAGATTTGGTTGTGAAGTCTTCTATAAACTCGAGAATCATCAAAGACACAAACTAGAAGCTAAATCTAAGAGAGGAATATTTGTAGGCTATTCAAGATGCAGAAGAGCTTATCGAGTATTTGATATCACAGCGAGAGTCATTCTTGAAACCGCAGACATTCACTTCAGAGAGAACAATAATGTCATCTCGGAAGAAAAACAAAATGATAATAATACGGACACTGACACATATTTCTTCATTCAGGAGGATGAACAACTGAACAATCATGTTCTATCAGATGTTGATATTGAAGAGCCAGCACCAGATACCATGATCAACAGACAGACAGAGTCAAGTGAATCAGACAGACCACAAAGAACTCGAACAATACCTAAAAGATTCGATGACTACGTTTTGGCTACTACGAATGAAACCATTCCGAAAGACTATGAAGAAGCCATCGCATGCGAAGACAAGAAACATTGGGAGAACGCAATGCTTGAGGAAATACAGAACATGTACTCGCATCAAGTATGGGAACTGGTACCTAGACCTGTAAACGCTAAAGTTGTCAAAAGTAAATGGGTGTTCAAAATATCTAAAGACCAAAAAAACGAAAACAAAACTTACAAAGCTAGACTTGTTGCAATGGGATACAACCAAATCCCAGGAAGAGATTACAACGAAAGTTTCAGCCCTGTAATTAAAAATGCCACCCTCAGGACTATTTTGTCAATGGCAGCAACAAAAGATTCAGTCATTAAACTATTTGATGTGAAAGCAGCCTATCTAAATGGAAACATTGAAAATACAATATTCATGGAACAACCTGCTGGATTTGTCCAAGACAGAAACAAAGTTTGCAAACTCAACAAAAGTATTTACGGTCTACCTCAATCCGGAAGATCGTGGTATGAGAAATTCAGTCAAGTACTTCATGACTGTGGACTGGAAAAACTTAAATCTGATCCTTGCCTATTTAAATGGAAGAATGAAGACAAATACTTCTATGTAGGGATATATGTTGACGACTTTATCACTGTCTCAGATTCTGAAGATACCTCAAACAGATTCATCAATAAATTGAGACATCACCTGGAAATAAAGGATGTAACATGTAAAGGCATGTTTTTGGGAATCAAGATCATACAAGACAAGGAGGGAATTTCGCTACAGCAAAGCCACTATGTACAACAAATATTGCAGAAATATGGAATGGAAAATTGTAAGGAAGTTCCAACACCAGGTTCCAAAGAAATCAATTTGGACAATCATATTGAAGATGACAATTGTGATCAGCACACTTACCAAGAAGCCCTTGGAATGCTAATGTTTCTAGCTGTTAACACCAGACCCGACATCGCTTACATCACTAGCAAACTTTCACAGTACTCCAGACAACCAAAACAGATGCACTGGACAGCAATCAAAAGAGTGATGAGATACCTACAAGGAACAATTGACCTAGGAGTGAAATTTGAAAGAGGGAAGACTGGAATCCTGAAGTCCTACACCGATGCCAGCTGGTCGACCACTCATGATGGAAAATCCTTCGGCGGATATGTAGCAACAATAGCAACGAAGCAACTATAGACTGGAAAAGTAGTAAACAACCACTCGTCGCCCTCTCCACAATGGAAGCGGAAATGATAGCTGCTTGTGAAAGCTTCTGTCAAATCAAGTGGATAATAAACCTGTTACGAGAGCTGGAAGAATGGAATTTCATGGAAAAACCAACTGCGATCTATACAGACAGTCAGTTATTGATCAACTGGATCTCCAGCCCTAAACAAAGCAGTCGCTGTAGACATATCAACAGAAAGTACCACTTCTTGAGAGACTGTTATGAATCCAGAGACATCTGCCTTCTGTACAAGCCATCTCAGGACCTGGAGGCGGATATCTTCACAAAGGACCTATCCCGAGACCAGATGAAGAAACACCTGGAGAGCCTCAGCATCGTGGGAATAAAGCCAAAGTAAGGAGGGAATTGTTACACAGACTTTGACTTTAATCATCATAGATGCTGACGTCACTACTATGACGTAACTTCCAACTTCTACCTTCAACCTTGCTGTTATTGTTTACCGCTAACTTGTCTTAACAATATATGTAATGGAACAAGTCGTTCCTTAAATAAATATATATTTGTTTTTATCTAAAGGGATGTCCTCGTAACTACAACATACGTGAGTACAAAAACAACCAGAAATCCTTAGAAAGAATAACCGTATTTTGCTAAGCCTATATCATCTACTATAGACAAACTATGTATGAACCTTTTGGTGTATGCTACATCTTTTTGTGTGCATATCTAAGTTTAACCCACTTTGGAGTATAATTATAAAATACTATTATTGCTGAGCTGAACCAAGTTTAAGATCGAAACAATATTACTCGTATATTGTATATATTTTTTATTTTTTATGTGTTAGCCGTGGCGAGTTTGATGAGTCTAGTTTACCGCTTAACTATTCGCATAACGCATTTCGACGAGTACTAAAAACCAATTTAACATTGGCGCCCAACGTGGGGCGCCAATGTTAAATTGGTTTTTAGTACTCTCGAAATACGTTATGCGAATAATTAAGCGGTAAACTAGACTCATCAAACCCGCCACGGCTAACACATGTCTAACACATGTTAACGCGCTTTTTTTTTTGTACGCGTCGAAATACGTTATGCGAGTAATTACTCAGTAAACTAGACTCATTAAACTCGCCACGGTGATCTGCACAAACACTGATTTACACAAGTTTCAACCTCGTTATTATAATATGTTATCACGTATAAACCTCAAAGTGGATTAACAAAGAAAACTTCTTAATACAGTAATATTGATATAACCACCACCTTTACACTTTTGAATAACTCACACTCTCCATATTTGTACACTTTATGGGAATTAATGTTTGGTCTGATGTAACACACAAAAGAAATTATTAAAAAAAAAGAATAATATCTAATTTTATTATATCTAACACTCTATAATTTGGTGCAAAAAAAAATTATATGCAAGACAAAAGGTATTCCATTAATGAACGTTTCTTAACTTATATTTGTAATACACTAAAATGAAATCTTCTATTTACTATATATATTATATAGTATAATTTATACCGCCAAAAAAATATCACCTATTAAAACTATATATATCTTCTAACCTATAAACGAGCCTTTTTAGGCCCACACCATAAAATTTTAAATCATTTTAAACTTACCATTGTGTTTCTCTACGCACCGTCCCCGGCCCCACCTCGTCAGCTCGATCGTTTCTTCCTAACTGCCAAATATCATCCTCTTACAGAGTAAAAAGAAAAATTAATTTAATTTCGCAGAATATATTCAAAATAAAATTTAAAAAAATATTATTCTTTTTATTAAAAGAAAATTTAAATTAATAATAAAAATATAACAGGTTTATTCCTTGAAAATTTAATTTGGTAATTTCTTCTTTAAAAATTTTTTTATAATGTTATCTTAAAAAATATATACCTAATTCATCTAAATATGTATATAATTAATTTTATTCTTTAGAATAAAATAATTTTCGAATTTTTGAAATGGTAATAGAATTTTGGACCTTTCATCTTGCATATAAAAGGTGATTGGTAATACACATATGTACATTTTGTACATTCTCCTCTGGGCCTTTCTGCAGCGGGTTTTGGGATACAAGCCCAGATCTAATTCAAGTTCTCCATTTCTTAGTCCTCCTCGTCGTTGTCCTTGTGTGGGGGGTTGGTCAGTTTGGAAAGGGCCAGTGTCATCTCCAACTGGGCGTCCTCCCGGCTTTGGTCTTTGGAACATCGTCGGCCATCTTCTCGGCCTTTCCCGGTGGGGAATTTTCCATCTGGACAACAAACACTTTGGCGAGTCACTGTACATATATGATGTAAAATGTTTACATCATTGTTGGGTCTGTTTTGTGAAAATATGCCCCAACACACACAAAAAATAAAAAATATATACAATATACGAGTAATATTGTTTCGATCTTAAACTTGGTTCAGCTCAGCAATAATAGTATTTTATAATTATACTCCAAAGTGGGTTAAACTTAGATATGCACACAAAAAGATGTAGCATACACCAAAAGGTTCATACATAGTTTGTCTATAGTAGACATATGTTTTTTTTTTATGGGAAGTAGAATCATTCAAAGAAAATTATTAAACCAACAAAACCTCTGGCGGTTACCAGCAATTTCAGCAATTTGTTTATAGTAGACATATGTATTTGCTTCAAGGAGAAATTATTACAAACACACATTAAAATACCAATATATGAGTTTTTATTTTACCCCAACAAATTTGCAAACTTCTCATCTGTAGATAATTCTAAGTAGGCTTAAGACTATTTCTAGTGAAATTTCTTTCTTTTTGACGTATTATAGAATAAAAAAATTATAAAGCTTCATACAAAGAAAATGATTTTGGGAATATTTGACCTGGTAATTCAACCAAGATACCACATCTAGAAATTGGATTAATAAAAGGACAAATATTTTGCAAAGCCACATAGACTAAAATTTTTTATGCAAGCGAGACTCTACTTTAAAATTTACTGATGTATATAAAAAAATATAACAAAAGAATTTTTATTCTTTGTTTGGAATACACTGTTGGAAAAGAAGACGTCCGAAGCAGCCAATGGGAAGCCGGCGGAAGCGGCCACGGGGATGCAGCGGTAAAATGAGAAAAACAATAACTGTAGAACTTGTAAACAACTTTTTCGAACACTAGAATTTGCCCTGATCTACGACTCTCTTTTTATAAATATTTAAATGTAAATATTTAAATAATACTTTACTTATTTCTTAAATTGTAATAAATATAGTTTTCCCTCCTGTTTTCGTCGTATATTTTAAAAGTGTTATAAACAACGACGCCTTAACTTTGAACCTTCAACCCCGCCGACCAAGAATAGAGGTGAGTGACTACCTCTATAGAATTTAGATCGTCGTCACAACACAGAGTGGCGGTGAAATCGCAATATTTTTGGCATCCCAGCCGGGACTGTTGAAGGTAAATTCCTGAAAAAAGAATCATTTTAAGCTGACCATTTTGGAACTCGCTTGCTAACCCTACTTGCCGCTTTGTTTACAAGATGGCGGAAGAAATAATTCTACGTTTAAAAAAGAAGCGTGCTGTTAACAGATCATATTTAACGAAAACATGCAATAAGATTGAAAGCGGACTTGACACGCTAATGAGAATTGAACTTGAAGAATTATTAGAACAATTGAATGAATCATTTAACGAACTTAAATTAGTGGATCACGAAATAGAAACGCTTCTTGAAACTGACGATTTAGAGAAGGAATTACAGGGCGTAGAGGAATATCGAGAGAAATATATTACTTGGAGATTTAGGGCAAATAAAAAGATTCGCCAATCAGATTTTCATGGCGAAAATATACCGAATTCGAACTCACGAATAGATGAAAATGAAATGAGACATTATGTACCTTCCTGCACGACTGTGAAACTTCCGAAATTGATGATATCGAAATTTTATGGAAATTTTAGTGAATGGCTGACGTTCTGGAATTCTTTTGATGCAGCTATACATCAGAACAACTCACTGAACCCGATCGATAAATTTAACTATCTGAAGTCACATCTCGGCGGAACTGCACTAAACACAGTCGAAGGTTTCGCTTTATCTGCGGACAATTATGAGAAAGCTATAAAATTGCTTAAAGACAGATTTGGGCGAGAAGACATTTTGATTAGCCGACATATGAACAATTTGTTGTCAATGAGACCACTCAAAACATCAAGCGATGTAAGAACCTTCCGCGAACTTTTTGACAACCTTTCTGTTCAAATAAGAAGTCTCGAGTCACTAAACGTGTCCATTGATGTTTACGGACAACTGTTGTGCCCGATAATAATAAAGCTTCTACCTGCAGACCTTAATTTGGAATTGAACAAAGAACTCCCGACAGGTTATGTAATTAATGACTTGATTACCTTTCTGGAAAGACAATTAACTGCACGGGAGAAGAGTTTTAGAAACGAAATCGGTACCGGGAATGAATCAACTTCTAAACCTAATTTAGTAAACAAACATCCAAAGACAAGATTCTACAATGAAAAACCAATTGCGACAGCTTCAGAACTTTTGAATTCAGTTCACAAATCGAATGAATGTGTATTTTGTGGTAAAGACAACCATGGAAGCCCTAAGTGTGACTTTGCAGCTAATATGAGTTTAAACGAAAAGAGATCACTCATGAAGAAAAAAGGCGTTTGTTTTAAATGTCTTCGGCCTTCCCATTTAAGTAAATTTTGCAGAAATGTAGTCCGGTGTTCGATCTGCAACATGTCTTCCCACCTGGATGTCATGTGCACAAAACTGATCTTAGATCGAGGTGGATCTTCTAAGTCTCCAACGGTGCAAGATGAAACTCTCGCCAACTTATCAACCTCCCCAGACGTCTTGTTACCTACTTTGAGAGTGACCCTCAAAGGGAACAGAACGGAGAAGACGGCACGGGCTATAATAGACACCGGATCCCAAAGATCATATATTTTACATAGCACAGCAATGGAAATGGAATACGAACAATCAAGGAGAGAGTTCTTCCGGCATTCCTTGTTTGGAGGATCGAGTACCGACGTAGTTGAACATGAGGTCTATACCATTCATTTATCTGACATCAATAATTCCTATCGCTGTGAGTTTGAAGCACTAGGTCAACCCCTTATCTGTGGAAGCATACCTCCGGTGTGTCCAAGATCATTTTTAGAAGGGAGTGAAGAACTCGACGTGTCTGATTTGATGAGAGACCGTATAGAAGTCCTTATAGGGGCGGACGTCGCCGGGAGATTGCTAACCGATGCTCAGAGAAGAATCTCATCTGGACTGGTGGCAATCCATACCAAACTAGGATGGACTGTGTTGGGAAAGATTCCTCCAACGGAGGTGAGAGATGACACCAGCTCCCTTTGCGTGACCACACTTCTATCTTTGGATCTAGAAAACTTGTGGAAATTAGATGCAGTTGGAGTCTCTGACGCGGAGGTTGAGAAGAAGACTCAGTCATTACAAGCTGAAATGGAGGAACATTTCGCCCACACCACGACGCGAGATATCGAGGGGCGCTATGAGGTAGCTCTACCCTGGGTGCAAGACAAGGAAAGGATTCCTTCGAATAGAGACCTAGCCGAAAACCAACTAAGTTCTGTAAGAAGAAAACTTGAAGAAGTTGGAGACATGAATGAGTATGGTCAAATCTTTGAAGAATGTATAAATCAGGGGATAATAGAGTATTCCAGAGAGGATAAACTAGATGGTGTACACAACCTGCCACATCGACCAGTGTATAAAAGAAACAGTCAAACTTCTAAAATAAGGCCAGTATTTAATGCGTCGGCCCGGAAGAGAGATAAACTTTCCCTGAATGACTGTCTGGATAAGGGACCCAATTTGATAGAAATTATACCAAGACTTTTAAATAAATTCCGGAAATATGAAGTAGGTGTCTCTTCCGATATTGAGAAAGCATTTTTACAAATTGGAATAAAGGAAGAAGACCGAGATGCTGCAGTTTTCGAAATAGCAGGAGTTGATCTAACTGGGCATCTTATCTTAAAGAATAAGAAGAAAGCATGGATTGTCATCTTCACATGCGCAGTGTATGGAGGAGTTCATCTGGAACTTGTGACATCTTTGTCTATGGAAGCCTTCCTCCAAGCTTTCCGCCGATTTATTGCTCGAAGAGGCCGCCCATTCATTGTGCATTCGGATAACGAGACTAATTTCCGAGGCATGACTAATACGTTAAAGAAGATTGATTTTTCGAGATTAAAATGTGATCCCACATTGAAAAACATCACCTGGAAATTCATACCGCCTGGTGCTCCTTGGTGGAGTGGATGGTGGGAGCGTTTGATTGGAATGATGAAACAATTGCTCTTTAGGATTCTCGGTCAAACCTCCTTGGGATATGAAGAACTTTCCACGGTAATGTGTGACGTCGAAAGCTTGATGAACACACGCCCACTGACCTACCTAACTAAAGAAAGTGAGGATCTCGCTCCATTGACACCTTCGTTGTTCTTACATGAGGTCAGAGAGGTTGGCGTTCCAGACCTGGACTTGATTGATAACCAGACCCTCTCCCGCAAATATCAATATATCAAACGTGTACGAGAAGATCTTAGAGAACGATTTCGTATCGAATATTTTGGATTCCTGAGACAAGAAACGAGACGCCTGAAGACTACCATACCATTCAAGGTGGGAGACATGGTACTCATTGGACAAGAGAGTTTAAAGAGACTACACTGGCCGTTAGCCAGAATAATCCAACTCTATCCAGGAAAAGACGGACTTGTGAGGGTTGCGAAAGTGAAAACTTCATCAGGTGATAAAATACGACCTATTCAAAAACTCTACAATTTAGAGATAACGCCCGAGATAAGATGTCGAGACCCTCTAACGGAGCGATCTCCCACACAAGAAGTTCGATTGACAACTGAAGAGGACCCTTTGACTTCACAACAAGAGCAACATCACATTGATACCCCGAATGTTGTGTCAAGTTACGGACGGCCCATCAAGAGACCCAACCGATTGGATCTACTGAACTTTTCCTTTCCATGTTTGAGTCGTCGAGACGCCAACTCAAAGGTGGGAGAAATGTTGGAAAAGAAGACGTCCGAAGCAGCCAATGGGAAGCCGGCGGAAGCGGCCACGGGGATGCAGCGGTAAAATGAGAAAAACAATAACTGTAGAACTTGTAAACAACTTTTTCGAACACTAGAATTTGCCCTGATCTACGACTCTCTTTTTATAAATATTTAAATGTAAATATTTAAATAATACTTTACTTATTTCTTAAATTGTAATAAATATAGTTTTCCCTCCTGTTTTCGTCGTATATTTTAAAAGTGTTATAAACAACGACGCCTTAACTTTGAACCTTCAACCCCGCCGACCAAGAATAGAGGTGAGTGACTACCTCTATAGAATTTAGATCGTCGTCACAACACAGAGTGGCGGTGAAATCGCAATAACACTATGCATGGCGGAAAATCGTGGCCTTACAAGATAGCTCGACACCATAAGAAATAAAAAAAAAATTCTTATACTAACTTCCCATTGTGTTTCCTTACGTCAGGCGTCTCGTCTGCTCGATTCTTCTTCCCACTCGTCCGGCTCCTTAGTACCACCTAACTTTTTTTTTTTTAAATCTCGTGCCTCAAAAAAATTTATCATCTTCTTTTTACAGAGTAAAAAGAAAATTAATTTAATTTCGCAGAATATAATCGAAAATAAAAATAAAAATATTATTCTTTTATTAAAAGAAAATTTAAATTAATAATAAAATAATAAAAATGTAACAGGTTTATTCCTTGAAAATTTAATTCAGTAATTTCTTCTTTAAAAAAATTTATATTGTTATCTTTAAAAAAAATATCTAATCTATCTAGAATTATATATATAATTAATTTTATTCCTTGGAATAAAAATAAATTTAGAATTTCTCGAGCTGGTAATAAAATTTTTAGACCTATCTTCTTGTACACTGCTTGACATTGAAAATGGAACACCAAGAAATAGTGGCCAGAAAGTGATGAAACTCGGCAGACAGAGAGAGACAGGGACGAACAATAAGTGATCTTTATTTCAAAATGATAGTCATAATACAGAGCGAGAACGGCGTCGGCTTAGTAGCAAGTAGGACCACCGCGGACGGCGATGCACGCAGAAACACGTCTAGGTAGAGAGTCAATCAGAGTACGGATGGCGTCCTGAGGGATGGCTCTCCATTCCCTCTCAACCATTTGCCACAGTTCGTCTTCTGAACGCGGCTGTGGCAAGGCATGCAAACGGCGTCCAATGATGTCCCAGACGTGCTCGATTGGTGAGAGATCAGGAGAGTACGGTGGCCAGGGAAGCATCTGTACATATTGCAGAGTTTGTTGGCTAATGCGAGCAGTGTGCGGTCGGGCGTTATCCTGCCGATAAAGGGCATTGGGTACCCCCTGAAGGTAGGGGAGTGTCACCGGTCGCAGCGCATCATCAACGTATCGTTGGGCCGTCATAGTGCCCTGAATACGAAGTAAAGGTGACCTGGAATCATACGCGATTGCGCCCCAAACCATGATTCCACGTTGTCGCACGGTGGGGCGTTCCACAATTGCTGCCGGATTGGACTTTCTCCACGTCGACGCCACACGCGTACACGGCGACTATCACTGGACAAGCAGAAACGCGACTCATCTGAGAACACGACCCTGTGCCATTCCGTCATCCACGTCGATCTAGCCCGGCACATTGCAAACGTTGGCGCCTATTCGGTGGGGTCAATGGCAGTCTTCTTAGCGGACGGCATGAGTGCAAGCCATTAGCAACCAATCGACGGGAAATGGTTCTGGTCGAGATGGAATGATCTAGGGTGTCTTGCACGTGTTGCAGGATGGCGGTACAAGTGGCTTGTGGGGCCGCCACTGCTTGTCGAAGGATACGCCGATCCACATGTGCTGACGTCACTCTGGTAGCACCGACATTCCTATTAATTGCCACATTTCCTTGTTCCAACCATCTTCTCTACAGTCGGTGCACCGTGGGCGCACCAAGGTGTGTATCAGCTGCGATTTGACGTATGGACCAACCTGCCCTTTTCAGTCCGATCACCATGCCCCTCGTAAAAGCGTCTATCTGCTTGAACTGCCTCCGTTTACGATGACCTGGCATTCTCTGTTCTTACACGTGTCTTTTGACACAAGAACAAAATTTCTACAATGATTTTCCTTGAAGAAATAACGACACGAATACTGTCCTTTCTGCAAATTCCTTCCCTTATATCTTACTCCATGTGCGCACGAGAGCTGCGCATTTTACATCATTTGCATAACTCGGTTAGGCGCGTCTACCCTGAAATTTGCATAATTTTCTGGCCACTATTTCTTGGTGTTCCATTTCAATGTCACGCAGTGTATATAAAGGAAGGGATAAGTTATATACATATATACATATGTACTTTCTCCATCTCTTAGTCCTCCTCGTCGCTGTCCTTCTGTTGGGGCACGTTTTTGTAACCATACCCCAACAGAAGGCGTATGTATAATCAAATCAAATGGATACATGGCTTCCCTCCCACATAGACTTACAGACCACCTTTTTGCCCAGAAACCTAGACAATTGATGACACCAGACTTCCATGCCGAAAGCTGATGCCTGGTGAAGAAGACACCAGTGACATCCAGAGACATCCGCGCTGGAAGCTGTTGTTCCATATGTACATATATTCCCCTCACCAAAAATTTAGGTAAAGGTGACCAGAAAAAATGGAGAAGGAATATTTCTAAAAGACTAAGCCTTATAAATATCCTTCCCGAAAAAAGGAAGCATCACATTACAGTCCAGGTAAAAGGGGCCTGGGTCGATTTTTAGCCAAGACGGGGGGCGATATATATACCGTCCCGAGAAAAGGGAGGATCATATTACAGCCCATGTGGAGGAGGCCTGGGGTCTGTTGAAATTTTACACTATTGCCGTGGCTGTTTCTCTCTTTAGATTTTTTTGTTTTGGTAATACTATATGTTCTATTTTGATGGGAGAGGCCTGGGGCGTCTGTGAAATCGTATACTGGAGCCGTTGGCCATTTTGATTGGTGTTTCTTTCGGCGAATGAAAATGCCAGCCAATAGAAACTTTGGCGCGGTCAGCGAATGAAAGCGGAGAGAGACAAGAATAAAAGAGGGTTTCTTTGCCAAAAGGCAGATTGAATCTGAGTCGCTCAGTGAGAGGACAGTCTTCAGACGGGAGACCAGACCTTTGCCGGCACTTTCGAGAAAAGGTAAGCCATTTGTCATTATGACTTAGCGCCCCACCCCCCTTTTTGTGTAGTAACCAACCTAGATTTCGCATGGGCCCTAAAGGGCTATAAAGTAACTTCAGGTCACCTCTATCTAAATTTTACTATGTAAATAGCATATCTCGTCAGTATAGACATGTTCCCAAATTTTAATTTATTTAAATAAATATCTAGAGAAATCTTCTTGTTTCCCCTCATACATATTTCATTCCTTTTGCTTTATGGTACTACCCCCCACACCTTAATTTCACAAATTGTACTAAATATAGAACTACTGACTCTGTTGGAATAGAGTTGTGTACTATATCTTTGCTGTGATATATTGACACAGCGACAGTTGCAAATTACGACTTTATTAGGGCTACTTTGAGGGTATCTATCTGTCAGGTTTTAGTAATGTTTGTACTTTTATGTGTTTCAGTGCGTTATTCCATCATATTTACCATTATACCATATTTTCTGATTCCTCGGGCTATTGTTACGTTGTTAGGAGGGTACGGCATGATGCAAACAGATTTGTATGTTTGACTATTGTTTGTGTTATTTGGGCTATAAAAATGCCTTAATATGAATCTATTTACAGTTGATCTGTAGAAATTATAGAGATCTGTTGCTATAATTTTCCTCTATGAAATAGCTCCCAGCGTCTTCAGTGGGTTGCTAAACCTCCAGAAGGAGTCTTTTATAGATTGCCCAATTTAATAACGATTTCATGGGTTGTCTGATGAAATTGTATACTAGTGTCGTGGCTGTTTCCATCTTTAGACCTTTGTTCTGACAATATTATATGCTCGATCCCTGCTTTAGCTCAACTCTTAATCAATTACAGAGTTTCCCCCCCCCCCCTCTTTTTTTTATTTTATTTATCCTGTTTGCACAAATTGCATTACATGTGATGATGTAGAGACATATGTCGATAGTGCATCATTGACAGCTGTGCTTCTATTATACAACATTAAGGTCTTGCTGCGGGTTATATACATGGGGTTGTTGGCCTAAATTGCTATATATATATATACTTAAGTAAGGAAACTTTAATGGGTCACATCGTGTATCCTCCCTTTTCATCTATCCAAACCGGGAACGCAACAATGGCGCCCAACGTGGGGCTCGAATTTAGTATATGTTTCATCCCCTATACTTTAGAAATATATACCTAATGAAAAGCCATACTATTTTAAGTATTGGTAAAGTAGTCCACGCATCCTGAGATTAACAGTCTATTATAAATCGTGAATTTTAATTTATGCTTTCCGTTTCACTGGCATTTTATCAGGCAATGAAAGTTATGTTGAGGCGGTGTATACCGCATCTCTCGCCGCTGTCTTTTACGATTCACATTGTTCGTGGCAAAACATTAATATTATCATTGATTTCTGATATCAAAGTAAAACGTTTATGGGGATGAGTATCTTTTATTCTGGTCTTCTCAAGCTTTCGAGCTTGTCCGCCCTTCTACAGGAGAAACATATACAATATATCAAGAAAATATAACGTCGCCTGATGCTAAAACTATTATGATTCTATGTACATATATATATATACATTAGGAAGTTTTGCATATTATTTGTTTTCTTAAGACTTTTTTTTTTTTGGTTTTTATACATATTCTACTATTGTTTGCTATATTCTATGAATTATCTTATAGGTTAGAAATTCTATTATTTAAGTAGTTTATAATAGTTATTGGCTATTACATATAAGTTACTTATATTATTGTTGATATTATTAGCTGGTACTAGGATATATTGTGTTATATGTTTCGGGCAAATCTATTTTCTATTAATGCTATTGTGTTTTCTGAATAATAGAGAATCAATTATAAGCCTTTGATATTTGCTGTTTATGTTATTGTAATGTATTCTAGGTTCTCCTAATGCGAAAGTGTGACCTGTTCCTTTGCAGTATTGAAAAATTAGAGACCTATTGTCTTGATTAATAACGTTGCGTCTATGTTCATATATTCTACTGCTGACCCTCCTTCCTGTCTCCCCTGCGTATTTGGCTTGGCAGCTGTTACACTCTACGGAATATATTGCCTTTTATTCTCTGTTTTGGTTAGTGGGTTTTATGATAGTAGGATTATTTTTAGATAGTGGACTTTTATGGTGGAGCCTATGTTAGGGGAATTACAGTAATATGTTTGGATGCCAGGGTTTCTTAAGTAGTTGGCTATTGTTATAGATGTTTGTGAGTATGGAATGTAACATATCGCCCTATAGATATTTGTGGTTTTGTTTATTGGGTTATTGATAGTTATACTTTTGTGGAAATGTTGTAATATAAAGGTGGTTTGGTATCCTGCTTGCTGGACATTATTTATAATGTTCTGTGTCTCAATCATTTTGAATTCTGTTGCGAGCACCATTGATTACAATTTCTTTATTTTACTTTCTCAAATTATTATATACAGTATGAGAAATGAGGTTGGATTCCCATGGTTCAAATTTAGAACGGTGATCAGTGTTTTACAGTAGTCTACTGAAATGACTTAGCATTTTTTTTCGACATAGCTCTGATATAATTTTCTCACAGCAGAGATGAGTTCTGATAATTATTGCTGGATACAAATATCTTAACTTCATTTTAATAGCGCTTTCTATCAAATCATACTAGCCTGTGCATCCAGATTAGGGCTAACATGCTGAATGATAGTTAATCGATTTTATTTTTTTAACGCATAGTGGATTGGGAGAGTGGCAAATATATGAGCCTTAAGGTGAAAAAAGAATTGAAGATCCAGTTAGCGTACCCGTGAAGAGAGAAGTTTGATCACCATAGAAAGACGCGTTTTTTTTTTCTCTTCGTAAAACCTTTTTTTATTTGAAATCAATAATGGATAGAAATCTGGTTTTAACATTCCAATGGCAGAATCTCAAGGAGTGGATCTGGTGACCAATTTGCGCGAGTACCTTTTAATCACTGTGGAACTATTTATTAACTTATGACAACTACCTGGGATAATCTTTTAAAATATTCAAAGGAAAGGAGATGACTGGAGCTTGTGTCTACAAGACAGCTGAGATATCCCGAGGTGTGCTTGGACAGCTTTAAGCTAATGACAAGGCAGCAAAAGCCACCTGTGTTAGAGACAGGATCTATCTAATAATGGGGGTATAGGAGACAGGAGAGTTTATCGAGGCTCGATTTAACACTTGTATATAATGAGGAAGTTAGCGGAATGCGAGCCTCCAGTGCGGAGTAAAATCACCTAAAGGCTGTGAATAAAGATTGATAAAGTCGGGACACCCGAGCAAAGATATTACATTGAATATAATTCGGAACCTATAGGCGTGAGGCGGTATCGTGATTGGATTAGATGGCTAGACACGCAAGGAGGGAGGCCCCCTTTGACGACGTTTTCTGCCAAGTATGATCACTGGATACCGATAGACCGCCAAAAGGGTGTGCCCCCCCGCATTGGAAATGTCATTGAAGATGTGCCAGCATGCAGAAAAGAAAGATCTAGGACGAGATGACGTTTCCTAAAATTGACATTTAAGGTGATACGCCTGGACTATAGATGAGGCAGTGAAGTCCATCTAGAATATGGCGCTAATTCCAGAACAAAATGTGGATGGATCGAGCTGAGGTGACGACTCCATATTAAATATACCTCTATAAATTCTTAAATGTCCACATATATTTCCACAGTGAATTATACAAGTTGCACACCTATCTCATGAGCCAGGAATGTAATTATCAGACTGACAGTAAGTAATAATATATAATTTCCAACCCAGGAACAAACAAAACCTCGGATATGCAACACAGTCCTACAAAATAATTTCCCTATCAAATTCTCAGTGTATCATCATAACTAAACAGAAAACTCAGTCACAATTAGTATCTTAAAAGGCGAAATAACTTTGTCATTTCCCAGTTCAAAATGCACCTGTTACCCCATAGACAGTGATCTTATAACCACATTTGATTTCGTTTCAGCATGTTGTGAGAAAATTGAACTCATGAAAATGCAGCCTTTTAATTACTATGCCTCATACTGTATAAATACATGAAGGAAATTTCTAATAACAGCCGCTAAGTGACAACCAGAGCGAACTCAGAAGTAATGAGACGAGGGGAAGTTGACAGAGTTAGTGTGAACAGTTTAACTTTACGCAGGTCTACAAGGGTGAAAAGGCCCACACAGTGTAAATTCTGCTTAGACTGTCGCCACTAACTAGGATTTTGGAGTGTGTACGGAGAATCAGCTCGATAGAATGAGAAGTTTAGAGATTTCAACCTTTTTTTTTTTTCATTTAAAAACCTTTTTTTTTTTTAAAGTAGAACTTCATTAGGATTCCTTTTTTTTTTCTATACAAACTATTTCTTGTTAAAACCCGAGTTTCAAAGACCAATGAGAATAATGTATACCATTGTGAATTAACTATTTAGTGTAAATCTGAAATTTTAGTTATTATAAGGAGTAATAGGTGAAGGAAGGTGTAGGAAATCACAACTTAGAGGGGGGCTATGTCTAAAACAACAAACCTAATAGGCATCCTATGGCTTGTGTTGGGTAATTCAGAAACCCTATAATCCCTGGCCTTCAGGTAGTAGCTTTGAAATAGGTTTCTAATGAGAACATGAAAGGTCAATCTCTCAGAGTGAAGTTGTGAAGTATAGGGACCCTAAGCCAGGGGTAGAAGTTAAGTAGGCCCAGACTGTAGTCGATCCTTGGAAAGCACTTGAGAATGCTAGTGTTGGGTAGTGAATCGTAAACCCTATAAATCCATCTTTCAATAGAGTGCTGAGGTAGGACTACTGCAAAGGGGGCAGACGCACGAGGAAGTAAGAAGAAAGTGACTTCACCCACGGTGGCTAGGGGAATGACTCAATCCGCTTTTATGAGGTGTCACGTTTAATGGTTCTTTATTCGCCCCAATAATTTGTGTGTGTCTATATAAAATTATCGTGAATAGTCGCTTAGTGTCAAGGCAAGGGCAGTTTTTGAAGTTACACTGATTCTTTCTTTTTTTTTGGTAGATTAGCTTCCAGGTTATTTAGACTTGTCAACAGTTATTGTTAACAATCATTTAGTGAGTATAATGAATTAATATATATGTAGAGCTTGTGCAGAGGCATTTCGTTTAAGTAAATAGGGCTTTGGTCCCCACTTTGTTTTAATTAGGTAACTTTATTTGATTTCACGTCTAGTCCTAGAAGATTTTATTATTGTAAGGGTCTATTTGATAGAAATAATTGAGTGTTTTGGCGTCTATAGCAGCTTCTAACTTTAGGATGAATGCCCTCAGTGACTGAATTGTGTGAATGTGAAGAGGAATAAATGTAGAAGAAGGTTAAAAACTATTATATTGTGAGACCAAAACACATTAGAATAGGGTTAAGGACTTTAATAGGATCGATTTTTATTTATTTTATTTTTTATTTCGAATTTTGTTAGGACCGAGAAGCCTCAAACAGGACAACTACAACTCTATCTAGTTAGAAAATATTCGCTCCCTTTTGTTAGGTCCCTCGTTAGGGGGTATAATTTTCCTTTGATTTTCTTTTATCTTAGTTTAGCTTGAATTCTAAGGATTGTGGATAAATGATCCCTATCCCGACCCTCAGACTTGGAGATAGTGGAAGGCAAGGATCAAGCCGAATTTCCCACTCAACTCCTCCTCGCAAGAGGAAACGAAGAGGTATAGATTGAATTTTATGCAGGATGGGGGATTTGTTTTAGCCATGCCGTATAGCCTGGGGTATAACGGCGCGACTTTGGGTGACCGATCTGACACCGTAGTTTCGACGCTTTTAGCGTGGCTGGAGCGAGGGTGTTCCAGACGGGAGGTCCTGTAAGATTGGCAAGTAGGCAGAGATTGCCCAGTTATTCTAGACGAAGTGTTTCCGTCTATTGAATTTTTTGGTACCAGTTTGATCCCCCATAGCTAGCGGAAGTTTCTTCTAATAAAGGATTCGCCCTGCCATACGTTTTGTTGGAATGAATTCGAGCATAAGACCGATTCGAGAGGCAGAATAAGTAATTATTAGGACCTTCAACGAGTTTAGACTCGTTCCATGTTAGGATAAGATTTTAAAGTATTAGTTAACTATAATGACCGCGAACGAGACGCCAGAACAAGCCAGTGAGTCAAAGTTTTAGAAGTGTTGTATTGAGGACAGTAGAATTAAGAGCAGTTATACAGGGAGTAGAATTCTGAAGGAATTTGTAAAAGGAACCAAAATTTCAGATTGATAAAATTCAAACTTATAAGATGTAGATTTATAGGATTCAGGTCAATGAATAGAGGGTATATTAGTAGATGAAAGTAATGTGAATTTCTTGGAAGGGGGAGGTAGCTGAACTGTACACACCCCAGAGGCAAGGTAAACGGAGCCACAAACAAAATAGTAGAAATTGATTAGTCGCTCTGCCAAAACAGAAAATTTCTCTTCATACGGTTGTCACCCTAGATTCAAAAGGACTGTGTAGTTTAATAGAGGTCTGGGCTATGTTCCATTTGACCAAGATTCTGAATGACGTTCCCACCTGGGTTGAGAGTATTGTAACAGAGGAATCTAACACATAAGAGAAAACACACCCTCCAGTAGGATCGGGATAGACGAATATTACCCAGTGACCAACTCGTGATTCCAGACTGAATAAGATTGAAAACTTAACTGAGATACTAAACCTTGATCCTTCAGCGCACAAATATATATAATGTGTTTTCATTTTCTTATTGAATAGGTTATTATTTTATATCATTTATATTATATTATAATCATATACTATTCATTTCAACAAATTTATTTCCTTTGATATTCATGATATTAGTAATATTTACCTGCCATGTTGCATTTTTTTTAACATGTTGTCGTGGCTTATTCTTCCCTCAAGGCATGATCTATTTTATCCTTATTGTCTTTTATCCGCCTTACTTGTATATGTATATATATTTTGTCATCATATATAATTTTGTAGTGGTTTTCTTTATCATCTATCATGGGATGATTTTTATCATATTTAATCACTATCTGCATGATACGTGTTTTCTTCAATATATATATTATACCCATCATATAACATGGAAGGATTCATTTTATCATTACATATTTCGTGCCTTATTTAATAATTACTTTCACAATTTGTTTCTGTAATTTTTTTAATTTAGCAAAAGTCATCATGTCATAGGCTAATTATTATATACCAAGATATTTCTTTCAGCTAACTATAATTATCCTTTCCTTTGATTGTATATGTATAACTATACCACACGAATGTCTTGATTGGTACTTAAATAAAGATGCTGGCATGTTTTAGGAGTTGGACTAGTCAGTTATTTCTAAACGACTTCTTGGCGCCCAATTTTTTATATATAATATGTAATAGGGAAATGTTCTAACTGTATTGTTAGCAGAAAGAAGGTAGCAATGAATCCAGCACCCCAAGAGGCAAGGATGGGGTTGAGAGGACTTACCACAAGGAAGGCCTACTCCTCAAGGCCAAAGAAGAAAGTGGAAGGGTGGTATATATACCCATGAATGGTAAGACAGATGACCTTGCTTACTTCCATACATATGATATGACTGTCCCCCATAACCTATGTTGATAACAGTGTGCTGACAGAATAATAACACATAAAAACCCCTTTGCCAGGATGCGCAATGCCCACTAATGTTCGGAATAATAAACATCTAGAATGGCATACCATCATTTTGACTAGCCTTATCTTCCCTATAGGTTTCGGTACATCTGGCTTCACCTAGTAATGGAAAATGCATTTTGCTAGAAATGGGCCTGCTTTCATAGTAACTGATAAAAGGCAGATGAATAATGAGTAGCACAAACGCATTTGTCCATTACTTGGCAGGGGGAGGATTGTTGGGGCACGTTTTTGTAACCATACCCCAACAGAAGGCGTATGTATAATCAAATCAAATGGATACATGGCTTCCCTCCCACATAGACTTACAGACCACCTTTTTGCCCAGAAACCTAGACAATTGATGACACCAGACTTCCATGCCGAAAGCTGATGCCTGGTGAAGAAGACACCAGTGACATCCAGAGACATCCGCGCTGGAAGCTGTTGTTCCATATGTACATATATTCCCCTCACCAAAAATTTAGGTAAAGGTGACCAGAAAAAATGGAGAAGGAAGATTTCTAAAAGACTAAGCCTTATAAATATCCTTCTCGAAAAAAGGAAGCATCACATTACAGTCCAGGTAAAAGGGGCCTGGGTCGATTTTTAGCCAAGACGGGGGGCGATATATATACCGTCCAGAGAAAAGGGAGGATCGTATTACAGCCCATGTGGAGGAGGCCTGGGGTCTGTTGAAATTTTACACTATTGCCGTGGCTGTTTCTCTCTTTAGATTTTTTTGTTTTGGTAATACTATATGTTCTATTTTGATGGGAGAGGCCTGGGGCGTCTGTGAAATCGTATACTGGAGCCGTTGGCCATTTTGATTGGTGTTTCTTTCGGCGAATGAAAATGCCAGCCAATAGAAACTTTGGCGCGGTCAGCGAATGAAAGCGGAGAGAGACAAGAATAAAAGAGGGTTTCTTTGCCAAAAGGCAGATTGAATCTGAGTCGCTCAGTGAGAGGACAGTCTTCAGACGGGAGACCAGACCTTTGCCGGCACTTTCGAGAAAAGGTAAGCCATTTGTCATTATGACTTAGCGCCCCCCCCCCCCCTTTTTTGTGTAGTAACCAACCTAGATTTCGCATGGGCCCTAAAGGGCTATAAAGTAACTTCAGGTCACCTCTATCTAAATTTTACTATGTAAATAGCATATCTCGTCAGTATAGACATGTTCCCAAATTTTAATTTATTTAAATAAATATCTAGAGAAATCTTCTTGTTTCCCCTCATACATATTTCATTCCTTTTGCTTTATGGTACTACCCCCCACACCTTAATTTCACAAATTGTACTAAATATAGAACTACTGACTCTGTTGGAATAGAGTTGTGTACTATATCTTTGCTGTGATATATTGACACAGCGACAGTTGCAAATTACGACTTTATTAGGGCTACTTTGAGGGTATCTATCTGTCAGGTTTTAGTAATGTTTGTACTTTTATGTGTTTCAGTGCGTTATTCCATCATATTTACCATTATACCATATTTTCTGATTCCTCGGGCTATTGTTACGCTGTTAGGAGGGTACGGCATGATGCAAACAGATTTGTATGTTTGACTATTGTTTGTGTTATTTGGGCTATAAAAATGCCTTAATATGAATCTATTTACAGTTGATCTGTAGAAATTATAGAGATCTGTTGCTATAATTTTCCTCTATGAAATAGCTCCCAGCGTCTTCAGTGGGTTGCTAAACCTCCAGAAGGAGTCTTTTATAGATTGCCCAATTTAATAACGATTTCATGGGTTGTCTGATGAAATTGTATACTAGTGTCGTGGCTGTTTCCATCTTTAGACCTTTGTTCTGACAATATTATATGCTCGATCCCTGCTTTAGCTCAACTCTTAATCAATTACAGAGTTTCCCCCCCCCTCTTTTTTTTAATTTTATTTATCCTGTTTGCACAAATTGTATTACATGTGATGATGTAGAGACATATGTCGATAGTGCATCATTGACAGCTGTGCTTCTATTATACAACATTAAGGTCTTGCTGCGGGTTATATACATGGGGTTGTTGGCCTAAATTGCTATATATATATATACTTAAGTAAGGAAACTTTAATGGGTCACATCGTGTATCCTCCCTTTTCATCTATCCAAACCGGGAACGCAACACTTCTGTGGAGGGTTGGTCAGTTTGGAAAAAGTCAGTGTCATCTCCAACTGGGCGTCTTCCCGGCTCTGGTCTTTGGAGCATCGTCGGCCATCTTCTCGGCCTTTCCTCGGTGGGGAATCCTCCATCTGGACAACAAGCACTTCGACGAGATACTGTACATATATGATGTAAAATGTTTACATCATTGTTGGGTCTGTTTTGTGAAAATATGGCCCAACATATCTCATCCTATTGAGAATTGAACCAATGTTCGCGTGTATCATACAAAATTTCTAGACTTAGAAATATGCCCATACATGGTCTGAATGAAATTCTTCATTCCTTGTTCTTTTATTTTAGTGACTATATATATAATTAATAGTATATTGTTTGTGTATTTGCTTTGTTGTGTTTTTGTCAGTTCATCAATAATTTAATATTTTATTTCGACACGTCTTAAATCCGACCTAACATTTAGAAATATGTCTATACATGGTCTGAATGAAATTCTTCATTCCTTGTTCTTTTATTTTAGTGACTATATATATAATTAATAGTATATTGTTTGTGTATTTGCTTTGTTGTGTTTTTGTCAGTTCATCAATAATTTAATATTTTATTTCTACACGTCTTAAATATGACCTAACATTTAGAAATATGTCTATACATGGTCTGAATGAAATTCTTCATTCCTTGTTCTTTTATTTTAGTGACTATATATATATAATTAATAGTATATTGTTTGTGTATTTGCTTTGGTGTGTTTTGTCAGTTGTTCAACAATTTAATATTTTATTCCGACCTAACACACCTATCCCCCCCCCCCCCCCCGATTTACACGTTTTTCTCAGGAACTTATCTACCGTGTAAATCGGGGGGGGGGGGGGGGGATAGGTGTATTTCGATAATCTTAAAAATATTTATAGTAAAATTGTTAAAATATTTCCAAAAATCGAAAAATACCGTTTAAAATGAAAAATGTTATTAAACTGTAAAATGTTGAATAAATGAAAACTGTTATTTAAATGTAAAATGTTGTTATTAAAGTATAAAATGTTGTCTTAAAATTGCAAACCTATAGTTTACAGCCGCGCTATCTGATGGTCGACTTCACAGAGTTTGTTCTAGAAAATATAATTCAAAATAAAAATTTAAAAATTATATTACATATATCTTTGAATAGCAACTCATTTTTTTTTCTAGCTTTAAAACATTTAACTTTAATACTTTAATAATATTATATGTGGAAAAATCATTAATATTAATTAAATGATTAAAAAGGTTTCTGGAGATTAGGTTTTTTTTATTTTATTCAAGACGCCTCAAGCTTTCAGGCATGCTAGGCATCAGGCGGCGTTTTATTCTTTTATATATGTTCTCTTGTTATATATTATCTCTTGTTATATATGTTCTCTTGTTATATATGTTCTCTTGTTATATATGTTCTCTTGCATTATATGTTCTCTTGTATTATATGTTCTCTTGTAGAAGGGCAGAGATGCCCGAAAGCTTGAGAGTACTTGTGTGAATAAAATAAAAATAAACTCATCTGCATAAACTTTTGTAATCTTTTAATTAATGTCCAGGAGATTTAAATCGATTAATATGAATTCATTAATATAAGGAAAATAATTTATCAGTCATAAAATACTTGCTTCAAATTAATTTCTATTCAAACGTAAATTTAATATCACAAATTTTGAAATTTTTAAAAATATTTTTCTGAATAAAAATATTTTTGAATATTGACTAAATTTGCTTCATATTTATTTACAAATTAAATCTGTGTGTATTTAAAGCTAATATTAGTAAATTATGGTAAACATATTAAATATAAACCATTTATTTTTGTTAAATTAAATATATATTTCAGCCATGAAAGCCATTTCAAGGATAAGGTAATATATGTTTATTTATATGTAGAGATATTATTTATCTAGGTATACTTTATTTGCAGACTACAAAATTAATTGGAACTTTAAATTATATTAATATATGGGAAAAAGGAATAAAAACAATTAATTTATAGTTTAATCCTAATTAGAATAAACATACGATATTTAAAAATTAATTCCTCACCCACGCAAATTTTATCAGGATTAGTTTTAAAATTGGATAAGAGGAAGAAATTGATTGTTTCTAATGTGTGCATCTATATAAGATATGTTATACTAATAAAAAGATACCAATATATGGCTAAGTAATACCTAGCCTATCCCCATTTTCTGGTATTTATTTAGAATTATCCTCCTATACAAAAAAAAA
Organism: Cordylochernes scorpioides; assembly: GCA_030710605.1. NCBI lineage: Eukaryota > Metazoa > Arthropoda > Arachnida > Pseudoscorpiones > Chernetidae > Cordylochernes > Cordylochernes scorpioides. The sequence continues at coordinate 104,485,480 of CP092869.1, read as the reverse complement.
TCATTTTAAAAAATAAGATTCCATTTTTTTGTAACATGGTTCCATTCTTTTAAATTATGTTCATATAAATATATCAAGATTTATAATAAACTAATTTAACATTAAAACGTTTTAAAAAATAAATTGTTATTTTGGCAAGATACTTCTTTCTGTAGCAATGTAGACATGCCGCCAATTGTATTATTCTGCTCTAGGCCTACTTAGCAAAAATAGTTACATTTTTTAAAACAGCGCAACCAAAACTAACCTAATTTAATGAACCTAATACACTTGGCAGCACATTGAAATGACTACCTCACATTTTCAAGAGTTTAGATTGGAAGACATTTGGTTGGTTGTTCTTTTCATGTGAGAAATACAGAACTTTAGGTCACAGGTTGGTACTCTGAAATAATTGACTGTTCTTTTCATGTGAGAAATACAGAACTTTAGGTCACAGGTTGGTACTCAGAAATAATTGGTTGTTCTTTTCATGTGAGAAATACAGAACTTTAGGTCACAGGGTTGGTACTCTGAAATAATTGGTTGTTCTTTTCATGTGAGAAATACAGAACTTTAGGTCACAGGTTGATGCTCTGAAATAATTGGTTGTTCTTTTCATGTGAGAAATACAGAACTTTAGGTCACAGGTTGATACTCTGAAATAATTGGTTGTTCTTTTCATGTGAGAAATACAGAACTTTAGGTCACAGGTTGATGCTCTAAAATAATTGGTTGTTCTTTTCATATGAGAAATACAGAACTTTAGGTCACAGGTTGGTACTCTGAAATAATTGGTTGTTCTTTTCATGTGAGAAATACCGAACTTTAGGTCACAGGTTGGTGCTCTGAAATAATTGACTCCCCTCATGTGTGAAAGACTAGAGAGGAAGTTTGTCTACCTTTATATTTTTGTCACCCAAATTTTTAAGATAATATTTAAAAATTACAAGCTCATTCTCAAACAAATGTTTTTTTTTTCAAGTTTGGAGTTTTATTAAATATTTAAAATTGTAATAGAATAATAAATGCATTTAGTTATTACAGCCTAAACATATAGGGCTTCCATTTTTAAATATTTCCAATGGAATGTTTGTTTAAAATGGATGTCATGCTCATGGGATAACTTAGCTAGCAACCAAGAAATGGCAGATTCATGCAGCAGTCACACCCATCCATTGGGGAGAGCTATCAACGTGTTGCAAAGTTTTCAGAGTGTTAACAAGGCTGAAGTAAAAAAATTGTTGATCTGCATACTTTTTATTAAAAGCTTTTAACTTGCTTCCATGTCTGTATGTCCATGTCTGTATGTCCATGTCTGTATGTCCATGTCTCTATGTCCATGTCTGTATGTCCATGTCTGTATGTCCATGTCTGTATGTCCATGTCTGTATGTCCATGTCTGTATGTCCATGTCTGTATGTCCATGTCTCTATGTCCATGTCTGTATGTCCATGTCTCTATGTCCATGTCTCTATGTCCATGTCTGTATGTCCATGTCTGTATGTCCATGTCTGTATGTCCATGTCTGTATGTCCATGTCTGTATGTCCATGTCTCTATGTCCATGTCTCTATGTCCATGTCTGTATGTCCATGTCTGTATGTCCATGTCTGTATGTCCATGTCTCTATGTCCATGTCTGTATGTCCATGTCTGTATGTCCATGTCTCTATGTCCATGTCTGTATGTCCATGTCTGTATGTCCATGTCTGTATGTCCATGTCTGTATGTCCATGTCTGTATGTCCATGTCTCTATGTCCATGTCTGTATGTCCATGTCTGTATGTCCATGTCTGTATGTCCATGTCTCTATGTCCATGTCTGTATGTCCATGTCTGTATGTCCATGTCTGTATGTCCATGTCTATGGGGTATTTTGTACATCAAACCTGATGACAACCTGATGACAACCTGATGTACAACCTGATGACAACCTGATGACAATGCAAGTGGACAAAATTTCTGGGTGGTCTGACTATTTTTTCTATAAAATAAAAAAAAAAAAAAAATGTCCATGTCTGTATGTCCATGTCTGTATGTCCATGTCTGTATGTTCATGTCTGTATGTCCATGTCTGTATGTCCATGTCTGTATGTCCATGTCTGTATGTCCATGTCTGTATGTTCATGTCTGTATGTCCATGTCTGTATGTCCATGTCTCTATGTCCATGTCTGTATGTCCATGTCTGTATGTCCATGTCTGTATGTCCATGTCTCTATGTCCATGTCTGTATGTCCATGTCTGTATGTCCATGTCTGTATGTCCATGTCTATGGGGTATTTTGTACATCAAACCTGATGACAACCTGATGACAACCTGATGTACAACCTGATGACAACCTGATGACAATGCAAGTGGACAAAATTTCTGGGTGGTCTGACTATTTTTTCTATATTTCTTTAAAATTTGGGATCAATTTCCTTCTGGCCATGTCTGATATTTTGATAGACTAATTCACATTGCCAGTGGACAGAACTTCTAGATTAGAGCATATATTGAGTCAAGAGGTATAATATTTGGTGAACACTTGCTTCCTATTAATTCATGGTTGTTTGTTCCCTGTCACTTTGACTCAATCTAATTGTTCAATGGCAGAAGCTGAAATATTTATTTTCTCCTTTTTTAGTGTATTCCAATAAAAGCTTTTTTAAAATTATTTTAAATATTAATAAATAATGGCACAACATTAAATTTGAACGAAGCAATTGTCTGACCTTGGATCAATTGATCTGTAAGAGGAAGTAGTTGTGAGAGCTCCATGTGTGGGCTGCATTTGTTGGCTACCAACCAAATCACTGAGTTTTTATTATGTAATTAGACTGGTGGCAAGTAAATAGGCCACTTGGGGTGTTGGAGAATAAAAGATGTATTCAGAAGGTACATATAGCAACACACCTTGTTTTGTTCATTTTATAAATTAAAGAAGGCTCAAAATATGTTTAGAGAATAAACAAAAATATTTACCTAAATGATATTCTAGGAAATTACCACTTTTTGTCTGATTGTTAATAGGATCAATGGGTCGATGGTTGACTCCCTTTAAAACTTTATTGTCTTATGTACGATGATGGCCAAGCTGGCATGTCTACATTTGGGACTTATTATAATTATGGTACATGTCTAGTGTATATTGATACATAAATACACTACAAGACTTGGCCAAAAGTTGTGAAAATATGCATAAAGGTAGTACCACAGTAACAAACAATGAATGATCTTTATTATAACAGGATACACCCTATACATCGCCGTCCACTCAATATGTTGTGGGACCACCGCAGCAACACATCTTGGTACTGACTTGATGAATGACAACCATCAGCCATCTTCTGGCTGTGACGGCATCAGGTCCCATTCTATAGGTGTGAGATCAGGACTGGTGCCCATGGAAGGTTTCATGCATGCTGTGTGAAGTTGGGCGTTATGCTGCTTGAAAATGGCATTTAGTGTCTTCTGAAGGAAAGGTAGTTGATATTTTCCATGTTAAAACTAAAATATATATATTTATAAACATATTTATTTATCATTATATAGCCTATTATATCCTTGTTTAACACTTTGTAAATGGTTATAGTAAACTAGTTTTAAAAAATACCATTAAGCATTAAAAATGTATTTTATTAAAAAAAAAAATTATTTGTTCAACTATATGATTTTCTGAATTGTCTGCTAGTGGGAATGTCTATAAAATCAATAAATGACACATGTGTCCATTGTTTGGAGGTGTCTGCTAGCAAGAATGACGGCCACTGTAGTTTCTTCATTTCTATCAGTTTTTTTTAAATAATTTTTCTGTAGTTCTGTTCATAGTCATAGGTATAACTGAAGTTGGTCAACTTGTGAACTCCCAAGAATCATTTGAAATAATTGGATTATAGCTACAAGACCTAATCCTGATATATAATAGCTACAAGAATGATAATTTGGATCAGGTCTTATTTTCTTCCTTTGAGATAAGTTGATTCAATTCTGTCTATAGCAGGATTGGATGGTCTCAGATCTGTCTGGTAGAGGCTGCTGCTGTACACAACTAGCTGGGCAAACAACAACCACCATCCACATTTCCTTCATTCCTCGGTAGTTATACAATAGAGTTTTCTCATCAGTGTTTGGGATGAAAGACTCCTCATGACTTGGCATTTTCTGATGAGAGACTACCTCCAGGAAAGACCAGGTATGTTTTAGGCTTAGGTCTCGTGGGACTGTAATCCTTCACTCTTCTTTGAACAATATAATTCACAGGTTTGGGACTGAAATATAGAACTCCCTAGATTCTAGGTTGGTTTCTTTCCTGATATAATGGGTTCATTGTGTGCCCCCCATGGTCTTTATAAAGTAATTTACTGCCAGAACATCAAGATAGGAGGAATCAAAATAAGGTATGCTTGACAAATCTTAAATCAACTTTCAAAACATTTTTGCACAAACATCTATAAAAAAAATTGTTTTATCGCCAGAAATCTCGCTTTCCTTCTTGGAAAAACCAAAGGAAACATCACATTGCAACATTTGAAGCCCGGAGGAAGGCCAAACTGTCTGAATGTGATGTATTGGTATGTCACCATCCAACAGGCCAAGCCAGTCCACTTATGTACACAATCAGACTATATATAAATATATGAGGGCCAAAAGGTAACAAGACCAAATCCAAATTATTGAAATGTTTGTGGTGTTTCAATAACATCATTGTTACTTGTCTGAGGATGGCAACAATAACTTTACAAACATTTCCAATTTCTATAATCCACATTGCACCTTATCATATATATGAGGGCATAACTGCCCTATGTATTGCTATCATGAACCTGCCATATTTCTGGAAATAACAAGGAGGTTATTGCTGGTGTAACTTGTATGGCAGCTGTAGCTTGTACAAGTTGTCTTAGTCCTTTCTCTAACAATGTTCCTTGTCTGGGGCTGTTGTCATCTAGAAATTATCCAAGTTGTCAAATGCATCCATTGGAGATTTTAAAACATTTAATTACACATTTCAGACATTGTGCTACCAACAAAGTTTAAATATCTTAAATTGAACAACATGGGTTTTATGCTCTTTCTAAATCTTGATTTTTCCAAAAGGTGCCAAAAGATTATTGACCACAATGTGTTACCACTCAATCAAAATTAGGCATTTGAACTTACATATAGTATATATGATAATAGAAGTTGTGGGGAAATAAGTACAGCACAAGTTGGAGGAGGGACTGGCAAAACCTCCTGTGTCGCACCCCAACTGTCCTAAAAGTCCCGAGGTGTTAGCTAACTAGTAGTCACCCCTAGGAATGGTATCTCAAGTCTCAGTGTGGGTTCCCTATATGTTGGTAAAATAAAATGTTTTTTTTTGCTTATCCCTAGTACACGTGGTACAGGCCATGATAATCATGGTGGGTAGTTAGCGACTGCTTTTTGCTGTAAGCGCACCACATGTCTACACATGTGAAAAGCAGTTCGACTTTGCACTTACAAATGCCAGAGCCCGGTTTGGTTACTTGCACTCGCTAGTGGGGTTGGACTTTTGCAAGAATCGGGGGCCATTGGAGCATTTTTTTTTTTTTTTTAAACAGAAAAAAGTGTCCAATGCGGGATCGAACCCGGGTCCTAGTGGTCGAAAACCAAACGGTTTAACCAGCCTTCCACCGACCCCCAAAATAAAATGTAAATATAACAAAGGGAAAGTTTTTATACTACATATATGTATATGGGAGTAGGAAGAAAGGGATTCATTACTTATATATTTGACATTTTGTAATAATTTAATTCAAAATATCTTCAAACAATAACATTGTTGCAATGTTCCGAGTTGTGTTTGCTAGAAATCAAACCTGTGTATTGGCAGGGACTCTCCCCACCACTTCTACGAGTGCTACTGCGAGGTGGTCCTGCCAAAGAACAACAACAAACGTGAGTGGGACAACCAAGGACAGCCAGCCGTGACATGTTGTCTGTGACAGCCTGGATCCTGCAGACCTACCCAGAGAACTTCAATGACCAGGTGAGAGTCCCCCCACTGAGTGACTGAGTGACTGAATGACTTCTGTGTGGCAGGAGGTGCTGAACAAGGTGCTGGAGTTTGCTTGCCCCTTCAAGGAGGAGGAGCTGTGAGTGTTGTTTAGGAGATAACCACCTTGTCTACCTTGAAGGGGGTTGAATTATAAAAAAATAGTGTGTGATGTTTTGATAACAGTGTTGCTACCAAAATGTCATACACTATTTATTTGGATTTGGTCTTATTACCTTTTATTTCTAATCTACCATCCAAATTGTACCTTATCATGGGGTTGATTTATATATAGTAAGTGTTGAATTATAAGGTAGAGCTATCCCCGATATGGAAGTCAGCTGTCGCCCCATTTTCTGAGCAGTTCTTCTTATCTCTTCCTACACCTTCCTACACCAAAGATCCAAATTGTGCCTGCAACGTCCCACAATCAATGTCCCATATACTAGATAACTGCCCGCTGTACAAATTCAATGGAGGAATCTCCAATCTCCATTCTGTCACCCCCGGAAGCCCTAAACTGGCTGAAGGCCTTGCCTCTCAGACTTTAATGACCAATATGTCCTCACTTCTTTTTTCTAGATTTAATTCATTTTGTCTCCTCTCTAATTGTAAATACGCTGCTGTATCACCTCATAAGCATAAATAAATAAATAATCTCTTCCTACAGTGGAACAACCTCCCTGTGTATGAAGGTCAACACCTAGTTGCCAAAGTGTGGAGTGTTTCTCATCATTACACCCCATCTTCCAGCTCTACTAGATTCCTACAGTGGAACAACCTCCCTGTGTATGAAGGTCAACACCTAGTTGCCAAAGTGTGGAGTGTTTCTCATCATTACACCCCATCTTCCAGCTCTACTAGATTCCTACAGTGGAACAACCTCCCTGTGTATGAAGGTCAACACCTAGTTGCCAAAGTGTGGAGTGTTTCTCATCATTACACCCCATCTTCCAGCTCTACTAGATTCCTACAGTGGAACAACCTCCCTGTGTATGAAGGTCAACACCTAGTTGCCAAAGTGTGGAGTGTTTCTCATCATTACACCCCATCTTCCAGCTCTACTAGATTCCTACAGTGGAACAACCTCCCTGTGTATGAAGGTCAACACCTAGTTGCCAAAGTGTGGAGTGTTTCTCATCATTACACCCCATCTTCCAGCTCTACTAGATTCCTACAGTGGAACAACCTCCCTGTGTATGAAGGTCAACACCTAGTTGCCAAAGTGTGGAGTGTTTCTCATATCATTACACCCCATCTTCCAGCTCTACTAGATTCCTACAGTGGAACAACCTCCCTGTGTATGAAGGTCAACACCTAGTTGCCAAAGTGTGGAGTGTTTCTCATCATTACACCCCATCTTCCAGCTCTACTACATCCCTACAGTGGAACAACCTCCCTGTGTATGAAGGTCAACACCTAGTTGCCAAAGTGTGGAGTGTTTCTCATCATTATACCCCATCTTCCAGCTCTACTAGATTCCAAGTTGTATCCAGCCAGAATGGTCATCCTTGGAGTGCCTTCCAGTTCCTTTTGAATACCTCAGTATACAAATTTTGCTCTGTATACAACTTCTGTTTGGTTGACAAGATACATTTTCTGTGTGTGAATTTTTGTGTCATTTTTAAAATCTCAGAGAAAGAATTAAATCAGCTGTGTGAGAGAGAGGTAATACACTACAGTCCTGTAGCAAAGTTCATTCTGGTTACAAATATCCCAAGTACAGACGACAGCTCTGATGACGGGGAGTGTCCCACATGTCTGCACATGTAGAAAGCAGCACTGGTCACTGGTGAGGTTGGACTGGTGCAAACATTGAAGCATTTTTTCATCAGAGGAAAAAAAAGTGCCTAAAGTGGGATTCAATCCTGGGTCCTTGTTTCTATGTGTTGTTGTTTGCATTCCTGTGATGGATGCCAACAAGATTGGTAACCAAAATAAATGTTTTGTTGGGTTAGAGAACTACAATACTTGTAGATAAAACTTCTGGTTCTAAATTGATAAGTGATTTAAAAGTCTGCTGTTGGCAGACCATCAGTCCGGCACTTCTCCTTCGTGCTCACCACCCTCAATGGCCAGTGGCTCTTTGGCTTCGCCAGGTTCTCCCCGGAGGCCCCCACTTTCTCCCTGCTGCTCAGGTACTTCTTGTTCAGTCTTGGGTGGAGTGATGCAGCATGTTGACAAGCTCTGCCATAACATTTTGCTGCCATTTGTGTCGCCAGCTACCTCCCCTGGCACAACACTTTCTTCAAGGTCATCAACAAGATTGGAGATCTTTCCAACTCAGAAGAGGTACTTGTCACACCCTGTTCTAACCTCCAGAGTTGATTTCTCTCTCTTTGGATTGTTGCTGCTTTTATTTCGGGGTTTCTCTTTTCCAAAAGGATTTAATGTCCTTCATTTCTCAAGAATTCCCAGATTTGGTTTGTTATTTTGGTTTTAAAAATGTATTGCACAAAACTCACCAACCATCTAGTTATTTGCTTTCTGTCAACCAGCTGTTCATCGAAATGCTGTGTAGATTTACAAACCCATTAGAAGAAAGCGCAAGAGTGCTCCGGCTTTCAAGGTGAAGTATTGAGAAAACTTATAGAGACTAGCTAGCTTTAGTTAAGCAAGAATTTTCCAAGTTCCTTTTTTGTTCCTATGTTGTTGCTCTTCCCAGTGTGGCTCCAATTTTGCTCTGACACTTCCTGGTGTGGCTCCGGTGTTGCTCTGTATCTTCCTGGTGTGGCTCCGGTGTTGCTCTGTATCTTCCTGGTGTGGCTCCGGTGTTGCTCTGTATCTTCCTGGTGTGGCTCCGGTGTTGGTCTGAAACTTCCTGGTGTGGCTCCGGTGTTGCTCTGTATCTTCCTGGTGTGGCTCCGGTGTTGGTCTGAAACTTCCTGGTGTGGCTCCAGTGTTGCTCTGTATCTTCCTGGTGTGGCTCCGGTGTTGGTCTGAAACTTCCTGGTATGGCTCCGGTATTGCTCTGTATCTTCCTGGTGTGGCTCCGGTGTTGCTCTGTATCTTCCTGGTGTGGCTCCGGTGTTGGTCTGAAACTTCCTGGTATGGCTCCGGTGTTGCTCTGTATCTTCCTGGTGTGGCTCCGGTGTTGGTCTGAAACTTCCTGGTATGGCTCCGGTGTTGCTCTGTATCTTCCTGGTGTGGCTCCGGTGTTGGTCTGAAACTTCCTGGTGTGGCTCCGGTGTTGCTCTGTATCTTCCTGGTGTGGCTCCGGTGTTGCTCTGTATCTTCCTGGTGTGGCTCCGGTGTTGCTCTGTATCTTCCTGGTGTGGCTCTGGTGTTGGTCTGAAACTTCCTGGTGTGGCTCTGGTGTTGGTCTGAAACTTCCTGGTGTGGCTCTGGTGTTGGTCTGAAACTTCCTGGTATGGCTCCGGTATTGCTCTGTATCTTCCTGGTGTGGCTCTGGTGTTGGTCTGAAACTTCCTGGTGTGGCTCTGGTGTTGGTCTGAAACTTCCTGGTATGGCTCCAGTGTTGCTCTGTATCTTCCTGGTGTGGCTCTGGTGTTGGTCTGAAACTTCCTGGTATGGCTCTGGTGTTGGTCTGAAACTTCCTGGTATGGCTCCAGTGTTGCTCTGTATCTTCCTGGTGTGGCTCCGGTGTTGCTCTGTATCTTCCTGGTGTGGCTCCGGTGTTGCTCTGTATCTTCCTGGTGTGGCTCCGGTGTTGGTCTGAAACTTCCTGGTGTGGCTCCGGTGTTGCTCTGTATCTTCCTGGTGTGGCTCCGGTGTTGGTCTGAAACTTCCTGGTGTGGCTCCGGTGTTGCTCTGTATCTTCCTGGTGTGGCTCCGGTGTTGGTCTGAAACTTCCTGGTATGGCTCCGGTATTGCTCTGTATCTTCCTGGTGTGGCTCCGGTGTTGGTCTGAAACTTCCTGGTATGGCTCCGGTGTTGCTCTGTATCTTCCTGGTGTGGCTCCGGTGTTGCTCTGTACCTTCCCTGATGTGGCTCCGGTGTTGCTCTGTATCTTCCCTGATGTGGCTCCGGTGTTGCTCTGTATCTTCCTGGTGTGGCTCTGGTGTTGGTCTGAAACTTCCTGGTGTGGCTCCGGTGTTGCTCTGTATCTTCCTGGTGTGGCTCCGGTGTTGCTCTGTATCTTCCTGGTGTGGCTCCGGTGTTGGTCTGAAACTTCCTGGTGTGGCTCCGGTGTTGGTCTGAAACTTCCTGGTGTGGCTCCGGTGTTGCTCTGTATCTTCCTGGTGTGGCTCCGGTGTTGCTCTGTATCTTCCTGGTGTGGCTCCGGTGTTGCTCTGTATCTTCCTGGTGTGGCTCTGGTGTTGGTCTGAAACTTCCTGGTGTGGCTCTGGTGTTGGTCTGAAACTTCCTGGTGTGGCTCCGGTGTTGCTCTGTATCTTCCTGGTGTGGCTCCGGTGTTGGTCTGAAACTTCCTGGTGTGGCTCCGGTGTTGGTCTGAAACTTCCTGGTGTGGCTCCGGTGTTGGTCTGAAACTTCCTGGTGTGGCTCCGGTGTAAATGGCTGCTTGTCGTCAGGTCCATGACACTTCAACCACTGCAGGCCCTGCCATGTAGAGTGGATCTTTCTCTTTGTATGGTCTTAGATTGAAATGGGAGGGAATTGTTGGTTGGCACTTGTGAAAGTCAAAACAACTTTTTAGAACTACCTCAATGTAGCAAGTCCAAATTAATAAATAGTATGTGATAGAACTACCCCCATGACAAACCAGCCCTCCATAATGACCCCAATGTTGTAGAGTGTGAGAATTCTAAAGCAACAAATTTAATTTTGATTGAGGTGGAATTAAAGCACCTTTGTTCTACAAAATGTCCACAGTTTGCTGTTGTGTTTCTATTGGCCTGTTAGATATCAACAAATATTCCTTTAAGCAAATTATTATTTTGTTAATTCAATATTTTTAAACCCCATCATGTCACTGTAGCTGCTAACACCTTGGCAGATCTGATTAAATCCACCCTACCTGATGGGAAGCCACAAATTGGTGGAGTTTCATTTACATTTAGGTTTTATTGGGCCTTAATGCCTGGGGCTGAAACCTTGATAACTCCATCAGGCAGTGTTTAATGAATGTTTAATTGCTTCTACCAATTGAATGACATTTGGTCAGCAAACCATAAGTGAGAGTAGTTCCTGGCAAATCTTTCTCCTAGTGATCTTAGCGAGGCAGGAGCTAAAACAAGGCTTTGACAAGTTGTGACAAAGTGGTTGTTGCAGGGCATTCTCCAGAGGTTCCTAGAGGACCTGTACCACTACCCTGTCCCAGAGCCGGGGAACCTGATGCATCTCTTCTACAACCAAAGGAAAAATGTAAGTACTCCGGGGGACCTCTCCACTTTGTATAATTGACAAATTCTGTGCTGATTGTGCAGTCCTTCATTGTGAAGTGTGACGACCACCTCCTGTCCCCCACCATTCCAGAAGATGTGAGTACCCACATCACATGTCACCTCCATGCGCTGCTTGCTCCGTGTGCAGAGGAACCTGACGGAGTACTTCCGGCCATCTTCCATCTCCAACCTCATCACTGTCTTTGTCAGGTGAGAGCTGTCAGTCCGCACTATAATCTCCCTCCGATAGAATTTCCAATCGAGGAATTCCACGAAACCCTAGCGACACTTTTCTCACAATCTGGCTAGTGCCCTGGGCTCATCTTCAGATCCTTACTTACAAGACATCCATATACTGTGTGTTGTTGAAACCACTTGGGACCATATGTTGTCTCATAACTGGTTTAAATAATCTGGACTCTTGGCTTTGTTTACAAAGAGGATTTGTTATAATGAGATATCACTGTATTAAACATAATTTATTTTCATAAAATATTTTTCAAGAAATTTTTACAATTCAGTTTCCTGTAATAAATCTATTGCGTTGCCCTTGGATACTGTAATGATTCCATATGCAAATTTTATTCTTAAAGAAAAAATGCAGCATATATGTAGATATGTATTAATTTTCTGATAGAAAATTAAATATGTAAAATAATTGGATGTATATAGAGTGTAAGAGGAGAGTGAAAGTATCTTTTTTATAGAAATAAATGGTTTATACCTTATAGTGTTCGTCAAGTGCTATTTTTGTTAGGTAGAGAACACAACAGATACCATTTGTATTTTGTAACTTCGCTGTATAGAAAATATAATGTATTTCCCCACATGGAACTATCAGAAACTAAGCTATGTGCCAGGGGATGTCATTTAACCAACATATAAGACAGTTATGTCTCCCATTGAACTTTGTACAGCAAGTACACTTACCTTGATTCCACCAGTTTTTTAATCCCACTGTTTACAATAAATTATCAGCATTGTTAGAACGAGGACCTCTTTAAAAATCCTGAGTTCAACTGTTGATAGACCTCAGCAAGGCTTCCTCTCCAGGTATATGGAGGAGTCAAGTTGGCAGCAAAGGCTTCTGTGTCAGGAATGGTCACAAATTACAGGCAAAGTCAGTTTTTCACCAAAGTGTGCCATGATCAACGAAATCTGCACCCTTACACCCTATTCCATGAGATCAGATGTTGATTTGCATGCTGCTTCACCTGTCACGCAGAATAAACAGGGGCACATCCAGGACTTAGGGTTCTATCCGATTAGTATAATACAGTCTCCACAAATTTCAAACTTTGCAGCTTCCAAACAATTAAACATTTTGCAGTGCAACCTAAATGGAATGTGCTCAACAGAAACAAAAAATAATAATTTAACAGGCTGTATTCAATACTCTATTAGTGTTGCCAACAAATTGTCCTAGAAAAATGCTCACTAGCAATGAATGTTGTGATGAATTGATAATTATCCTAACCAGCTATAATTCAACCAAAAATTCTAATCCCTTGGTTGAATCCAAGACTGTATAAGGACCTCTAAACTTATTGTATTTGGGCCTTCTCCACTTTAAGCTGATTTATGAGATGAGGAATTCAAGGACCAGTCCCTGGCTAGATGAATATGGCCTTTAGTCTCTTCCTCATGAAAATGGTCTTGTAGTACCACCACTGGCTCTGGATCCACTCCTGTGCTGCAGCATGCTCCATGAGAGGAGGATAATCCTGACATCTGCCAACCTGCCCAAACTGAGTGCCTGTGTCCAAGCGGCCAATGCCCTGCTCTACCCCATGCAGTGGTAGGTTGTCGTCAGGCAGAGCTGCAGCGACCCCCGCTGACCGGAGCTGTTCCAGGCAACACATCTTTGTCACCGTCTTGCCTCCCCACCTCATTGACTACCTCCAGTAAGTTTAACCTAAAACATTTGGGAACTCTCCCAGGAAGTTCTCAAGAGTTGAGACAGGTCAGATTGATCTGCTGAGTGATCTTTGACAAGTAGACTGTCTTGGAGACTTTGCATATTTACAGGTGTAGCATCTTCATCGTGGTCTCCAATCCCTGTGAATGGAGTGACTTGCACAACTGGGAGAGGATGACTCCAGACCAAGTGTTCTTTTGATGGGTGGCTCTGGGTGTGTCTGTTGTGGTAAAGGACCTGTTCCTAAGTTCAGATGTGTGTGATGAAGCCACAAAAAATTAGATGACTCTGAAATGCTAGAAGTTGGGGAAAGTGCAGAATTGCTTTCACTCGCAACCAATCCCCTCTTGTCATCTCCTAGCTGTCAACCTTCCTTTGTGCCAATCAGCTGTGTAGTCCTGCTGTTACCCTGCCATTGTGTGGTGCCAGCGCCCCGATGCCATACGTGATCGGAGTTCCACTCTCCATTCTCAACACCAAGTGGATCGAGGATCTCGGAGATGTGGTGGTGTACCACCTGGACAAGGACAGGGTGGTCACCCCCTTTGATGATGTGGAGTCCATCCCCGCGCACATTGTAAGTCTGTGATGTTTGTTTACCATTCTATATACAGTTACGAGCGTCATTCCTCATCTCCTAATCAATCAACTCTGTCACCGTTTGCTTTTTTTTTGGAAGGGCGCCCTCCTATTGGTTGGCTACGATCACGCCACCTTTGCCCCCCCCCCCCCCATCAAGCCTCCCCCACTCTGTTTCGTTTTTGTAACAGTTATTGTTTGTTTCATTATTGTGTTGGAGCGGGTCGCTCCCTAAATAAATGCATATATTAGATAATAACCAAATGGAATCCTCTCTTTCTCTTTCCCAGTAAGAGACGCCTACGGAAGCCAACAGTACATAGACAGATAAAGCACATAGGCTATAGTTATTAACTAACATATGCAATTAATTAAGGCGCCAATTTATAATTGTAACAAATAGTATTTGAATCAAAACATTCAATCGGGTAAAACACGGGCGTTGCCCGGGTCATTCGGCTAGTTTATCTATATTTTGGGGTCTGGACAAGATGGGATAAGCCAATTAAAAAAAGCCCATAGCTTGAGTGTAGCAGCCATCCACTGCCTGCGGGTGTTGGTGCCCCTTGTAATTAACTAGCCGAATGACCCGGGCAACGCCCGTGTTTTACCGATTGAATGTTTTTATTCAAATACTATTTGTTACAATTATAAATTGGCGCCTTAAGTAAATGCATATATTAGTTAATAACTATAGCCTATGTGCTTTATCTGTCTATGTACTGTTGGCTTCCGTAGGCGTCTCTTACTGGGAAAAAGAAAGAGAGGATTCCATTTAGTTATTAACTAATATATGCATTTATTTAAGGAGCGACCCGCTCCAACACAATAATGAAACAAACAATAACTGTTACAAAAACGAAACAGAGTGGGGGAGGCTTGATGGGGGGGGGGGGGGGGCAAAGGTGGCGTGATCGTAGCCAACCAATAGGAGGGCGCCCTTCCAAAAAAAAAGCAAACGGTGACAGAGTTGATTGATTAGGAGATGAGGAATGACGCTCGTAACTGTATATAGAATTCTCTCTGTTAGGAGGGTTTATTTAATGTAGAGAATCAGCCATCTGATGAACGGGGTGAGCAGATCTCGGAACTCAAGCGCAGTCTCAAGACCCCCAATGCTCAGTTTGGGGATGGAGTGGCCCATGCCTTCCTCGTTGCCCTGGTCCACCTTATCGGGGGCTACCGGGAGTCCCTGAAGCTGCCCCTGGATGGGGATGAGCAACAGAAAATCACCTTTGATGCTGAAGCCTTCATCAAGTCTCGGCCGTCTGCTCTCAAACCATTCCTGCACAATGTCCTCACCTTCCAGATCTTCCAGCAGGTAAACCAGTTCTATATTATTATCTATTTATTTATCTGCATGTAAAGATGGAGTGCTATCTGGTCACACTGTGTCCAGTTCATTGAGGGCCGGCTAGAGATGCTCAACTCGGGGGAGGGCTTCAGCGACCGGTTTGAGCAGGAGGTGAACCGCTATGAAGCCATCGTGAACAGCTGGGTCAGAGCTCAGTACAAGGATTGGTTCCACAATGTGAAGGTGGGTAGATGCCTCACTCGTTCACTTCTCCTCTAACTTCAGCCTGCTGCTGCAGAAGGGAGGAGCTCTACTGAAGAAGGTGGGGTACATCCCAGATTGATGAAAGTTCCCTCCCCACAACCCTGTGCTCCAGATGAAGAAGAAAAAGCCGAAGGGCCTATAAAGATCTCCGGGGTAAAATTCAGGACCTGCAGCTCCAGCAGCCCAAGGTAACGCCGTGTGCTCCTACAGTCTCAGCCACTGGTGGTGACATCCGCCCTGGACTGACCATTAGCTTGAAACTCTAGTCTCCAGGTGGGGGCTTCTCAGTTTGCCAAATCTGGTGATGTGGCTTTGTCACAGACCTGAGTCCGCTAGTTTGCGAAGGCAGTCAATAGATGGTGCTTTTGTCTGTTTTGACATAAGAGGTGACCTTCATTTCTATAGATCAATCCTCCCGGCAAAAGATTACAAAGTAGTTACAAGGTGGGTGGCATTATTGGATGGCACCAAAGTCACTGATTGCCTTAGGTCTTTGTGGTTTACAAATAACCTCAAAACTAGATGTGGCACGAGATATCTTAGTTTTACCATTTCACCCTGTAAGAAACTCCTCCAATTACTATTGTCCCAAAAATAAAATCAAGTTGGAGTCGACTCTGGCTTTTATCCTTCCAAGGTTTCTGGGCGGCCTAATTTATTTTCTCTCTCCCAATGTGTATGGGATCATTATTTTCTCAATGTGTCATCACCTCTATATTTGCATATTCATTGTGTCATCACCTCTATATTTGCATATTTCCTTGTGTCATCACCTCTATATTTTGCATATGCATTGTGGAAAAATTCACTATTGTGAAATAAAAATTTCCATCATTTCTATTATAAGAAATAGAAAAAGGGAACTTGGCTGCTAAGACCAGAATGTCTGCCCAGCCCCCGGCCCCCCAGCCCCACAGTGCCCCCTCCAGCCCCACCCAGTCCCGGCCCCTGCAGGTTGGTTGGTAGAGGAGTGGAGTGCTGTGACTGACTGACTGTGGTTCCAGCTGAACTTTGCCAAGGAGGAGGGCCTGCAAGCCGCCCTGGAAGACCTCAAGAGCACAGCCAAACGAGATGTGATGTGAGTTCAACAATCCTCAGCCAAAATGACACTCCTGTCCTTCAGCCTGGTGTTAAGTCTCCATTTCATGGAACAATCTTCCATTCCACAATTCCCAAAAATAGAACAGCCATCTTGTCTGACTGACACTCGCTGTTCACATTGTTTAGGAACAGGTTGCCCTTCTTTTATGACATTGACGGTTGGGTGAGCCATCATTTGTGCTACATCCGGGAATAGACAAATATAGCAGCCAGGTTCCATTCACACCACAAACACTCTCTCTGGCCTCTGGTCCTGAAGTCACTCTCGTGTTATGGCAAATGTGTGTCGTCAGTGCCAGGAACTATGAGCAGCTGGAGGGAGGGGAAGAGGATGCCGAGCTGGAAGACATCAAGTTTGAACCAATCAACATGGACCTGATGGGGGACCTACAGGACCTTATCTTCAGGCGACACTCCTCGGACAGCTCTGAGAAGAAGGTTTGTTGACTCCTGAGAACATTCCACATTTGGGGAATTTAAACTCTTGGCTAATGTCTGCCACATCAGCCAAATATCTTACTGCTGTTGTTTCTCATAGTTTTGAGGGCAAACTCGATAATTCGTGTGACACAAAGTTGCCAGACCCTCTGCCACTAAGTATTTAGGTGAGGTATCCACCATTATACAACAGATATCTTGGGGGTCGGTGGAAGGCTGGTTAAACCGTTTGGTTTTCGACCACTAGGACCCCGGGTTCGAACCCGCATTGGACACTTTTTTCTGTTTAAAGAAAAAAAAATGCTCCAATGGCCCCCGATTCTTGCAAAAGTCCAACCCCACCAGCGAGTGCAAGTAACCAACGGGGCTCTGGCATTAGTAAGTGCAAAGTCGAACTGCTTTTCACATGTGTAGACATGTGGTGCACTTACAGTAAAAGCAGTCGCTAACTACCCACCATGATTATCATGGCCTGTACCACGTGTACTAGGGATAAGCAAAAAAAAAAAGTTTCTGCCACATCAGCCAATTATCTTACTGCTGTTGTTTCTCATAGTTTTGAGGGCAAACTCGATAATTCGTGTGACACAAAGTTGCCAGACCCTCTGCCACTAAGTATTTAGGTGAGGTATCCACCATTATACAACAGATATCTTGGGGGTCGGTGGAAGGCTGGTTAAAACCGTTTGGTTTTCGACCACTAGGACCCCGGGTTCGATTCCCGCATTGGACACTTTTTTCTGTTTAAAAAAAAAATGCTCCAATGGCCCCCGATTCTTGCAAAAGTCCAACCCCACCAGCGAGTGCAAGTAACCAAACGGGGCTCTGGCATTTTAAGTGCAAAGTCGAACTGCTTTTCACATGTGTAGACATGTGGTGCGCTTACAGTAAAAAAAAAAAGCCGTCACTAACTACCCACCATGATTATCATGGCCTGTACCACGTGTACTAGGGATAAGCAAAAAAAAAAAAAAAAAAAACAGATATCTTCTTATATATAAAAGTCAATGTCTGTTTCACGATAAACTCAAAAACAAATGAACCAATTGGTACCAAATTTTGAATGTCACTTTTTATAAACCTGAGGAAAATTTTCGGCTACAATTTGTTTAGTATGTTTGAATCTTTATTTTTTTTTTTATTTGAAAACTTTTTTTTATGCGGAATAAATACGGGGCGAAATAACAACACCAGGCCAATTAAGCGACCAATGAGCATTCTGCTTTTTTTTTTCAAGTTGCTTGCGTACTTTTTTTTAAATATATTTTTATACGAGTGTTACTTTTTTTTTACAAAGTATTGAGTATTGAGAGAGAAATTTATATTACTAAGTTACGGTAAGTGTACACAATGCAATTTAAAAAAAAAACTTTACAAAATTAGTGTTACTGTATGTAAATAATGCCTTTTGTATTTTTTATCAATTTTTGTTCTGGCCTTTGTTTTTTATTCTCTTTAAAAAAAGAAAAATCTGGTAAAATGCAGTCATTAGCAAACGCATATGTTTGCCTAATTTTCATGTGCTCTTTTATTTTTTACAGAAAAATATTTACATGCCAGTATTTTGGGTTAATTTTTTTTATAAACCTTTTTTTTCTTATTCTTACCGAGAAGATGGGCATTGCAGTCACTCACTCAACTCTGGCAATTTCAAGGGTTAATGCACTGGGGCGGGTACCTCGGGGGTTGGGTGGAAAAGCTGCCATCTATTCAAACTATATTGATTTTGAAACAACTAAATGGATTGCAAAAAATAATTAAATCAAATACCTAAACACTAATATAATACAATTTTTGCCATCACACACACTTTTTGCCTGTGGTTTATGTGTTACTTCTGTTTTGCTATTCTATGGCACTTCTACTATTTATTATTAATATTTGGGGGTCGGTGGAAGGCTGGTTAAACCGTTTGGTTTTCGACCACTAGGACCCGGGTTCGATTCCCGCATTGGACACTTTTTTCTGTTTAAAGAAAAAAAATGCTCCAATGGCCCCCGATTCTTGCAAAAGTCCAACCCCACCAGCGAGTGCAAGTAACCAAACGGGGCTCTGGCATTAGTAAGTGCAAAGTCTAACTGCTTTTCACATGTGTAGACATGTGGTGCACTTACAGTAAAAGCAGTCGCTAACTACCCACCTTGATTATCATGGCCTGTACCACGTGTACTAGGGATAAGCAAAAAAAAATTATTGATGTACTTTCAGTATGAAGGAAATTGCATTCGGGGGAATTCTCGGGCGAAGCCGGGTCATTCGTCAAGTTCAATCTTATAAACCCGGGGAGGAATGTCTCCCTGCCTGACATACCATAGCTTGTGTGTAACAGCCCTGATTATACAGTGTAGCCTCTTTAATTCAATATCTATGATTATAGATTATAAACAAAAGTACTGAATGAGAAATTTTACCACAGCATGTTTTAAATAGTTACTGTTATCAAGACTTGATAACTAATTATTTAAAACTAGCTGTGGTAAAATTTCTCATTCAGTACTTTTGTCTGAAGATGGTAACAATGCTGTTACCGAAACGTCACACACTATTTATTTATTTGGATTTGGTCTTATTACCATGGCTGTCTCATCAAAAACCACAAATGGCATTGAGAAAATGAACAGAAGAAACCCAGATTTTTGCTCAGTCTTCAGATCAGAACTTATAGCCATCTATGAAGCCTTAAAATCCATCAGAAATACTAATTATCAAGATATCTGGATTCTTACTGATAGTAGAAGTGCCATACAACACTTGAGTCACACAGGGGAACTTAGAGACAAAGTAAGCAGGAACATAATTGGCTATCTCCAAAAACTCTCAAAAACCTCAAAAATTCACTTTCAATGGATACCCTCACATGTTGGAATTGAAGGCAATGAAGCTGCTGATGTGCTAGCAAAAAAAAGGCACAAAAGAACCCTTGCCACAGAAAAATAAACTTACTTTTAAAGAAATAGAAACAGTTGCCAAAACAAAAATAAACAAGAACTGGAGGATCCCACCTAAGCACAAGTGGTACAGTGGAGTGAACCCAGGAGGAGCTCTGAACATCAGAAATAGACAGCATCAAACAACACTAACAAGATTTAGAACAGGCCATCTCAAGCCATTGAAGATAGAAAATAATAACAAAATCTACCCCACTTGCCCAAAATGTAGCTTGGCACCTGCAGCTCCAGAACACATTTTGGCTTGCATTAGATGCACTAAACAGGACCTTTGGGAGAGGCCGCTGCTCATCATAAAACAGCTCGAGGAGCATGAACTCATGGAATTTGTGTAATCTTTACACAAGGGGATAAGAAACAACAACAACAACATAATTAAATACCTACTTTAATTCTCACTACACTGACTTTAATTTAACCAAAAATCCCTTGGATAGACTATATAAGTCTCTTGGTTGAATTGGATCTAAGTGATTGGGTTTCAGGACCAGGCATGTTCTCTCCCGCCTCCACCGGGTAAGCGCAAGTCTGGAGCCCCACAGGAACCTCTTCTGATCAAACTGGAGGAAGATGATGTGCTCCTGGACCCCTTAGAGTCCAGCAGCAGTCCCCAGTCCACCTTCTACTGCCCCATCCCTCAGACCACCCTGGACCCCTTTGATTTGCCACCTTGGCAGCACGGCAGCCCTAGTACCTCCTCGTGGCAGACCTTCCATTAGTGGTAGCACTCGCTGTAGCATTGTTATTGTCCTCCCAGGTCACACCATGGAGTTTTGTTCCTTTCTCCTTAAGCCAATTTCCCCCTCAAAAGGAGAGTTCCTCTAGCAACAACCTTCTCCCCAACAAAACAAATATTGTATTTACCTCCCCTTGTATATTTTAAATACATGTGTACAAAATAAATATTTACCTATTTAACCTGGTGTTGATCTCATTGTAGGAAACATTTAAAACTTGGTGGTCCCTCTGTACAGCACAGTAAAACCCCTTCTTCCAAAGGACAACACCTGAGTGTCCTCTTGTGGAGGTTCCATGAATGCCAACAAACTGTAGGCCATATAGGAATTAGAAGCAAAAGTTGCATACTGGTGTGGCATCCAAACTTTTGTAAACCTTTGATTTTTACAAGGTTTGCTCAAAGTTGTCACGCACCCAAATTGGGACCAACACTTCAATTCCTTCCCCAGTCAACATAGAATTACAAGTGTGTTCTCATACACAATGGCTCTTTGAGATTGGGGCTTTTTCCCAAGGACCAGTTGAGCCAGAGCTGATTTACCTTAATAGGGATTCTTCCATAATCTGCAGGCGTCTGCTGCCCAAATCCACCAAGTTTCAACTAAGAAATTCTAAACTTGAGCTTTTGTTCAGATTTGACATTTGGTCGCCATGTTGTGACTAAAATGTTGTCATTGGAGTCCCAATTGTTTTAACTGTAGTTGGGGCAAAAGTCCCGAGCAATATTATAATGAGGTTTGAGTGAAATTACCCAAATTCCCAACTTTAATTCACAAGTTTTCAAATCCAAACCAGTTATTATTCAAAACTGGCTTTGACAAAACTGAGGTTTAACTTGCCAACACAATGTTCTAAAAATGTCCATTACTGCTGTGAAGGTTGAGAGGAATTGACAATTAGGAACTCGGCTGTGTTAATGTACTTGGGGTGTGTGAAGTAGAAGATATTTTACATGTAGTCCCACACCCTGTATCTAGTATTTTTATGGCATAACATTACTTTTGTTTTTCTAAATATTTTGGATTTAATCTTTTTTATTATTATTATTTATTAATCAACAAAGCGCGATTATTTGTGCCTATTACAGAGAAAAACAAACAAATTAAAACTTAAGATTAAATATTTTCATGTATTAATCTACAGAGTTCATAAAATTTATATAGACAAGTGTTTGATGTAAGAGAGATAAATCATGGGAACAATCGATGTCTCACTTCTGCAAAGTCCGAACCGTCAAAGTGCTGGCAAAGGAATATTGGGATAACACTAAATCATACTCCCATACATATACTTCTTTTTTCCTCTTTTAGTGCTTGGATGCACCAATTGCAAGCTGTGTCATTGCAGGTGTTGTGACAGCTGTCAAATTCCTGTATACAACTGCTTCTTGGCAAAATGTGACTGTGATGTCTCATTGTTAGAAGCTTGCACACAGCACGGGGTTTGAGAACAAATTACTAGAGCCGCACTGATGGATATGAAAGTCATTTTCTAGATTATTTATTTGTTCCATACAAGTAAATATTCATTAATATTTTAACCAAATTTTTCTTCCTTTTTTAAAATATTTTCAAACTTAGGTACTTTCATTTTTTATTATAGCCATCTATGAAGCCTTAAAATCCATCGGAAATACTAATTATCAAGATATCTGGATTCTTACTGATAGTAGAAGTTCCATACAACACTTGAGTCACACAGGGGAACTTAGAGACAGCAGGAACATCATTAGTTATCTCCAAAAACTCTTAAAAACTAATCTTCAATGGATACCCTCACACGTCGGTATTGAAGTTGCTGATACGCTAGAAAGGCACTAGAGAACCCTTGCCACAGAAAACTAAACTTACTTTTTAAAAAATAGAGACAGTAGCCACATTAAAAATAAAAATAGAACTTGAGGATCACAGCTGGTACAGTGGAGTGGACCCAGGAGGAGCTCTGAATTCAGACAGCACCAAACAACAAGGTTTAAAACAGGCCACCTCAAGCCATTGAAGATAGAAAATAACAAAAACAATGGTTGCCTGTAAAGTCGGTTTTACGGGCGAAGATTTTACGTGACAACGGTAGAATATTTATTGATATGAATATAATTAAATTGCACAATAGGAACAAGGAATTGAATGAAAATAAGAATTGCACAAATTTTAACTATAGAAATATATTTTGTTTACTAAAACATTGTACATGTAAACTTAAACTTAACTAATTCCTATTTGAGTGATTTTGTTGAGGATAGGACGATGATAGGAGAAATATGAAATGAAAGGAAGTGTTTCTGCTGTAATGTGTCTTGCGAAAGTCAAGTCGATAGTTGTTCCTTTTAACGTAGTTGACTTAGAAACGTTTGATACGCAATCAAGATTATACGTATTTTTCATGAAATTAAGAAACGAGTTGTCAGGCTTTACGTTTTGTTAAAATCACCACACAGAAGAATCGGTATACTAGAATCAATTTGCACGAACGGTGGCACGTACTGGCTGTTGTGAATGTACGGACCGAGTCCTTGCCATAGTAACATTCCAATATCCTGCATACTAGCTCCTGGATGAATATATACAGCACCGAGTATAAACTTGAAGCTAGTATTAGCGGCGAAGCAAGTAACTTCAGTCATGCACATGTCACCCTTGGTTTTAATGACACGAGTTACGTCTGTAATCGCAACTTGGAACACTTCCGCCGTAGATGTCGATGATAATTTACGATAGATCGCCACTCCACCAGCCGCGTTGGTATCTGAGTTAGGTCGATTATTTTCCCTGGATACGCACTCATAACCCTTGATTGGAGTTGGTTCACAAGTGTCGCGCATCCACGTTTCAGTCCAATACTAAATAGTCTGATCGTGGTATCACTGTATCTGTTTCAATGTCCGCGGCATGGGCACTTAAACTTTGACAGTTGATGTTCGTTACTTATATTAGATGTTAAAATTCTTGCTCAACACAGTTTAAATAAAGTTTTCTTATATCTGCCACTTTTTCTAATATTTGTAATTTTAATAATCAATTCGAAAATCAAAACATTTATTCAGATCGAAGGTTCAAATTTTTGCTAAATAAATTTGAAACTATTTAAAATTTGTAAAATAATAATTAATTTATTTATTTATTTTAAACTAATAATTTACTTAACACTATCAACATTTATCAATAGTATGACATAACCTATAAACTCAGTTTCTCAACTTTTGTGTCAATCTAACAATTAATCAATCAATCATAGTTTACGATAATGAAATATCAGTGTACAATTATTTACCTTTATTGTTGTAGTTGTTGTAAATGACGAATCTAAGCACTCCACATTTTCACTACAGACACAGCTGACGATACTTTAACCACACGTGTGAACTTGTATTATGACGCTTTCTTGTTTTTCCAACGCCAAGAACGTTCGAGAAAGACAGAGACAAGCATGCGCCGATTCAATGCGCCTAATTCTCTAGCGCTGCGCGCGCAGCTGCGCGCGCAGCACTCTCGTTCGGTGACTCATCGTAACGTTACCGGGCGTTACACTTTTTCATAAGTGACTCCAGCCGCAACCTAATTTAAGACGTTGTCACGTCAAAATCTACCCCACTTGACCAAAATGTAGCTTGGTGCCAGCAGCTCCAGAGCACATTGCAATAGATACACTAAACAGGACCTTTGGGAGAGGCTGCTGCTTATCATCAAACAGCTCGAGGAGCATGGAGTTTGTGTAATTTTTGCACAAGGGGATAAGAAACAACAACAGGTACTTTGAGGACTTGAAACCAAGCAACGAATTCGAAGACTGGGATCATCCTCTATTAACCGACTGTCGAAACTTGGCTCAGTGCCATAGCTTCAGAAATCCTAATTGTTCATTAAGTAACCAGGACTGCTCGGATAGCTCTAAACAGCATAATGAACAGAAATTATGAAATTTTAGCCTTGGCTTCTGATGAGTATTTCATGGTGCATTTCTCTGTTTCATTTTAAATGCTTACACATCCAACAGAGAGAGGTCATACAAACATACATTTCTTCTTTCTATATTATCTGTAGGTTTTACAGATTCTATAACAGTTGTTTCTACGACTGTATCATGCAAGACTCTCAAAACACTTAAATTTGCCATATGGAATATTGGAAATAAGGAAGATAGTTGATATAATAAATCAGCATTTAAAAAATCCCCAAAGGAAGTAATTTACATCTCGCAACTTTGCATAAATCTAACCTTCGGGCTTTTGACCAACAATGAACTTAAACAATGGGAAATAAACATTCGCAAACATCGAAACTTTATAAGGATATAATCTTGATTTTGTTTCAATTCGCCAAATTATGGAGAAACTTTTCTAGAAAACACATATCGAGAATTTTATTTTTACAAAGAGGGAGAAAAATTAGAAGAATGAGAAATTCTAGAAAAGATAAAGTTGAGCCTTCAGTACTAGACCATATTATAATCTAAAGACACAAGGGCTGGACAAGTGGTTATAACCGTGGTCGGTCAGAGCGGCGACTATTTCCCAACTGGTGTAACGGCATTCCTGTTTTAACAAAGTGAAGCCATTTATAGATTTATATGTGGTACACTCCACGCTGACATGCGCGAAACGCGTTCGTGGTTGACTTTTCTTGATTTATCAAGAAATTGGGTTGGCCAAATATCAGGGAACAGACTAAATCAATGTTTAGTTGATTTCTGTTCCACCAGATGGCGCTCTACCATCTAAAAAGCACATGTGCTCCTGGTCAGGATATGCCTTTTTTATTTTTAATATCTGTATAAATATATTTTTAAATTTTGGGCTGTGCAAAGCACCAAAGTCTTTCTTTTAAAAATCATAAAAAGTATAAGCAAGACAACGTTCACCAAGAAATATTTCAAAGTGTTTTCAAACGTCGACAACAAATGCCGACTCCAAAACTTTAAACATGGCTATCGAAAAGCATAGATTCAGACAGGAGTTTTTAAGACCAGCTCAAAGCCTGTATCAAAGATGGGTTGACACTTATTCTGAGAAGCAATTAATGTCTGTATAAGTTTCCGTTCCGAGCCAATACGAGGCTTCTACAAGATATTGGGGCAGCCAAGCAGTCGAGCGGTGGAAGTTATTCTATAAATTTCTGCATTAATGTTGCAATTGCTGCCCACGTGACTCTGATTGGTTATCTACCGATAGTGGTGGCTTCAGATACCAAAAGGTAAGCTTTCGGTCGTTTCCATGTCTGGTCATCTTAATTTGAGCACGTATTGCCTGGTGCACGTCGGATCCACATTCCGTTTGCCCAGGGAAGCAACAGAAGACGTTCAACCAGGGTCTTTGAGCATGTCCTGGGCAGCCATTTTATTTTACTTTTTTTAGAGGTTTGGGAAATACGTCTACAGCGATCGTAGCTTATAATGAAGCTTATTTTACAGAATGCGCCGTTTCTTCTTACTTCATTGATTCAGAAGCCGATCTCCATATCTCTGGGCCCTCCAGGGGTCAAATGAAGAAAGCCAGATCCGTCTGATATAGGTTTAAATATAATGTCTAAATATGTTTTGCGATAAACTCCCAAATTACTTTAAAAATTATTTCCAAACTTTCTATGTGCCCTTTTGGAATTTTAAATTGGATTTTCATTTTAAAAAGAAGTCGGTAATTTTTTGTTGAGTTAGCGACTTCAGTCTATCATTGTCCAATGAAATTTCGATAGTAGTTGGAGCTGCGAATAAATCGTCACTTGTGTCGGATCTGAGGACGTAGGGTAGTAAGATATCTCGCTCGGCGTGGGAAATTTGAGCTCTAACTTTGTTTAGTTAGTTTTCAGGCTGGTCTGGCTTGAGAAAGTGGCCGGCAACATTTTCCCTCACATTAGTTTTCAGATAGAATCTTATTAATTAAATCAAGTAAACAAGAATTTGATCAAAATTCGTGATTTATTATTTTAAACATTTGTACAGTTATTCACAAATGTTAATTTGTAGTAAGATACTATTCCTTCATCTTCAAATTACCGAGGGGACCAATCGAGTATTTTTCAAGGGACCGGGGAAAACATTTCAAAATATCGAGAGATTCAAATTATCGAGAGTCGACTGTATTTATATTAGAAGTTATTGTTTAAAAGAGTTTATTTTAAAACTTTTCTTTCGAAAGCTTCAGAATTAGAAATATTTTAAATAGACTATGAAGGAAATGAGGGAAAATTTGGCACATAAGAAATTAAGTTGATTTCACTCAACAACAATCCAGATGATGATGATAGAAATAAAGGTTTGTTTATCTCTAATATCTGCCCGGTCGCGTTAAACTCCTCAATTAATCTTTATCCGATGTACCCCTTACATCGATCATACTTGAAATATTGAGGAATTAAACAAAATTAAAAAGATATAATTTGATATTAGACTATATAGAATTAAAAGTGTAACAAGATATTTGTGATTGATTTAATGGCTGTTTTAGTGACCCGTTTCTCACTTCTCTATTGTCATCATTACTTCTATTTGAAATTTTGGCAGTTGCGGGATATATTACGTTGATGAAAAATTATATAAACGACTTACTACAAGGTTAGAAAAATAGCAAGACGCGAAAGCTCTCAATGATTTTTTTTTAATTGCAGTAAGAGTCATTTATATATCTTTTATCACCATTATTAATGTGTATGTGTGTGTATATAGATAATACACTAACAGTTGTAATGTTTTAAGCAATCTCCTACAAATAATACCTTACATAGCGATCTATATACCAAAATTTCCGTTATTTTTTACCTCATACGTCACACATTCATTTTTATTCTCCAAATATTAGCAGTTATATTCATACTAGCCGAATGACCCGGGCAACGCCCGTGTTTTACCCGATTGAATGTTTTGATTCAAATACTATTTGTTACAATTATAAATTGGCGCCTTAAGTAAATGCATATTTTAGTTAATAACTATAGCCTATGTGCTTCATCTGTCTATGTACTGTTGGCTTCCGTTGGCGTCTCTTACAGGGAAAAAGAAAGAGAGGATTCCATTTGGTTATTAACTAATATATGCATTTATTTAAGGAGCGACCCGCTCCAACACAATAATTACATAAACGAAAAGGCGAGTGGGGGGGGGGGGGGGGGCATGATGGGGGAGAGGGGGGCAAAGGTGGCGTGACCGTAGCCAACCAATAGGAGGGCGCCATTCCAAAAAAAAAGCAAACGGTGACAGAGTTGATTGATTAGGAGATGAAGAATGACGCTCGTAACTGTATATAGAATTTTAAATTTATTCAATTTTCCAATCATATATTTTGCTTCAAATTTACTACTTTACTGTTTATAACACCATATTGGTTGGGGAAACACTCAGTTCGTGTCTACCTGGGTGAAGTCTGATAAACCAACAAAATGAAATTTTGTTTTAAAAATAATAAATATTTGTGGGTTGGAATTATTTGATGAAAATTGTTCCATCAGCCCTCTTACATCGTTTTCTTCTCTTCGCAGCCGACTGAGTAGACAAATCCCGTGGAAGGCCACGTGTGGTCCAGTGAAAGAAACGTTTCCCCAGGTCTTGGTGAGAACTCTCGAGATGAAATGTGGATTCCAGCCAACAAAGGCTCCAGAGTTCTGGATGGACTTGTTTGCGCAGATGGAGGCGGCGCTTCTGGGACTTCTTGGTCTGTCAGTCATCCTGGCGCTGCTCTGGGTGAGGTGAGTCTCCCGGGAGTTAGGCGCGAACATAAAACATGGCGGCGAAGTCAATTTTACAAATCAAAATTCGCCCAAGCTGCCGTGTACGGTGAGAATTTACCAGCAAAGCGAGAGTTTTATCCCCGCGATTATACAAGAAAATAATTAACTTTAGAACCAAGGAATCCTAGTGTTACAACTTCTCTTGTGGAAACTTCGCCATGGAACGTTCTCTCACAATATCTGCTGGCTGCAGGCGGCGGCTGAGGATCCTCGCCACCTTCCAGCAGCTCGGCGTCCCGGGGCCACCGCCGTCTTTCCTCTGGGGCAACCTGCGGGAGCTCAACGCCAAGGTCTGACATCATTGTCCCAATGCACGTGTCTGACGTCATTGTCCCAGTTCAACATGCGTTTGGCTGCTCCTTCTTCTCTTCCTGCTAATATTTGTGTTTCACGGGATGGGATGGTTGTTCCTAGATGTATTTTCTATTATCTAAGAGCTTCATCTACAACTAAAGGCCGCCAATTAAATATATATATTTTATTTATTTTATGAAAAATATATATTTTAAATTTATTTTATGAGTAGATAAGTACCACCACCATTTATTTTATGAGAATTTGACAAATCAGAAACACGACTAGAAAGGCAGTGACAAAAAGCCCTGTAAAGAATGTGTCCACATGCTCGAAAAAAAAAAACTCAGCACTGGGGCAATTCTCTTGGCTGACCCAGTTCCCGCTGCTGTTTTCAAAAAATGCCTGGGGCGTTCACAAAAGCAGAAGGGGAGAGAGAAAATAGTTGGTTCATACGAACAAAAAGCCCTTTCTCGTCTCTTGAAGCCGAGAAATATAGAAATCCTCTTCTAGAAAATGTGTTTCCCGCACTCTCTCGTGTGACTCGGGGTGTTGTGCAGGGAATCCAGCGGTGCACGCTGGGCTGGCACCTGAAGTACGGAGACGTCTTCGGGTGAGTCGCTTCTCCTTGGAGAAATGGAGGATTCGGTTTGTTCCCTCGCTTATATCCCTCGTGGTAGTGTATACCTCATCCTGTTGAGACCGTGAGATATGGATACAAATAAAGAATTATAATATTTAAAATCCATGACCGGCTCGGTTTCGAGCGGGTATCTCGGCAATATCTGAGGTCAAGTGTGGAAGGGGCAAAGTTCGAGATTAAACTTTCTTTTTGACCAGAGCGCTGTGTAATTGTCCTAAATATGCACCTGCCTTTGGTGTGTTGTCTTCCTGATTACAAGTTGATTCAAGTGAATTCCCAGGGTATTCTTCGGCCAGCGGCCCTTCCTCATGGTGGCCAACCCGGAGATCCTCAAGATGATCCAGGTCAGGGACGCTCACAAGTTCTACAGCAAGGACGTAAGTCCATTCCGCACACTCCGTATCTGGGACCTCTCGATGGACTTGGGATGCAGCTTTTCCTGGACGGCTTTGCTATGGAGGACCAGCGCTCGCAGCACATCCTGGAGACCCTGAAGGGCCAGAGATGGAAGACCATGAGGACGATCCTGTCTCCTACCTTCAGCTCGGGCCGAGTCAAGGAGGTGAGGAACCAATCTGCTCGTTCACCTCACACTCCCTGTTTGCCATTAGATGATTCCGATGGTGAACGCCGCGACGGACGAGTTCCTGACCAAGCTGCGGACCTGTGCGAGGTCGGGCGAGCAGACGAACCTCGGGGCGATGCTAGATCTTCTGGTTGTCGATTTTTCCTTTCGCATTTTTACGGGACTTCAAACCGAAGTTCAATCTGGAAAGAACTCGGAACTAGTGCAAGCCGTTCGAAGCGCCCTAGATTTCTACTTCACGGACACCATCGTAATCCTGGCACGTGAGTACAATAGCCATTAATGTGCACTGCATATATCTCGTAGCGTGTTGAATCAATACTTTTACATATCCCCGCTGTGGGTGACAGTGGCGTTCCCCGGCCTGGCCCGCCTCCTCTACAGCGGCACGTACCTGGCCACCCGGGTGCTGGGCGGAAAGAAGGCCAACAAGGAACTGTTCGACCTAGGCCAGTCCGTCTACCGCAGCCGCTTGCTCGAGGAGGAGGTAGGCCGAGCGGAGGCAGCGGTAGAGTAAATTGATGGTTCCTCTGTGTGCCTTGTCTGGGCATCCGTGTCTTTGGCGTGTCTTGGCAGAAATCTCGGGACAGAGATAGACAGCGACCGTTATTTAAGCATGAAAATACAAAATGGGAACATTTTCAGATCTGATTATCCGATTCTGTTATGTGCCTTAACAACACTAGATGTTCAGATATATTAAGTATTAACGAAATTTATTTTATCTTCTATATATATAAAATTGAATGTCTGTCTGTTTATTTGTACTCTATAGATTCAAAAACCATACATCCAATCGCCGTGAAATTTTGGGATATTATTAGGTATATCACCGGGAAGGTTTTTGAAAAATAATTTCATGAATATCTTGAATATCCTTAGAGTTATTTGCAGATTTGTAGATTTAACTCGCAAGCAGCGCCCCCATTGTGACGATGATAACAAGTTTTCTTATCACTAAGTTTGTTATCTTAAATATTATTTATCAAAAGTAAGATTATCTCAGGATGGCACGGCAATGTGACACGGGAAAAAAATGTTCACTAGATAAAACTATGATTTTCTAATGTAGAAAATTAGGAAAGACAAAAT
Organism: Cordylochernes scorpioides; assembly: GCA_030710605.1. NCBI lineage: Eukaryota > Metazoa > Arthropoda > Arachnida > Pseudoscorpiones > Chernetidae > Cordylochernes > Cordylochernes scorpioides. Next base: position 104,454,586 of record CP092869.1, on the reverse strand, counting down.
TCAGGATGACACGGCACACAGGGACCGGGAAAAAAACGTTCACTTTATCGAGAGATTCAAATTTACGAGTTTCAAATTATCAAAATATATCTTTTTTTTTTAATAAGTTTTTAGAGAATTGTTTTAACAAATGTTCGCTAGACAAACCTTTACTCGGGTAAAACCCCGGGCGAAGCCGAGTACGTTTATAAGTTTATAGAGAATTGTTTTAACAAATGTTCGTTAGACAAACATTCACTCGGGTAAAACCCGGGCGAAGCCGGGCACATCCGCTAGTATGGTATAAAATACATATATACTGAATAGAAATCTCAACAGTATATCTGCCTGTTATGATCCAAGACTGTTCATATTTGTCAATCAAATATCCTCCAAGCGTATCCGTTCTCTTATCAGTTTTATTTTATCCTTCTCTAATGAAAATTGTAATTCCTTAACAGCGACACATGCTTGCAGAGTATGTTTTAAGGGCGTGGAAATATCGAAAGATTTAAAATTAGCTCCAATATGCAAAGAGAGTCTGCAATCGGAAAAATTCCTATTTAAGAGGACAACGCTCAAAGGTTTCCACTAGAGCCGACATGTTGAGAATAAAGCCCATATGTAAATATGTAAATATAAACAAGATGCATTAGCGCGCCATCTGGTATCCAAAATTTGAACTATTACGACGTGAAATGGTTCTTTTTAAATAATATAATTTTCTTTATTTATATATTAATTTTAACATTTAATATTATAATAATATAATATTTTTATTCTTGCAGTAAGAGCAGTAGAAATTTGTTTTATTGAAATAGAATCATCGTAGAAATAGTTCAAATTTAGGATGGCGCGCTATTGCATCTTGTTTATATTAAGTCTAAATGTTGGTTGTTTGCGGATGTTTGAAGCATGTTTATAAATTTATGTGTATTTCTACTGTCCTCAAAGTCCATACTTTGTTTAAAATACATTTTCCAAGAGTTGATCTTCAGTATCGGTATAAAAGCAAAACATCAAAATACAATAATAGAGCGGTCGATTAAAATGGCGAAAATTACAGGAGCTACTGATGACCCAGGCCTTACCATTATTTATCATCGAAGTAAGAGCGAAAGAAAATTATTTTATTTAAAAAGAATCATACGCGCGTCATAAATAGTTCAAATTTCCCATATGTAAATACATATGACAGCGTTGTTCAACTATTTCCCAGTCGAAGTAAATTTTCGATTAAATATCCTTAATAAACAAAGGAAATATTTGCATATATAGAGAGTTTCTTTTGATTTTTTTTTAATCAAGTATATTTTAATATTTTATCCAACATACTTGCTTCCTTAAATACCTCAAGTTTATTGTCAATAATACAATCTACATATATATAATAACCACTAAACATGTTTCCTGACATCAACAAATGGACGTGCAGTTCCCGTCCAATTTGACATCTGTTGTGCAACATTGTCTTTGTGGCGGCAGTTTTCCAGGAAGGACGCGCTCCAGATCCTGGTGGACTATAACAAGCAGACGAGGACAGGTGGGTCATATCTTGGGGAGGAAAGATCCACGAGATACTGTCTAGAGCACACAAGCTGGTTGGTTGTTCCTCAGCTGGGATGGGACAGTTCCTAGAACGAGGGCTGTGTTGGATATATTGTACAAGAAGTTTTAACTTGTAGTTTAAGAATTAAAAACATGGGCAACAGAGGTGAAACACATGTACAGTAGACTCAGCCAAAAGTAGACCTATGGATCCAGCAGTGGGAGGAAAGTGACCACTCCGCCAGTCTGTGACGTGACCAGGAACAACTTGTAGTTCACATTCAATCTCGACTACAATACTGAGGTCTTGTGGCCCGTCCTTCGTCTCCGCCAATTGATACTTCATATTTCTTGAGAAATTACACAGCAAATAGCCTTTCAGAATATGTAAACATCATATAGAGATATTTACATATAAAAGTTACTAATGGTGTGGAACAGATGCGAACAAGAAAGAATTGTTGCAAGATGAGATCGTGGCCAATATTTCCGCTTTCATATTCGTGGCGTAAGTAATATGTAACCCTCCCCATCTACCGCCTTGTATGTCTACTGCAACCCATGTCGACAACTATCTTGTATGCCTACACCGTGGTGTCTACTATCTTGTATGCCTACACCGTGGTGTCTACTATCTTGTATGCCTACACCGTGGTGTCTACTATCTTGTATGCCTACACCGTGGTGTCTACTGTCTTGTATGTCTACTGCAACCCATGTCGTCAACTATCTTGTATGCCTACACCGTGGTGTCTACTGTCTTGTATGTCTACACCGTGGTGTCTACTGTCTTGTATGTCTACTGCAACCCATGTCGTCAACTATCTTGTATGCCTACACCGTGGTGTCTACTGTCTTGTATGCCTACACCGTGGTGTCTACTGTCTTGTATGCCTACACCGTGGTGTCTACTATCTTGTATGCCTACACCGTGGTGTCTACTGTCTTGTATGTCTACTGAAACCCATGTCGTCAACTATCTTGTATGCCTACACCGTGGTGTCTACTGTCTTGTAAGTCTACTGCCTCCCATGTATTCAACTATCTTGTATGCCTACACCGTGGTGTCTACTGTCTTGTAAGTCTACTGCAACCCATGTCGTCAACTATCTTGTATGCCTACACCGTGGTGTCTACTATCTTGTATGTCTACTTCAACCCATGTCGTCAACTATCTTGTATACCTACACCGTGGTGTCTACTGTCTTGTAAGTCTACTGCAACCCATGTCGTCAACTATCTTGTATGCCTACACCGTGGTGTCTACTGTCTTGTAAGTCTACTGCAACCCATGTCGTCAACTATCTTGTATGCCTACACCGTGGTGTCTACTGTCTTGTATGTCTACTTCAACCCATGTCGACAACTATCTTGTATGCCTACACCGTGGTGTCTACTGTATTGTATGTCTACTTCAACCCATGTCGTCAACTATCTTGTATGCCTACACCGTGGTTTCTACTGTCTTGTAAGTCTACTGCAACCCATGTCGTCAACTATCTTGTATACCTACACCGTGGTGTCTACTGTCTTGTATATCTACTTCAACCCATGTCGTCAACTATCTTGTATGCCTACACCGTGGTGTCTACTGTATTGTATGTCTACTTCAACCCATGTCGTCAACTATCTTGTATGCCTACACCGTGGTTTCTACTGTCTTGTATGTCTACTGCAACCCATGTCGTCAACTATCTTGTATGCCTACACCGTGGTGTCTACTGTCTTGTAAGTCTACTGCAACCCATGTCGTCAACTATCTTGTATGCCTACACCGTGGTGTCTACTGTCTTGTATGCCTACACCGTGGTGTCTACTGTCTTGTAAGTCTACTGCAACCCATGTCGTCAACTATCTTGTATGCCTACACCGTGGTGTCTACTATCTTGTATGTCTACTTCAACCCATGTCGTCAACTATCTTGTATACCTACACCGTGGTGTCTACTGTCTTGTAAGTCTACTGCAACCCATGTCGTCAACTATCTTGTATGCCTACACCGTGGTGTCTACTGTCTTGTAAGTCTACTGCAACCCATGTCGTCAACTATCTTGTATGCCTACACCGTGGTGTCTACCGCCTTGTATGTCTACTGCAACCCATGTCGTCAACTATCTTGTATGCCTACACCGTGGTGTCTACTGTCTTGTATGCCTACACCGTGGTGTCTACTGTCTTGTAAGTCTACTGCCTCCCATGTATTCAACTATCTTGTATGCCTACACCGTGGTGTCTACTGTCTTGTAAGTCTACTGCAACCCATGTCGTCAACTATCTTGTATGCCTACACCGTGGTGTCTACTATCTTGTATGCCTACACCGTGGTGTCTACTGTCTTGTAGGTCTACTGCAACCCATGTCGTCAACTATCTTGTATGCCTACACCGTGGTGTCTACCGCCTTGTATGTCTACTGCAACCCATGTCGACAACTATCTTGTATGCCTACACCGTGGTGTCTACTGTCTTGTATGTCTACTGCAACCCATGTTGACAACTATCTTGTATGCCTACACCGTGGTGTCTACTGTCTTGTATGTCTACTGCAACCCATGTCGTCAACTATCTTGTATGCCTACACCGTGGTGTCTACCGTCTTGTATGTCTACTGCAACCCATGTCGTCAACTATCTTGTATGCCTACACCGTGGTGTCTACCGCCTTGTATGTCTACTGCAACCCATGTCGACAACTATCTTGTATGCCTACACCGTGGTGTCTACTATCTTGTATGTCTACTGCAACCCATGTCGTCAACTATCTTGTATGCCTACACCGTGGTGTCTACCGCCTTGTATGTCTACTGCAACCCATGTCGACAACTATCTTGTATGCCTACACCGTGGTGTCTACCGCCTTGTATGTCTACTGCAACCCATGTCGACAACTATCTTGTATGCCTACACCGTGGTGTCTACTATCTTGTATGCCTACACCGTGGTGTCTACTATCTTGTATGTCTACTGCAACCCATGTCGACAACTATCTTGTATGCCTACACCGTGGTGGCTACTGTCTTGTATGTCTACTGCAACCCATGTCGATAACTATCTTGTATGCCTACACCGTTGTGTCTACTGTCTTGTATGTCTACTGCAACCCATGTCGTCAACTATCTTGTATGCCTACACCGTGGTGTCTACTGTCTTGTAAGTCTACTGCAACCCATGTCGTCAACTATCTTGTATGCCTACACCGTGGTGTCTACTATCTTGTATGCCTACACCGTGGTGTCTACTGTCTTGTATGTCTACTACAACCCATGTCGTCAACTATCTTGTATGCCTACACCGTGGTGTCTACTGTCTTGTATGTCTACTGCAACCCATGTCGTCAACTATCTTGTATACCTACACCGTGGTGTCTACTGTCTTGTATGTCTACTGCAACCCATGTCGTCAACTATCTTGTATGCCTACACCGTGGTGTCTACTGTCTTGTATATCTACTTCAACCCATGTCGTCAACTATCTTGTATGCCTACACCGTGGTGTCTACTGTCTTGTATATCTACTTCAACCCATGTCGTCAACTATCTTGTATGCCTACACCGTGGTGTCTACTGTCTTGTATGTCTACTGCAACCCATGTCGTCAACTATCTTGTATGCCTACACCGTGGTTTCTACTGTCTTGTATATCTACTGCAACCCATGTCGTCAACTATCTTGTATGCCTACACCGTGGTGTCTACTGTCTTGTATATCTACTTCAACCCATGTCGTCAACTATCTTGTATGCCTACACCGTGGTGTCTACTGTCTTGTATATCTACTTCAACCCATGTCGTCAACTATCTTGTATGCCTACACCGTGGTGTCTACTGTCTTGTATGTCTACTGCAACCCATGTCGTCAACTATCTTGTATGCCTACACCGTGGTGTCTACTGTCTTGTATATCTACTTCAACCCATGTCGTCAACTATCTTGTATGCCTACACCGTGGTGTCTACTGTCTTGTATATCTACTTCAACCCATGTCGTCAACTATCTTGTATGCCTACACCGTGGTGTCTACTGTCTTGTAAGTCTACTGCAACCCATGTCGACAACTATCTTGTATGCCTACACCGTGGTGTCTACTGTCTTGTATGTCTACTTCAACCCATGTCGACAACTATCTTGTATGCCTACACCGTGGTGTCTACTGTCTTGTATGTCTACTGCAACCCATGTCGTCAACTATCTTGTATGCCTACACCGTGGTGTCTACTGTCTTGTATGTCTACTGCAACCCATGTCGTCAACTATCTTGTAATCCTACACCGTGGTGTCTACTGTGTTGTATGTCTACTGCAACCCATGTCGACAACTATCTTGTATGCCTACACCGTGGTGTCTACTGTCTTGTATATCTACTTCAACCCATGTCGTCAACTATCTTGTATACCTACACCGTGGTGTCTACTGTCTTGTATGTCTACTTCAACCCATGTCGTCAACTATCTTGTATACCTACACCGTGGTGTCTACTGTCTTGTATGTCTACTTCAACCCATGTCGTCAACTATCTTGTATGCCTACACCGTGGTGTCTACTGTCTTGTAAGTCTACTGCAACCCATGTCGACAACTATCTTGTATGCCTACACCGTGGTGTCTACTGTCTTGTATATCTACTTCAACCCATGTCGTCAACTATCTTGTATACCTACACCGTGGTGTCTACTGTCTTGTATGTCTACTTCAACCCATGTCGACAACTATCTTGTATGCCTACACCGTGGTGTCTACTGTCTTGTATGTCTACTTCAACCCATGTCGTCAACTATCTTGTATGCCTACACCGTGGTTTCTACTGTCTTGTAAGTCTACTGCAACCCATGTCGTCAACTATCTTGTATGCCTACACCGTGGTGTCTACTGTCTTGTAAGTCTACTTCAACCCATGTCGTCAACTATCTTGTATGCCTACACCGTGGTGTCTACTGTCTTGTAAGTCTACTGCAACCCATGTCGACAACTATCTTGTATACCTACACCGTGGTGTCTACTGTCTTGTAAGTCTACTGCAACCCATGTCGACAACTATCTTGTATACCTACACCGTGGTGTCTACTGTATTGTATGTCTACTGCAACCCATGTCGTCAACTATCTTGTATGCCTACACCGTGGTGTCTACTGTATTGTATGTCTACTGCAACCCATGTCGTCAACTATCTTGTATACCTACACCGTGGTTTCTACTGTCTTGTATGTCTACTTCAACCCATGTCGTCAACTATCTTGTATACCTACACCGTGGTGTCTACTGTCTTGTAAGTCTACTGCAACCCATGTCGTCAACTATCTTGTATACCTACACCGTGGTGTCTACTGTCTTGTATGTCAACTGCAACCCATGTCGTCAACTATCTTGTAATCCTACACCGTGGTGTCTACTGTCTTGTATGTCAACTGCAACCCATGTCGTCAACTATCTTGTATGCCTACACCGTGGTGTCTACTGTCTTGTATGTCTACTGCAACCCATGTCGTCAACTATCTTGTATGCCTACACCGTGGTGTCTACTGTCTTGTATGTCTACTGCAACCCATGTCGTCAACTATCTTGTAATCCTACACCGTGGTGTCTACTGTCTTGTATGTCTACTGCAACCCATGTCGTCAACTATCTTGTATGCCTACACCGTGGTGTCTACTGTATTGTATGTCTACTGCAACCCATGTCGTCAACTATCTTGTATACCTACACCGTGGTTTCTACTGTCTTGTATGTCTACTTCAACCCATGTATTCAACTATCTTGTATGCCTACACCGTGGTGTCTACTGTCTTGTAAGTCTACTGCAACCCATGTCGACAACTATCTTGTATACCTACACCGTGGTGTCTACAGGTTCGACACGACGTCCACGCTGCTGCTGCTGACATCCCACTTCCTCATGCACCATCCCGAAGTCCAGGATAGAGCGCGGAACGAGGCGGTCCAAGTCCTGAAGGACAAGGTGAGCGGCTTCTGCGACCTGGTGAACGGCCCGCCCATCTGTCTGTCTGTCTGCAGCCTGAACCTGACTACGAGGACCTCGCCAAGCTGGAGTATATCGACCAGGTCTTGTCAGAGGTCTTGAGACTGTACCCTGCTTCACTCATGTGAGTCCTACTGTAGACATAACTGGCTTTACTACTGCAGAGAACTATATGGGAGGATTGGTCCGACCTAATATGTGCACTATGTCGTAGACAAGATCTGTGTGACGAACGTTTACAACAAGATATTGTGGTCCACCAACGGGACCATTGAGGTTCTTGAAGAAAATTATAAAATGCGTGTCTAGAGATATATAAACGACTCAGAGAAAATGGAAAATCCTTCCGCGCACTCGCTCCTAAATTAACACCTACACCATACAGCGCTGGTACTTTCCTCATATTATTCTATTGCCAAAATATGTTTGCTGAACTCGATCCACCATCTACAAACTACAAAAATGTAGATCTTCTGCGCGATTAACTTAAGTATCTCATCTTGTCGACTATACCTGCACCGCTTTGTGGCCAGCGGCATCTCCCGGAGGTCGGAGCAGGACTACCATCTGCCAGGCCACCTGACCATCCCGCGAGGGCTGCCGGTCATCATGGCGCTCCCTGCCATGCACTACTCTCCTAAAATCTGGAGCGAGCCCCATAAGTTCGACCCCGACAGGTAACTGTGGGCTCACAATGTGCCGGCTGGAGTTATGAGATTGGCGCAGGTTCGCGCCCGAGGCCCGCTCGTCTATCCCTCCACTGGCCTACCAGCCGTTCGGCGCAGGGCCACGCACCTGCCTGGGCATGAAGCTGGCGCTGTTGGCGTCCCGGCTGGTGGTGGCGCGGCTGCTGCTCCGGTACCGCCTGCGGCCCGGGCCAGACACCGACCAGGTCTGAGGAATATATTTCGCCACATTTTAAAATTAGTTTTAAAGTAAACAATGATCGAATGTATACAGGTCGCGACTAAAAATCTTAGAAAATTTCCCAGATTAATTCTATACATGTATAAACATAATCGTGCGATATAGTAGAGCTTTTGAAAAGCCGTATGGCCGATTAAATTGGCGAAACCGTTGGGAGGGCTTACCCACTGATGAGCCAGGCCCCTCAAATATGTTTATATCAGTAAAGGACAGTAGAAAGGGTGTTTTATTTGAAAAAAAATCGTATTTTATGTTTTACTTTTCATGCCAATTACATCTAGATTTGATTAGCTTCAAAATTGAGGGTGTATAGAGAATGTTGCTGCTTCACTTACTTTGAAGGTGAAAGTTTCCATGAGCAGATTGACGAATCTCAGTTTTACTTTCAAGAGACAGTTTCCTTGATGCGTACTTTCTGTAGAACATTTTCCGGATTTCAGAACTAAAATATGTGTGGAAAACTTCAATATATGTATAGAATTAAAAGACAGATCACATTATAGAAGTATATTTGGCTAAATTTTAAGATGGTTATCATTTTTTAAGTTTCAATCGGTTGAAAGAGCTCGTCCCGTGTTTCCCCCCGCCGTCTGAAATTCTGGCGCTCACCAGAGATGCTGAACGCTCAGACCAAGTCTTGTAAGAATCCTCGGCTCACATCTGACCTGTGCCGCAGGAATTCCCGGAGATTCGCGACACCATGTTGATCCTTCACCCCAAGAACGACGTCGTGGGGATCTTGGAACCCCTGGAATCCTCCCTACAGTAATACAGAATCCTTTAAATAATTTATAAAGTGAGATATCATGCTGTAATAACAAAGGGTATTAGGGTATTTATTCATACAAAAATAAACTTAGCAAACTAATCTTAACTATCCTTTATTGATGTTGCATGTTGTTCTAATGTTGCATTGAAATTTTACAAAAATTTCAAGAGCTGTTATCAATAAAATCTGATTAAATTATTTACTGATAGAATTAAGCAGATGTCCCGAGTCATCAGTTACTTTCATCCAAATACACAGCACACCGATTATATAATTTGAGTTGACGTACAAACATTTTTTTTTTTTTTCAATTTGGCATTCATTTGAAATTTTCAACATTTTGTACACTGTGGAATTTATTGAATCTATGAAAATTCCACTTGTCCCCAATATATAAGAATATACATATATTTCAAATATTAACTAGCTATTTCTGCTAACACACACAATCACAGCGTATATGAAAGGAGAAGATACATAAAGTAATCAAAATCTCTTTATTGACATAAAGAATCCCAGAATCTGAAGTCGTTCCTTATGTGACACCAACAGAACCTGTAGATGGTTTGGGAATATTATAATCATGGTTGAGTGGCTTGTTATGTCTTATGACAAAACTGGCCGATGACAACAAGTGTTGACATCTTGTTGATGTCATTTCGAGCAAGAGAACACACCCAGCTAAGATGGTGCACAGTCTAGGTTTAAATAAAATCGAGATTGTCAGGATTCGAGCCTGAGATATTCTGATCTTTAATTAGACGCGTTAAAGGTTGTGCCTCAAATATATATGCATGTGATGAGGTCCTGTTGACTCTTGTAGAATCCTGTCGACTAGATCTGTGATGAGGTTTCTAGTCGACTTAAACTAGGGTGTGAGTCCCTGTCGACTCTCGCTATACTGTGTTGACCGAGAGGAACAGTCAGGATGGGGAGTTTTCCAGTACCTCTCTGCACCTTGGGAGACCATTAACATTTCTCACAGAGTACAGGCAGTCGTGGTCGAGGCAGAGTGGAAAGCTTGGGAATGTCCACACAAAAAAAACGAAGACACAGTTGCACTAGGAAAGCTCCGTGAACAGATAAAAGTTGAGCTAGGAGCGAAAGAGGGAAATAAAAGAGTTCCTACTGGTCTACATGGTGGATGAGATGGACCTTGGTGACATCCAACGAGGGCTTCCGCTGATGGTGAAGTGACTGTATTTTTGGCTAGGACGGAGGCTTTATATATCTTTGCCGAGAGAGGAAGTATTGCATTTCAGCAGATGCAACAAGAGCGTGGATCAGCTGGCGAAATTGTACACTGGTGCCGCCCTGACAGTTTCCTATCTATCTTTAGATGTTGTTTTGGGACTGATAAATCTCGATCTCTGCTCTAGCTCAACTCTTAATCTATTACATATTTATTTATTTATCCTCAGTTTGTACAAAGTACATTACATATGATGATGTAATGACACATGTCAATAATGCATATAATCATTTACAGATGTGTTTCAATTATACAATATGAAAATATTGTTATAAGTTATATACAATATGGGGTTGTTGGTTTAAATTACCATATGCATATCTTTTATATGATGCAGACTTTAGCATATATACAGTATTCTCATCAAGGAAATGGTCCTGAAACCCTGACATCGTCCACCAGGGTTGATCGTTGGTTGTGTGGGAGTTCCGTTTTATCTCTATTTGTAACAAATAGGGAAATATGCGCTGAGTAAAACAGAGGTAGACAAAAATGGCCAGGAAGTAGAGAAAATGTAGACGAGATGTACACTAGAAATAGGCAAAAGTAGAAAATAAATCCAGGTGACACTGAGCAAGAGTATGTATCAGGATATACCAAACATTGTATGTAAACAGAAGTGATTATATTTTAATAATTTATTTACATATTCAAAATATACCATTTTAAAAATGGTAAGGTATAAATTTCAGTGTAGCAGTTCCTTTCTCTTCAACAAACTAGGATCAAGAAATTTCTGACACCGCCAAATTGGACTATGGACTATTAACTGTATACTACACCTTTTGTGTAGGTTTCTCTTCCTATTCATTGACAATTGAAAGATATAAGAAAGAGTCAAAGTTACTGCCCCCTCTCGTTATTCAATGACACCCTTTCAGTTACCCAACAGCTAAATCCCCAATGGCGTTTTATTTTGAGACATTCACTCTAGTGATCGCAAACAATGAAGGCTGGCTTTGGGTAGCTCGATAATATTTTTTCAAAATACTAATAAAGGATAAATAATTATTTAGACATCTTAGAGTGAAGAGAAAAGAGCCCGATCTTGACAGAAGATTGAGGGCTCGTGGTGTAGCTGATGGGTCACCATATAATCCAATAGTCAACGCTACCTAACGGGATTATTTAAGAGTGAGTAGTTCACTTAAACTATTTTGTGGGGCAGGGTTGAAAGTTCTTTCTCTGCCTAGCCATAGTCATCCAGACTTTGTAGGAAAGGGTTTTGAGCAATATTATTTTGATGAAGTAAGTGAGGGTTTGATGGTTCATATGGCATACAACTTAAATCATGTCCAAAGGTGTCCTTAATACACTTTGAATAGAATATTTCTTGGTGAAATGAAAATCGTAAATAAGAAACCTGCGATAATAATCTTTAAAACTAGTACATGCACCAAATTCTAATGATTTTTGACCTGAAAGTTTAAAGAAGTTTTTTTTTATTTCTAAAGATCGCAACTAATTATAAACATGCACATTTTAATGTTTAAAACAATTTTGATGCAACATATAGAAGCAAGGGTGCTCGCCTTCCCTTACAGCCAAGACGATGTGGGAGGTAAGAATGTGGGATAAACATGTAAGTCCCGTTAGAGCCTGTTGGACAAGGAGATTATGAAAGTGACGGCGCAATTGGACGTTACATCTGGTGACATTATTGTGACAGCACCATGTCTTCTAGTTGGTCAATGGCGGGGGTGCCCTGAACAACTGTCAGGACCCATTTAGCGGAACAGGACAACACGACAGGACTGTAATGAGTAGTGAAAGTGGACACGGAACGAATATGTCGGTAGTAGAGAAGCCTACATGTCATTGTACTATCCAGGCTGGAACAGGACGCTTCGCGGAAGAGAAGGGAAGGGTTTCTTTCAAGTGCGACCGAGCGGGCTAGCTGGAAGGTTATGGAAGAGCTGAGCCCCAGTGCCAGGATAATAAACTGAAATTTATCAATACTTTTCCCTATAATATATTTTATTATAGTATTCAATATTTAATTAAATTTATACTCAAAGAGAAGAATGTGCTATTTTCATAAATAATGCTCCATTTAAAATATACAGGATATTAATGAAAAGATTTACATAATTATTCCCACGAAGTCTTCAACCCTTGTTTCATACACCCTCTGAGAAGTGGTATGGTTCATCACTGGCTGAGCAAGTATCGTGGTTCACTTCTAACTGGCTCCCAAGTCTCTATTCTGTCAAGTGATC
>CP092869.1:104356064-104441823 GCA_030710605.1 Cordylochernes scorpioides | reverse complement strand
TTTTTTTTTTTTTTTTAAAACCTTTTTTTTTTTTCAAGGTAAAACTTCAATAGGATTTTTTTTTCTCTATACAAACTATTTCTTGTTAAATCCCGAGTTTCAAAGACCAGTGAGAATAATGTATACCATTGTGAATTAACTATTTAGTGTAAATCTGAAATTTAGTTATTATCAGGAGTAATAGGTGAAGGAAGGTGTAGGAAATCACAACTTAGAAGGGGGCTATGTCTAAAACAACAAACCTAATAGGCATCCTATGGCTTGTGTTGGGTAATTCAGAAACCCTATAATCCCTGGCCTTCAGGTAGTAGCTTTGAAATAGGTTTCTAATGAGAACATGAAAGGTCAATCTCTCAGAGTGAAGTTGTGAAGTATAGGGACCCTAAGCCAGGGGTAGAAGTTAAGTAGGCCCAGACTGTAGTCGATCCTTGGAAAGCACTTGAGAATGTTAGTGTTGGGTAGTGAATCGTAAACCCTATAAATCCATCTTTCAATAGAGTGCTGAGGTAGGACTACTGCAAAGGGGGCAGACGCACGAGGAAGTAAGAAGAAAGTGACTTCACCCACGGTGGCTAGGGGAATGACTCAATCCGCTTTTATGAGGTGTCACGTTTAATGGTCCTTTATCCGCCATTATAATTTGTGTATGTCTTTATAGAATTGTTGTGAAAAGTCGCTTAGTGTCAAGGCAAGGGCAGTTTTTGAAGTTACACTGATTCTTTTTTTTTTTCTTGGTAGGTTAGCTTCCAGGTTATTTAGACTTGTCAACAATTATTGTTAACAATCATTTATCGAGTATAAAGTATTAGTATATATAGAGCTTGTACAGAGGCATTTTCTTTTGAGTAACCTAGGGCTTTAGTTCCCAATTTGTTTTAATTTTATTATTTTATTTGATTTCACATTGTGTCCTGAAAGATGTTATCATTTGTTAGGATCTATTGATATAGATAAATGAGTATTTTGGCCTTTGTAGCAGCTTTCAACCTTAGTTTGTATGCGTACCGCGAATGATAGGGGGAGGGTGGTATGAATGAATTGGTGCAATGAATGTAGAAAAAGGTTGAAAACTATTATATTGTGAGCCCAAATTACATTAGAATAGGGTTAAGGACTTTAATAGGATCGATTTTTATTTTATTTTATTTTTTATTTCGAATTTTGTTAGGACCGAGAAGCCTCAAACAGGACAACTACAACTCTATCTAGTTAGAAAATATTCGCTCCCTCTTTGTTAGGTCCCTCGTTAGGGGGTATAATTTTCCTTTGGTTTTCTTTTATCTTAGTTTAGCTTGAATTCTAAGGATTGTGGATAAATGATCCCTATCCCGACCCTCAGACTTGGAGATAGTGGAAGGCAAGGATCAAGCCGAATTTCCCACTCAACTCCTCCTCGCAAGAGGAAGCGAAGAGGTATAGATTGAATTTTATGCAGGATGGGGGATTTGTTTTAGCCATGCCGTATAGCCTGGGGTATAACGGCGCGACCTTGGGTAACCGATCTGACACCGTAGTTTCGACGCTTTTAGCGTGGCTGGAGCGAGGGTGTTTCAGACGGGAGGTCCTGTAAGAATAGCATGTAGGCAGAGATTGCCCAGTTATTCTAGACGAAGTAGTTTCCGTCTATTGAATTTTTTTTGGTACCAGTTTGATCCCCCATAGCTAGCGGAAGTTTCTTCTAATAAAGGATTCACCCTGCCATACGTTTTGTTGGAATGAATTCGAGCATAAGACCGATTCGAGAGACAGAATAAGTAATTATTAGGACCTTCAACGAGTTTAGACTCGTTCCATGATAGGATAAGATTTTAAAGTATTAGTTAACTATAAGGACCGCGAACGAGACGCCAGAACGAGCCAATGAGTCAAAGTTTTAGAAGTGTTGTATTGAGGACAGTAGGATTAAGAGCAGTTATACAGGGAGTAGAATTCTGAAGGAATTTGTAAAAGAACCAAAATTTCAGATTGATAAAAATTCAAATTTATAAGATGTAGATTTATAGGGTTCAGGTCAATGAATAGAGAGTATATTGGTAGATGAAAGTAATATGAATTTCTTGGAAGGGGGAGGTAGCTGAACTGTACACACCCCAGAGACAAGGTAAACGGAGTCACAAACAAAATGGGAGAAGTTGATTAGTTTCTCTGTCAAACAGAGAGCTTTCTTCATTCGGTTGTCACCCTAGATTCAAAAGGACTGTGTAGCTTAATAGAGGTCTGGGCTATGTTCCATTTGACCAAGATTCTGAATGACGTTCCACCTGGGTTGAGAGAGTATTGTAACAGAGGAATCTAACACATAAGAGAAAACACACCCTCCAGTAGGATCGGGATAGACGAATATTACCCAGTGACCAACTCGTGATTCCAGACTGAATAAGATTGAAAACTTAACTGAGATACTAAACCTTGAACCTCAGCGCACAAATATATATAATGTGTTTTCATTTTCTTATTGAATATGTTATTATGTTATATCATATATATTATATTATAATCATATACTATTCATTTCAACAATTTTATTTCCTTTGATATTCATGATATTAGTAATATTTACCTGCCATGTTGCGATTTTTTTTAACATGTTGTCATGGCTTATTCTTCCCTCAAGGCATGATCTATTTTATCCTTATTGTCTTTTATCCGCCTTACTTGTATATGTATATATATTTTGTCATCATATATAATTTTGTAGTAGTTTTCTTTATCATCTATCATGGGATGATTTTTATCATATTTAATCACTATCTGCATGATACGTGTTTTCTTCAATATATATATTATACCCATCATATAACATGGAAGGATTCATTTTATCATTACATATTTCGTGCCTTATTTAATAATTACTTTCATAATTTGTTTCTGTAATTTTTAATTTAGCAAAAGTCATCATGTCATAGGCTAATTATTATATACCAAGATATTTCTTTCAGCTAACTATAATTATCCTTTCCTTTGATTGTATATGTATAACTATACCACACGAATGTCTTGATTGGTACTTAAATAAAGATGCTGGCATGTTTTAGGAGTTGGACTAGTCAGTTATTTCTAAACGACTTCTTGGCGCCCAATTTTTTTATATATAATATGTAATAGGGAAATGTTCTAACTGTATTGTTAACAGAAAGAAGGTAGCAATGAATCCAGCACCCCAAGAGGCAAGGATGGGGTTGAGAGGACTTACCACAAGGAAGGCCTACTCCTCAAGGCCAAAGAAGAAAGTGGAAGGGTGGTATATATACCCATGAATGGTAAGACAGATGACCTTGCTTACTTCCATACATATGATATGACTGTCCCCCATAACCTATGTTGATAACAGTGTGCTGACAGAATAATAACACATAAAAACCCCTTTGCCAGGATGCGCAATGCCCACTAATGTTCGGAATAATAAACATCTAGAATGGCATACCATCATTTTGATTAGCCTTATCTTCCCTATAGGTTTCGGTACACCTGGCTTCACCTAGTAATGGAAAATGCATTTTGCTAGAAATGGGCCTGCTTTCATAGTAACTGATGAAAGGCAGATGAATAATGAATAGCACAAACGCATTTGTCCATTACTTGGCAGGGGGAGGATTGTTGGGGCACGTTTTTGTAACCATACCCCAACAGAAGGCGTATGTATAATCAAATCAAATGGATACATGGCTTCCCTCCCACATAGACTTACAGACCACCTTTTTGCCCAGAAACCGAGACAATTGATGACACCAGACTTCCATGCCGAAAGCTGATGCCTGGTGAAGAAGACACCAGTGACATCCAGAGACATCCGCGCTGGAAGCTGTTGTTCCATATGTACATATATTCCCCTCACCAAAAATTTAGGTAAAGGTGACCAGAAAAAATGGAGAAGGAAGATTTCTAAAAGACTAAGCCTTATAAATATCCTTCCCGAAAAAAGGAAGCATCACATTACAGTCCAGGTAAAAGGGGCCTGGGTCGATTTTTAGCCAAGGACGGGGGGCGATATATATACCGTCCCGAGAAAAGGGAGGATAGTATTTCAATCCATGTGGAGGGGAGGCCTGGGGTCTGAAATTTTACACTAGTGCCGTGGCTGTTTCTCTCTTTAGATTTTTTTTGTTTGGTAATACTATATGTTCTATTTTGATGGGAGAGGCCTGGGGCGTCTATGAAATTGTATACTGGAGCCGTTGGCCATTTTGATTGGTGTTTCTTTCGGCGAATGAAAATGCCAGCCAATAGAAACTTTGGCGCGGCCAGCGAATGAAAACGGAGAGAGACAAGAATAAAAGAGGGTTTCTTTGCCAAAAGGCAGATTGAATGTGAGTCGCTCAGTGAGAGGACAGTCTTCAGACGGGAGACCAGACCTTTGCCGGCACTTTCGAGAAAGGTAAGCCATTTGTCATTATGACTTAGCGCCCCCCCCCCCTTTTTGTGTAGTAACCAACCTAGATTTCGCATGGGCCCTAAAGGGCTATAAAGTAACTTCAGGTCACCTCTATCTAAATTTTACTATGTAAATAGCATATCTCGTCAGTATAGACATGTTCCCAAATTTTAATTTATTTAAATAAATATCTAGAGAAATTTTCTTGTTTCCTCTCATACATATTTCATTCCTTTTGCTTTATGGTACTACCCCCCCCCACACCTTAATTTCACAAATTGTATTAAATATAGAACTACCGACTCTGTTGGAATAGAGTTGTGTACTATATCTTTGCTGTGATATATTGACACAGCGACAGTTGCAAATTACGACTTTATTAGGGCTACTTTGAGGGTATCTATCTGTCAGGTTTTAGTAATGTTTGTACTTTTATGTGTTTCAGTGCGTTATTCCATCATATTTACCATTATACCATATTTTCTGATTCCTCGGGCTATTGTTACGCTGTTAGGAGGGTACGGCATGATGCAAACAGATTTGTATGTTTGACTATTGTTTGTGTTATTTGGGCTATAAAAATGCCTTAATATGAATCTATTTACAGTTGATCTGTAGAAATTATAGAGATCTGTTGCTATAATTTTCCTCTATGAAATAGCTCCCAGCGTCTTCAGTGGGTTGCTAAACCTCCAGAAGGAGTCTTTTATAGATTGCCCAATTTAATAACGATTTCATGGGTTGTCTGATGAAATTGTATACTAGTGTCGTGGCTGTTTCCATCTTTAGACCTTTGTTCTGACAATATTATATGCTCGATCCCTGCTTTAACTCAACTCTTAATCAATTACAGAGTTTCCCCCCCTTTTTTTTTTTACTTTATTTATCCTGTTTGCACAAATTGCATTACATGTGATGATGTAAAAACATATGTCGATAGTGCATCATTGACAGCTGTGCTTCTATTATACAACATTAAGGTCTTGCTGCGGGTTATATACATGGGGTTGTTGGCCTAAATTGCTATATATATATATACTTAAGTAAGGAAACTTTAATAAGTCACATCGTGTATCCTCCTTTTCATCTATCCAAACCGGGAACGCAACACCTTCAATCTTCTGTCAAGATCGGGCTCTTTTCTCTTCACTCTAAGATGTCTAAATAATATTTTATCGTTTATTAGTATTTTGAAAAAATATTATCGAGCTACCCAAAGCCAGCCTTCATTGTTTGCGATCACTAGAGTGAATGTCTCAAAATAAAACGCCATTGGGGATTTAGCTGTTGGGTAACTGAAAGGGTGTCATTGAATAACGAGAGGGGGCAGTAACTTTGACTCTTTCTTATATCTTTCAATTGTCAATGAATAGGAAGAGAAACCTACACAAAAGGTGTAGTATACAGTTAATAGTTCATAGTCCAATTTGGCGGTGTCAGAAATTTCTTGATCCTAGTTTGTTGAAGAGAAAGGAACTGCTACACTGAAATTTATTAAATAAATTTACTATTTTTAAAATGGTATTTTTTGAATATGTAAATAAATTATTAAAATATAATCACTTCTGTTTACATACAATGTTTGGTATATCCTGATACATGCTCTTGCTCAGTGTCACCTGGATTTATTTTCTACTTTTGCCTATTTCTAGTGTACATCTAGTCTACATTTTGTCTACTTCCTGGCCATTTTTGTCTACCCGTTTTACTCAGCGCATATTCCCCTATTTGTTACAAATAGAGATAAAACGGAACTCCCACACAACCAACGATCAACCCTTGTGGACGATGTCAGGGTTTCAGGACCATTCCCTTGATGAGAATACTGTATATATGCTAAAGTCTGCATCATATAAAAGATATGCATATGGTAATTTAAACCAACAACCCCATATTGTATATAACTTATACCAAGATTTTCATGTTGTATAATTGAAACACATCTGTAAATGATTATATGCACTATTGACATGTTTTATTACATCATATGTATTGTACTTTGTACAAACTGAGGATAAATAAATAAAACTCTGTAATAGATTAAGAGTTGAGCTAAAGCAGAGATCGAGATGTAGCAGTCCCAAAACAACATCTAAAGATAGATAGGAAACTGTCAGGGCGGCACCAGTGTACAATTTCGCCAGCAGATCCACGCTCTTGTTGCATCTGCTGACATGCAATACTTCCTCTCTCGACAAAGATATATAAGGCCTCCGTCCTAGCCAAAAATATAGTCACTTCACCATCAGCGGAAGCCCTCGTTGGTTGTCACCAAGGTCCATCTCATCCACCATGTAGACCAGTAGGAACTCTTTTATCTCCATCTTTCGCTCCTAGCTCAACTTTTATCTGTTCACGGAGGAACTTTCTTAGTGCAACTGTGTCTTCGTTTTTTGTGTGGACATTCCCAAGCTTTCCACTCTGCCTCGACCACGACTGCCTGTACTCTGTGAGAACTGTTAAAAGTCTCCCAAGGTGCAGAGAGGTACTGGAAAACTCCCCATCCTGAGTGTTCCTCTCGGTCAACACAGTATAGCGAGAGTCGACAGGGACTCACACCCTAGTTCAAGTAGACTAGAAACCTCATCACAGATCTAGTCGACAGGATTCTACAAGAGTCAACAGGACCTCATCACATGCATATATATTTGAGGCACAACCTTTAACGCGTCTGATTAAAGATCAGAATATCTCAGGCTCGAATCCTTACAATCTCGATTTTATTTAAATCTAGACTGTGCACCATCTTAGCTGGGCGTGTTCTCTTGCTCGAGATGACATCAACAAGATGTCAACACTTGTTGTCACCGGCCAGTTTTGTCATAAGACATAACAAGCCACTCAACCATTATTATAATATTCCCAAACCATCTACAGGTTCTGTTGGTGTTACATAAGGAACGACTTCGGATTCTGGGAATCTTTATGTCACAATAAAGAGATTTTTATTACTTTATGTATCTTCTCCTTTCATATACGCTGTGATTGTGTGTGTTAGCAGAAATAGCTAGTTAATATTTGAAATATATGTATATTCTTATATATTGGGGACAAGTTGAATTTTCATAGATTCAATAAATTCCTTAGTGTGCAAAATGTTGAAAATTTTAAATGAATGCCAAATTGCAAAAAAAAAAAAAAAAAATGTTTGTACGTCAACTCAATTTATATAATCAGTGTGTTGTGCATTTGGATGAAAGTAACTGATGACTCGGGACATCTGCTTAATTCTATCAGTAAATAATTTAACCAGATTTTATTGATAACAGCTCTTGAAATTTTTGCAAAATTTCAATGCAACATTAGGATGATCAATAAAGGACAGTTAAGATTAATTTGCTAAGTTTATTTTTGTATGAATAAATACCCTATAATACCCTTTGTTATTACACCATGATATCTCACTTTATAAATTATTTAAAGGATTCTGTATTACTGTAGGGAGGATTCCAGGGGTTCCAAGATCCCCACGACGTCGTTCTTGGGGTGAAGGATCAACATGGTGTCGCGAATCTCCGGGAATTCCTGCGGCACAGGTCAGATGTGAGCCTAGGATTCTTACAAGACTTGGTCTGAGCGTTCCGCATCTCTGGTGGCGCCAAGATTTCAGACGGCGGGGAGAAACACGGGACGAGCTCTTTCAACAGATTGAAACTTAAAAAATGATAACCATCTTAAAATTTAGCCAAATATACTTCTATAATGTTATCTGTCTTTTAAATCTATACATATTATTGAAGTTTTCCACACATATTTTAGTTCTGAAATCCGGAAAATGTTCTACAGAAAGTACGCATCAAGGAAACTGTCTCTTGAAAGTAAAACTGAGATTCGTCAATCTGCTCATGGAAACTTTCACCTTCAAAGTAAGTGAAGCAGCAACATTCTCTATACACCCTCAATTTTGAAGCCAATCAAATCTAGATGTAATTGGCATGAAAAGTAAAACATAAAATACGAATTTTTATCAAATAAAACACCCTTTCTACTGTCCTTTACTGATTTAAACATATTTCAAGGGCCTGGCTCATCAGTGGGTAAGCCCTCCCAACGGTTTCGCCAATTTAATCGGCCATACGGCTTTTCAAAAGCTCTACTATATCGGACGATTATGTTTATACATGTATAGAATTAATCTGGGAAATTTTCTAAGATTTTTAGTCGCGACCTGTATACATTCGATCATTGTTTTCTTTAAAACTAATTTTAAAATGTGGCGAAATATATTCCTCAGACCTGGTCGGTGCCTGGCCCGGGCCGCAGGCGGTACCGGAGCAGCAGCCGCGCCACCACCAGCCGGGACGCCAACAGCGCTAGCTTCATGCCCAGGCAGGTGCGTGGCCCTGCGCCGAACGGCTGGTAGGCCAGTGGAGGGATAGACGAGCGGGCCTCGGGCGCGAACCTGCGCCAATCTCATAACTCCAGCCGGCACATTGTGAGCCCACAGTTACCTATCGGGGTCGAACTTGTGGGGCTCGCTCCAGATTTTAGGGGAGTAGTGCATGGCAGGGAGCGCCATGATGACCGGCAGCCCTCGCGGGATGGTCAGGTGGCCTGGCAGATGGTAGTCCTGCTCCGACCTCCGGGAGATGCCGCTGGCCACAAAGCGGTGCAGGTATAGTCGACAAGATGAGATACTTAAGTTAATCGTAGAAGATCTAGATTTTTGTAGATTTTAGATGGTGGATCGAGTTCAGCAAACATATTTTGGCAACAGAATAATATGAGGAAAGTACCAGCGCCGTATGGTGTAGGTGTTAATTTAGGAGCGAGTGCGCGGAAGGATTTTCCATTTTCTCTGAGTCGTTTATATATCTCTAGACACGCATTTTATAATTTTCTTCAAGAACCTCAATGGTCCCGTTGGTGGACCACAATATCTTGTTGTAAACTGAGATCCTTCGTCACACAGATCTTGTCTACGGCATAGTGCACATATTAGGTCGGACCAATCCTCCCATATAGTTCTCTGCAGTAGTAAAGCCAGTTATGTCTACAGTGGGACTCACATGAGTGAAGCAGGGTACAGTCTCAAGACCTCTGACAAGACCTGGTCGATATACTCCAGCTTGGCGAGGTCCTCGTAGTCAGGTTCAGGCTGCAGACAGACAGACAGATGGGCGGGCCGTTCACCAGGTCGCAGAAGCCGCTCACCTTGTCCTTCAGGACTTGGACCGCCTCGTTCCGCGCTCTCTCCTGGACTTCGGGGTGGTACATGAGGAAGTGGGATGTCAGCAGCAGCAGCGTGGACGTCGTGTCGAACCTGTAGACACCACGGTGTAGGTATACAAGACAGTAGACACCACGGTGTAGGCATACAAGATAGTTGACACCACGGTGTAGGCATACAAGATAGTTGACGACATGGGTCGCAGTAGACATACAAGACAGTAGACACCACGGTGTAGGCATACAAGATAGAAGACACCACGGTGTAGGCATACAAGATAGTTGACGACATGGGTTGCAGTAGACATACAAGACAGTAGACACCACGGTGTAGGCATACAAGATAGAAGACACCACGGTGTAGGCATACAAGATAGAAGACACCACGGTGTAGGCATACAAGATAGAAGACACCACGGTGTAGGCATACAAGATAGTTGTCAACATGGGTTGCAGTAGACATACAAGACAGTAGACACCACGGTGTAGGCATACAAGATAGAAGACACCACGGTGTAGGTATACAAGATAGTTGTCGACATGGGTTGCAGTAGACTTACAAGACAGTAGACACCACGGTGTAGGCATACAAGATAGTTGTCGACATGGGTTGCAGTAGACATACAAGATAGAAGACACCACGGTGTAGGCATACAAGATAGTTGTCAACATGGGTTGCAGTAGACATACAAGACAGTAGACACCACGGTGTAGGCATACAAGATAGTAGACACCACGGTGTAGGTATACAAGATAGTTGTCGACATGGGTTGCAGTAGACTTACAAGACAGTAGACACCACGGTGTAGGATTACAAGATAGTTGACGACATGGGTTGCAGTAGACATACAAGACAGTAGACACCACGGTGTAGGTATACAAGATAGTTGTCGACATGGGTTGCAGTAGACATACAAGACAGTAGACACCACGGTGTAGGCATACAAGATAGTTGTCGACATGGGTTGCAGTAGACATACAAGACAGTAGACACCACGGTGTAGGATTACAAGATAGTTGACGACATGGGTTGCAGTAGACATACAAGACAGTAGACACCACGGTGTAGGATTACAAGATAGTTGACGACATGGGTTGCAGTAGACATACAAGACAGTAGACACCACGGTGTAGGCATACAAGATAGTTGACGACATGGGTTGCAGTAGACATACAAGACAGTAGACACCACGGTGTAGGCATACAAGATAGAAGACACCACGGTGTAGGCATACAAGATAGTTGACGACATGGGTTGCAGTAGATATACAAGACAGTAGACACCACGGTGTAGGTATACAAGATAGTTGACGACATGGGTTGCAGTAGACATACAAGACAGTAGACACCACGGTGTAGATATACAAGATAGTTGTCAACATGGGTTGCAGTAGACATACAAGACAGTAGACACCACGGTGTAGGCATACAAGATAGTTGACGACATGGGTTGCAGTAGACATACAAGACAGTAGACACCACGGTGTAGGCATACAAGATAGTTGACGACATGGGTTGCAGTAGACATACAAGACAGTAGACACCACGGTGTAGGTATACAAGATAGTTGTCGACATGGGTTGCAGTAGACATACAAGACAGTAGACACCACGGTGTAGGTATACAAGATAGTTGTCGACATGGGTTGCAGTAGACATACAAGACAGTAGACACCACGGTGTAGGATTACAAGATAGTTGACGACATGGGTTGCAGTAGACATACAAGACAGTAGACACCACGGTGTAGGCATACAAGATAGTTGTCGACATGGGTTGCAGTAGACATACAAGACAGTAGACACCACGGTGTAGGCATACAAGATAGTTGTCGACATGGGTTGCAGTAGACTTACAAGACAGTAGACACCACGGTGTAGGTATACAAGATAGTTGTCGACATGGGTTGCAGTAGACTTACAAGACAGTAGACACCACGGTGTAGGCATACAAGATAGTTGACGACATGGGTTGCAGTAGACATACAAGACAGTAGACACCACGGTGTAGGCATACAAGATAGTTGACGACATGGGTTGCAGTAGACATACAAGACAGTAGACACCACGGTGTAGGCATACAAGATAGTTGACGACATGGTTGCAGTAGACATACAAGACAGTAGACACCACGGTGTAGGCATACAAGATAGTTGACGACATGGGTTGCAGTAGACATACAAGACAGTAGACACCACGGTGTAGGATTACAAGATAGTTGACGACATGGGTTGCAGTAGACATACAAGACAGTAGACACCACGGTGTAGGCATACAAGATAGTTGACGACATGGGTTGCAGTAGACATACAAGACAGTAGACACCACGGTGTAGGCATACAAGATAGTTGACGACATGGGTTGCAGTAGACATACAAGACAGTAGACACCACGGTGTAGGCATACAAGATAGTTGACGACATGGGTTGCAGTAGACATAAAAGACAGTAGACACCACGGTGTAGGATTACAAGATAGTTGACGACATGGGTTGCAGTAGACATACAAGACAGTAGACACCACGGTGTAGGCATACAAGATAGTTGTCGACATGGGTTGCAGTAGACATACAAGACAGTAGACACCACGGTGTAGGCATACAAGATAGTTGACGACATGGGTTGCAGTAGACATACAAGACAGTAGACACCACGGTGTAGGATTACAAGATAGTTGACGACATGGGTTGCAGTAGACATACAAGACAGTAGACACCACGGTGTAGGCATACAAGATAGTTGACGACATGGGTTGCAGTAGACATACAAGACAGTAGACACCACGGTGTAGGCATACAAGATAGTTGACGACATGGGTTGCAGTAGACATACAAGACAGTAGACACCACGGTGTAGGCATACAAGATAGTTGACGACATGGGTTGCAGTAGACATACAAGACAGTAGACACCACGGTGTAGGCATACAAGATAGTTGACGACATGGGTTGCAGTAGACATACAAGATAGAAGACACCACGGTGTAGGCATACAAGATAGTTGTCAACATGGGTTGCAGTAGACATACAAGACAGTAGACACCACGGTGTAGGCATACAAGATAGAAGACACCACGGTGTAGGCATACAAGATAGTTGACGACATGGGTTGCAGTAGACATACAAGACAGTAGACACCACGGTGTAGGATTACAAGATAGTTGACGACATGGGTTGCAGTAGACATACAAGACAGTAGACACCACGGTGTAGGCATACAAGATAGTTGACGACATGGGTTGCAGTAGACTTACAAGACAGTAGACACCACGGTGTAGGCATACAAGATAGTTGTCGACATGGGTTTCAGTAGACATACAAGACAGTAGACACCACGGTGTAGGCATACAAGATAGTTGTCGACATGGGTTGCAGTAGACATACAAGACAGTAGACACCACGGTGTAGGCATACAAGATAGTTGACGACATGGGTTGCAGTAGACATACAAGACAGTAGACACCACGGTGTAGGCATACAAGATAGTAGACACCACGGTGTAGGCATACAAGATAGTTGTCGACATGGGTTGCAGTAGATATACAAGGCGGTAGATGGGAGGGCTAAATATTACTTACGCCACGAATATGAAAGCGGAAATATTGGCCACGATCTCATCTTGCAACAATTCTTTCTTGTTCGCATCTGGTCCACACCATTAGTAACTTTTATATGTAAATATCTCTATATGATGTTTACATATTCTGAAAGGCTATTTGCTGTGTAATTTCTCAAGAAATATGAAGTATCAATTGACGGAGTAGAAGGACGGGCCACAAGACCTCAGTATTGTAGTCGAGATTGATTGTGAACTACAAGTTGTTCCTGGTCACGTGACAGACTGGCGGAGTGGTCACTTTCCTCCCACTGCTGGATCCATAGGTCTATTTTTGGTGGAGTCTACTGTACATGTGTTTCACCTCTGTTGCCCATGTTTTTAATTCTTAAACTACATATATATATATCCAACACAGCCCTCGTTCTAGGAACTGTCCCATCCCAGCTGAGGAACAACCAACCAGCTTGTGTGCTCTAGACAGTTTCTCGTGGATCTTTCCTCCCCAAGATATGACCCACCTGTCCTTGTCTGCTTGTTATAGTCCACCAGGATCTGGAGCGCGTCCTTCCTGGAAAACTGCCGCCACAAAGACAATGTTGCACAACAGATATCAAATTGGACGGGAACTGCACGTCCATTTGTTGATGTCAGGAAACATGTTTAGTGGTTATTATATATATGTAGATTTATTATTGACAATGTGGTATTTTGGATAACAATAGTTATGTTTAGATAAATTGTGTGATATGCAAATAAGGATTTGCATAGTGGTTATAAATATGTTTGTTTTGCTATGTTAATTATTTTTATGTATATATATAGATATTCTTAATTTGTAAATAGTTAGTTCAGATATATTAGTGTTTGTGAGGCAATAAAGGTTTTATCACTTAATGGATCTCGGTGACCTGGAGTAATCGTAAGAACATAGAGACACAACAGACAATAAACTTGAGGTATTTAAGGAAGCAAGTATGTTGGATAAAATATTAAAATATACTTGATTAAAAAAAATCAAAAGAAACTCTCTATATATGCAAATATTTCCTTTGTTTATTTAGGATATTTAATCGAAAATTTACTTCGACTGCGAAATAGTTGAACAACGCTGGCATATGTATTAACATATGGGAAATTTGAACTATTTATGACGCGCGTATGATTCTTTTTTAATAAAACAAATTTCTATCGCCCTTACTTCGATGATAAATAATGGTAAGGCCTGGCTCACCAGTAGTACACCCTCCTGTAATTTTCGCCATTTTAATCGACCGCTCTATTATTGTATTTTGTTGTTTTGCTTTTATACCGATACTGAAGATCAACTCTTGGAAAATGTATTTTAAACAAACTATGGACTTTGAGGACAGTAGAAATACACTTAATTATAAATTTATAAACATGCTTCAAACATCCGCAAACAACAAACATTTAGACTCAATATAAACATGCTTCAAACATCCGCAAACAACAAACATTTAGACTTAATATAAACATGCTTCAAACATCCGCAAACAACAAACATTTAGACTTAATATAAACATGCTTCAAACATCCGCAAACAACAAACATTTAGACTTAATATAAACATGCTTCAAACATCCGCAAACAACAAACATTTAGACTTAATATAAACATGCTTCAAACATCCGCAAACAACAAACATTTAGACTTAATATAAACATGCTTCAAACATCCGCAAACAACAAACATTTAGACTTAATATAAACATGCTTCAAACATCCGCAAACAACAAACATTTAGACTTAATATAAACATGCTTCAAACATCCGCAAACAACAAACATTTAGACTTAATATAAACATGCTTCAAACATCCGCAAACAACAAACATTTAGACTTAATATAAACATGCTTCAAACATCCGCAAACAACAAACATTTAGACTTGACAATGACAATGAAAAACACATTTATTGACAGCTTAGTCAATTGTTACACTCCGGAGAGTTAGGCAGTTAAATATTTACAATTTAAAGATTCACATCAGGAGGTGCCCCTGCCAAGGGTAGTCTGGACTCCGTCAGGGGAGTAACATCCTCCTGAGCGCGTACAAGCCCTCACGTACAAAGGGATCTGAGTCCCGAGCGCGCTCAATTGCAGCACTGATGATTTCGGTGATAAGGTTTTTCTTCTGGGTGGAACAGGTCCTGAAGAGAGGCTCCCTGTCCTCGGGGTATATGACCGCATCCGTGATGTCACCCTCTGTGATTCCCAAATCAGTCAAGGGCCCCGAGTAGCGTTCATTGCACAATTTATATATCAATATAAGCATGTTTATATTAAGTCTAAATGTTTGTTGTTTGCGGATGTTTGAAGCATGTTTATATTAAGTCTAAATGTTTGTTGTTTGCGGATGTTTGAAGCATGTTTATATTGAGTCTAAATGTTTGTTGTTTGCGGATGTTTTAAGCATGTTTATATTGAGTCTAAATGTTTGTTGTTTGCGGATGTTTGAAGCATGTTTATATTGAGTCTAAATGTTTGTTGTTTGCGGATGTTTGAAGCATGTTTATATTGAGTCTAAATGTTTGTTGTTTGCGGATGTTTGAAGCATGTTTATATTAAGTCTAAATGTTTGTTGTTTGCGGATGTTGTTTGAAGCATGTTTATATTAAGTCTAAATGTTTGTTGTTTGCGGATGTTTGAAGCATGTTTATAAATTTATAATTATGTGTATTTCTACTGTCCTCAAAGTCCATAGTTTGTTTAAAATACATTTTCCAAGAGTTGATCTTCAGTATCGGTAAAAAGCAAAACAACAAAATACAATAATAGAGCGGTCGATTAAAATGGCGAAAATTACAGGAACTACTGATGAGCCAGGCCGTACCATTATTTTATCATCGAAGTAAGAGCGATAGAAAATTATTTTTTTTTAAAGAATCATACGCGCGTCATAAATAGTTCAAATTTGTGAAAACAGATGGCGCGCTAATGCATCTTGTTTATATTTACATATGGGCTTTATTCTCAACATGTCGGCTCTAGTGGAAACCTTTGAGCGTTGTCCTCTTAAATTGGAATTTTTCCGATTGCAGACTCTCTTTGCATATTGGAGCTAATTTTAAATCTTTCGATATTTCCACTCCCTTAAAACATACTCTGCAAGCATGTGTCGCTGTTAAGGAATTACAATTTTCATTAAAGAAGGATAAAATAAAACTGATAAGATACTCTCTACGCTTGGAGGATATTTGATTGACAAATTTTTTATAAATTTGTAAATATTTCTAGTGGGATTAAGTCGATATTTTTGTAAGCCCATTGAAGAGCGAATAACGCTTGAAAGCAAGCATTTTTAAATAAAAAAGATACTCATTGTGAGAATATAATTGTAATTATAATACTTTTTCACAATTTCATCATGAATAGAAATATGAACAGTCTTGGATCATAACAGGCAGATATACTGTTGAGATTTCTATTCAGTATATAGGTATTTTACACCATATAGTTTTCGTTAATACTTAATATATTTGAACATCTAGTGTTGTTAAGGCACATAACGGAATCGGATAATCAGATCTGAAAATGTTCCCATTTTGTATTTTCATGCTTAAATAACGGTCGCTGTCTATCTCTGTCCCGAGATTTCTGCCAAGACACGCCAAAGACACGGATGCCCAGACAAGGCACACAGAGGAACCATCAATTTACTCTACCGCTGCCTCCGCTCGGCCTACCTCCTCCTCGAGCAAGCGGCTGCGGTAGACGGACTGGCCTAGGTCAAACAGTTCCTTGTTGGCCTTCTTTCCGCCCAGCACCCGGGTGGCCAGGTAGGTGCCGCTGTAGAGGAGCCGGGCCAGGCCGGGGAACGCCACTGTCACCCACCGCGGGGATATGTAAATGTATTGATTCAACACGCTACGAGATATATGCAGTGCACATTAATGGCTATTGTACTCACGTGCCAGGATTACGATGGTGTCCGTGAAGTAGAAATCTAGGGCGCTTCGAACGGCTTGCACTAGTTCCGAGTTCTTTCCAGATTGAACTTCGGTTTGAAGTCCCGTAAAAATGCGAAAGGAAAAATCGACAACCAGAAGATCTAGCATCGCCCCGAGGTTTGTCTGCTCGCCCGACCTCGCACAGGTCCGCAGCTTGGTCAGGAACTCGTCCGTCGCGGCGTTCACCATCGGAATCATCTAATGGCAAACAGGGAGTGTGAGGTGAACGAGCAGATTGGTTCCTCACCTCCTTGACTCGGCCCGAGCTGAAGGTAGGAGACAGAATCGTCCTCATGGTCTTCCATCTCTGGCCCTTCAGGGTCTCCAGGATGTGCTGCGAGCGCTGGTCCTCCATAGCAAAGCCGTCCAGGAAAAGCTGCATCCCAAGTCCATCGAGAGGTCCCAGATACGGAGTGTGCGGAATGGACTTACGTCCTTGCTGTAGAACTTGTGAGCGTCCCTGACCTGGATCATCTTGAGGATCTCCGGGTTGGCCACCATGAGGAAGGGCCGCTGGCCGAAGAATACCCTGGGAATTCACTTGAATCAACTTGTAATCAGGAAGACAACACACCAAAGACAGGTGCATATTTAGGACAATTACACAGCGCTCTGGTAAAAAAAAAAAGTTTAATCTCGAACTTTGCCCCTTCCACTTGACGTCAGCTATTGCCGAGATACCCGCATGGATTTTAAATATTATAATTCTTTATTTGTATCCATATCTCACGGTCTCAACAGGATGAGGTATACACTGCCACGAGGGATATAAGCGAGGGAACAAACCGAATCCTCCATTTCTCCAAGGAGAAGCGACTCACCCGAAGACATCTCCGTACTTCTGGTGC
This sequence comes from Cordylochernes scorpioides, assembly GCA_030710605.1. Taxonomy (NCBI): domain Eukaryota; kingdom Metazoa; phylum Arthropoda; class Arachnida; order Pseudoscorpiones; family Chernetidae; genus Cordylochernes; species Cordylochernes scorpioides. The sequence goes on along the minus strand of CP092869.1, from coordinate 104,423,911 downwards.
CAGCCCAGCGTGCACCGCTGGATTCCCTGCACAACATCCCGAGTCACACGAGAGAGTGCGGGAAACACATTTTCTAGAAGAGGAGTTCTATATTTCTCGGCTTCAAGAGCCGAGAAAGGGCTTTTTGTTCGTATGAACCAACTATTTTCTCTCTCTCCTTCTGCTTTTGTGAACGCCCCAGACATTTTTTGAAAACAGAAGCGGGAACTGGGTCAGCCAAGAGAATTTCCCCAAGTGCTGAGTTTTTTTTTTTTCGAGCATGTGGACACATTCTTTACAGGGCTTTTTGTCACTGCCTTTCTAGTCGTGTTTCTGATTTGTCAAATTCTCATAAAATAAATGGTGGTGGTGCTTATCTACTCATAAAATAAATTTTAAATATTTTTTTTTTCATAAAATAAATAAAATATATATATCAAATTGGCGGCCTTTAGTTGTAGATGAAGCTCTTAGATAATAGAAAATACATCTAGGAACAACCATCCCATCCCGTGAGACACAAATATTAGCAGGAAGAGAAGAAGGAGCAGCCAAACGCATGTTGAACTGGGACAATGACGTCAGACACGTGCACTGGGACAATGACGTCAGACCACTCAGACCTTGGCGTTGAGCTCCCGCAGGTTGCCCCAGAGGAAGGACGGCGGTGGCCCCGGGACGCCGAGCTGCTGGAAGGTGGCGAAGATCCTCAGCCGCCGCCTGCAGCCAGCAGATATTGTGAGAGATGGCGAAGTTTCCACAAGAGAAGTTGTAACACTAGGATTCCTTGGTTCTAAAGTTAATTATTTTCTTGTATAATCGCGGGGATAAAACCCTCGCTTTGCTGGTACGTTCTCACCGTACACGGCAGCTTGGGCGAATTTTGATTTGTAAAATTGACTTCGCCGCCATGTTTTATGTTCGCGCCAACTCCCGGGAGACTCACCTCACCCAGAGCAGCGCCAGGATGACTGACAGACCAAGAAGTCCCAGAAGCACCGCCTCCATCTGCGCAAACAAGTCCATCCAGAACTCTGGAGCCATGTTGGCTGGAATCCACATTTCATCTCGAGAGTTCTCACCAAGACCTGGGGAAACCTTTCTTTCACTGGACCACACGTGGCCTTCCACGGGATTTGTCTACTCAGTCGGCTGCGAAGAGAAGAAAACGATGTAAGAGGGCTGATGGAACAATTTTCATCAAATAATTCCAACCCACAAATATTTATTATTTTGAAAACAAAATTTTATTTTGTTGGTTTATCAGAATTCACCCAGGTAGACACGAACTGAGTGTTGCCCCAACCAATATGGTGTTATAAACAGTAAAGTAGTAAAATTTGAAGCAAAAATATATGATTGGAAAATTGAATAAATTTAAAATATGAATATAACTGCTAATATTTGGAGAATAAAAATGAATGTGTGACGTATGAAGTAAAAAATAACGGAAATTTTGGTATATAGATCGCTATGTAAGGTATTATTTGTAGGAGATTGCTTAAAACATTACAACTAAAAACTCTGTTAGTGTATTATCTATATAGATTAATAATGGTGATAAAAAATATATAAATGACTCTTACTGCAATTAAAAAATAATCATTGAGAGCTTTCGCGTCTTGCTATTTTTCTAACCTTGTAGTAAGTCGTTTATATAATTTTTCATCAACGTAATATATCCCGCAACTGCCAAAATTTCAAATAGAAGTAATGATGACAAGAGAAACGGGTCACTAAAACAGTCATTAAATCAAGCACAAATATCTTGTTACACTTTTAATTCTATATATTATAATATCAAATTATATCTTTTTAATTTTGTTTAATTCCTCAATATTTCAAGTATGATCGATGTAAGGTCTATATCGGATAAAGATTAATTGAGGAGTTTAACGCGACCAGAAGTTGGGCAGATTTTATCCTATTAGAGATAAACAAATATAACTACTAATATTATTAGAGATAAACAAACCTTTATTTCTATCATCATCATCTAGATTGTTGTTGAGTGAAATCAACTTAATTTCTTATGTGCCAAATTTTCCCTCATTTCCTTCATAGTCCATTTAAAATATTTCTAATTCTGAAGCTTTCGAAAGAAAAGTTTTAAAATAAACTCTTTTAAACAATAATTTCTAATATAAATACAGTCGACTCTCGATAATTTGAAATGTTTTCCCGGTCCCTTGAAAAATACTCGATTGGTCCCCTCGGTAATTTGAAGATGAAGGAATAGTATCTTACTACAAATTAACATTTGTGAATAACTGTACAAATGTTTAAAATAATAAATCACGAATTTTGATCAAACTCTTGTTTACTTGATTTAATTAATAAGATTCTATCAGAAAACTAATGTGAGGGAAAATGTTGCCGGCCACTTTCTCAAGCCAGACCAGCCTGAAAACTAACTAAACAAAGTTAGAGCTCAAATTTCCCACGCCGAGCGAGATCTCTTACTACCCTACGTCCTCAGAACCGACACAAGTAACGATTTGTTCGCAGCTCCAACTACTATCGAAATTTCATTGGACAATGATAGACTTGAAGTCGCTAACTCAACAAAAAATTACAGACTTCTTTTTAAAATGAAAATCCAATTTAAAATTCCAAAAGGGCACATAGAAAGTTTGGAAATAATTTTTAAAGTAATTTGGGAGTTTATCGCAAAACATATTTAGACATTATATTTAAACCTATATCAGACGGATCTGGCTTTCTTCATTTGACCCCTGGAGGGCCCAGAGATATGGAGATCGGCTTCTGAATCAATGAAGTAAGAAGAAACGGCGCATTCTGTAAAATAAGCTTCATTATAAGCTACGATCGCTGTAGACGTATTTCCCAAACCTCTAAAAAAAAAAGTAAAATAAAATGGCTGCCCAGGACATGCTCAAAGACCCTGGTTGAACGTCTTCTGTTGCTTCCCTGGGCAAACGGAATGTGGAGTTCTGATCCGACGTGCACCAGGCAATACGTGCTCAAATTAAGATGACCAGACATGGAAACGACCGAAAGCTTACCTTTTGGTATCTGAAGCCACCACTATCGGTAGATAACCAATCAGAGTCACGTGGGGCAGCAATTGCAACATTAATGCAGAAATTTATAGAATAACTTCCACCGCTCGACTGCTTGGCTGCCCCAATATCTTGTAGAAGCCTCGTATTGGCTCGGAACGGAAACTTATACAGACATTAATTGCTTCTCAGAATAAGTGTCAACCCATCTTTGATACAGGCTTTGAGCTGGTCTTAAAAACTCCTGTCTGAATCTATGCTTTTCGATAGCCATGTTGAAAGTTTTGGAGTCGGCATTTGTTGTCGACGTTTGAAAACACTTTGAAATATTTCTTGGTGAACGTTGTCTTGCTTATACTTTTTATGATTTTTAAAAGAAAGACTTTGGTGCTTTGCACAGCCCAAAATTTAAAAATATATTTATACAGATATTAAAAATAAAAAAGGCATATCCTGACCAGGAGCACATGTGCTTTTTAGATGGCAGAGCGCCATCTAGTGGAACAGAAATCAACTAAACATTGATTTAGTCTGTTCCCTGATATTTGGCCAACCCAATTTCTTGATAAATCAAGAAAAGTCAACCACGAACGCGTTTCGCGCATGTCAGCGTGGAGTGTACCACTTATAAATCTATAAATGGCTTCACTTTGTTAAAACAGGAATGCCGTTACACCAGTTGGGAAATAGTCGCCGCTCTGACCGACCACGGTTATAACCACTTGTCCAGCCCTTGTGACTTTAGATTATAATATGGTCTAGTACTGAAGGTTCAACTTTATCTTTTCTAGAATTTCTCATTCTTCTCCCTCTTTGTAAAAATAAAATTCTCGATATGTGTTTTCTAGAAAAGTTTCTCCATAATTTGGCGAATTGAAACAAAATCAAGATTATATCCTTATAAAGTTTCGATGTTTGCGAATTTCCCATTGTTTAAGTTCATTGCTGGTCAAAAGCCCGAATGATTTATGCAAAGTTGCGAGATGTAAATTACTTCCTTTGGGGATTTTTTAAATGCTGATTTTGGATCAACTATCTTCCTTATTTCAAATATGGCAAATTTAAGTGTTTTGAGAGTCTTGCATGATACAGTCGTAGAAACAACTGTTATAGAATCTGTAAAACCTACAGGATCATATAGAAAGAAGAAATGTATGTATATACAGGGTCCATTATGAAAGTAATGAGCATTTACTGGCAAAATACATTTATTGATCGTAATTTGTGCGAATGTTCAATTTTCTTCAAAATACATTCCTCCTGCATCAATACACTTGCGGAGACGCGTTTGCCACGCCTGAAAGGCACCCTGAAACTCCTCGACAGGAATGCTTCTCAAGAACGTTGTAACATGGTGTTGGATGCTTTCCACGGTTTCCCAATGTTTTCCTTTCATCTCTCTCTTGAGTCGCGGAAACAAAAAGAAGTCACATGGAGCTAAGTCGGGACTGTAAGGGGGGTGAGGGATCACCGGGGTGTTGCTCCGGGCCAGGAAGTTGGTAATGATGAAGGCTGTTTGACTGGTGGCATTGTCATGGTGGAGCTTGACCGTGTCTTTAATGTCAGTCCTCACGCGTGCGATCCGGCGTTTCAATCTCCTGAGCACCTCCAGGTAAAAGGCTGAGTTTACAGTTTGTCCCTGCGGTACAAACTCACAATGAACTATTCCTCGGATGTCAAAGAAGACAATGCTCATCGTTTTGATGCGCGACTTGCTCATTCGCGCTTTCTTGGGGCGTGGAGATGATTTTGTGTGCCATGCACAGCTCTGCCTTTTCGACTCTGGGTCGTATTCAAACATCCAGGATTCGTCTCCAGTTACTACAGAGTTCAGAAAGCCCGGTTCATTTTGAATCAAATCCAACAACTCTTGACAGCGCAAAACTCTAAGTTCTTTCTTGTCTTGCGTCAACACTTTCGGCACAAGCTTCGCACAGACCTTACGCATTTGCAGATCCTCGGTCACTATCCCATGTACCACAAATGTGGACATGTGTAATGTGTCAGCAATTTGCTGGATGCTTAATCGACGGTCGGTACGCAAAACTTCGAGCACACGATCCACGTTCTCGTCAGTTCTGGCCGTTGTTTGGCGTCCTGAACGGGGTTCGTCGGCGACCTCCTCCCGGCCCTCCTTGAACGCTTGTGCCACTTCCCAGACTGTGATCTTGAAATGCAATCGTCCTTGAAGGCTTTTTGCAGCATCTGGAATGTTTCGGTTGCATTTCTTCCAAGCCTCACGCAAAACTTTATGGCGTATCGTTGTTCAAGCGAACGTTCCATCACGCTATGTTACAAAAGTTGAAAACACACTTTAAGCGGAGGCATGTATCTCCCCTCACACTGCTCGAACTCAACTGACGACCGGATGGATTGAAAGGGCATATCCCTCCACCACATTTACCACGGTTTTACCGTGCTGCCATCTATCGTCGCGTCACAATAACATTATGCTCATTACTTTTATAATGGACCCTGTATGTTTGTATCACCTCTCGCTGTGGGATGTGTAAGCATTTAAAATGAAACAGAGAAATGCACCATGAAATACTCATCAGAAGCCAAGGTTAAAATTTCATCATTTCCGTTCATTATGCTGTTTAGAGCTATCCGAGCACTCCTGGTTACTTAATGAACAATTAGTTAGGATTTCTGAAGCTATGGCACTGAGCCAAGTTCCGACTGTCTGTTAATAGAGGATGATCCCAGGCTTCAAATTCGTTGCTTGGTTTCAAGTCCTCAAAGTACCTGTTGTTGTTTCTTATCCCCTTGTGCAAAAATTACACAAACTCCATGAATCCATGCTCCTCGAGCTGTTTGATGATAAGCAGCAGCCTCTCCCAAAGGTCCTGTTTAGTGTATCTATTGCAATGTGCTCTGGAGCTGCTGGCACCAAGCTACATTTTGGTCAAGTGGGGTAGATTTTGTTATTTTCTATCTTCAATGGCTTGAGGTGGCCTGTTTTAAACCTTGTTGTTTGGTGCTGTCTGAATTCAGAGCTCCTCCTGGGTCCACTCCACTGTACCAGCTGTGATCCTCAAGTTCTATTTTTATTTTTAATGTGGCTACTGTTTCTATTTTTTAAAAAGTAAGTTTAGTTTTCTGTGGCAAGGGTTCTCTAGTGCCTTTCTAGCGTATCAGCAACTTCAATACCGACGTGTGAGGGTATCCATTGAAGATTAGTTTTTAAGAAGTTTTGGAGATAACCAATTATGTTCCTGCTGTCTCTAAGTTCCCCTGTGTGACTCAAGTGTTGTATGGAACTTCTACTATCAGTAAGAATCCAGATATCTTGATAATTAGTATTTCTGATGGATTTTAAGGTTTCATGGATGGCTATAATAAAAAATGAAAGTACCTAAGTTTGAAAATATTTTAAAAAAGGAAGAAAAATTTGGTTAAAATATTAATGAATATTTACTTGTATGGAACAAATAAATAATCTAGAAAATGACTTTCATATCCATCAGTGCGGCTCTAGTATTTGTTCTCAACCCCCAAGCTGTGTGCAAGCTTCTAACAATGGGACATCACAGTCCCATTTTGCCAAGAAGCAGTTGTATACAGGAATTTGACAGCTGTCACAGCACCTGCAATGACACAGCTTGCAATTGGTGCATCCAAGCACTTAAAGAGGAAAAAAAGAAGTATATGTATGGGAGTATGATTTAGTGTTATCTCAATATTCCTTTGCCAGCACTTTGACGGTTCGGACTTTGCAGAAGTGAGACATCGATTGTTCCCATGATTTATCTCTCTTACATCAAACACTTTGTCTATATAAATATTGATATAAATTTTATGAACTCTGTAGATTAATACATGTAAATTTATAAATATTTAATCTTAAGTTTTAATTTGTTTGTTTTTCTCTGTAATAGGCACAAATAATCGCGCTTTGTTGATTTATAAATAATAATAATAAAAAAGATTAAATCCAAAATATTTAGAAAAACAAAATTAATGTTATGCCATAAAAATACTAGATACAGGGTGTGGGACCACATGTAAAATATCTTCTACTTCACACACCCCAAGTACATTACCACAGCCGAGTTCCAAATTGTCAATTCCTCTCAACATTCACAGCAGTAATGGACATTTTTAGAACATTGTGTTGGCAAGTTAAACCTCAGTTTTGTCAAAGCCAGTTTTGAATAATAACTGGTTGGGATTTGAAAACTTGTGAATTAAAGTTGGGAATTTGGGTAATTTCACTCAAACCTCATTATAATATTGCTCGGGACTTTTGCCCCAACTACAGTTAAAACAATTGGGACTCCAATGACAACATTTTAGTCACAACATGGCGACCAAATGTCAAATCTGAACAAAAGCTCAAGTTTAGAATTTCTTAGTTGAAACTTGGTGGATTTGGGCAGCAGACGCCTGCAGATTATGGAAGAATCCCTATTAAGGTAAATCAGCTCTGGCTCAACTGGTCCTTGGGAAAAAAGCCCCAATCTCAAAGAGCCGTTGTGTATGAGAACACACTTCTATGTTGACTGGGGAAGGAAGTGTTGGTCCCAATTTGGGTGCATGACACCTTTGAGCAAACCTTGTAAAATCAAAGGTTTACAAAAGTTTGGATGCCACACCAGTATGCAACTTTTGCTTCTAATTCCTATATGGCCTACAGTTTGTTGGCATTCATGGAACCTCCACAAGAGGACACTGGTGTTGTCCTTTGGAAGAAGGGGTTTTACTGTGCTGTACAGAGGGACCACCAAGTTTTAAATGTTTCCTACAATGAGAGCAATCAAACAACACCAGGTTAAATAGGTAAATATTTATTTTGTACACATGTATTTAAAATATACAAGGGGAGGTAAATACAATATTTGTTTTGTTGGGGAGAAGGTTGTTGCTAGAGGAACTCTCCTTTTGAGGGGGAAATTGGCTTAAGGAGAAAGGAACAAAACTCCATGGTGTGACCTAGGAGGACAACAAAACAATAACAATGCTACACCGAGTGCTACCACTAATGGAAGGTCTGCCACGAGGAGGTACTAGGGCTGCCAGAGTTGTTGTGCTGCCAAGGTGGCAAGTCAAAGGGGTCCAGGGTGGTCTGAGGCTCAGGGATGGGGCAGTAGAAGGTGGACTGGGGGACTGCTGCTGGACTCTAAGGGGTCCAGGAGCACATCATCTTCCTCCAGTTTGATCAGAAGGGGTTCCTGTGGGGCTCCAGACTTGCGCTTACCCGGTGGAGGTGGGAGAGAACATGCCTGGTCCTGAAACCCAATCACTTATATCCAATTCAACCAAGAGACTTATATAGTCTATCCAAGGGATTTTTGGTTGAATTAAAGTCAGTGTAGTGAGAATTAAAGTAGGTATTTAATTATGTTGTTGTTTCTTATCCCCTTGTGTAAAGATTACACGAATTCCATGAGTTCATGCTCCTCGAGCTGTTTTATGATGAGCAGCGGCCTCTCCCAAAGGTCCTGTTTAGTGCATCTAATGCAAGCCAAAATGTGTTCTGGAGCTGCAGGTACCAAACTACATTTTGGGCAAGTGGGATAAATTTTGTTATTATTTTCTATCTTCAATGGCTTGAGATGGCCTGTTCTAAATCTTGTTAGTGTTGTTTGATGCTGTCTATTTCTGATCTTCAGAGCTCCTCTGTACCAACTGTGCTTAGGTGGGATCCTCCAGTTCTTGTTTATTTTTGTTTTGGCTACTGTTTATATTTCTTTAAAAGTAAGTTTATTTTTCTGTGGCAAGGGTTCTTTTGTGCCTTTTTTTGCTAGCACATCAGCAGCTTCATTGCCTTCAATTCCAACATGTGAGGGTATCCATTGAAAGTGAATTTTTGAGGTTTTTGAGAGTTTTTGGAGATAGCCAATTATGTTCCTGCTTACTTTGTCTCTAAGTTCCCCTGTGTGACTCAAGTGTTGTATGGCACTTCTACTATCAGTAAGAATCCAGATATCTTGATAATTAGTATTTCTGATGGATTTTAAGGCTTTATAGATGGCTATAAGTTCTGATCTGAAGACTGAGCAAAAATCTGGGTTTCTTCTGTTCATTTTCTCAATGCCATTTGTGGTTTTGATGAGACAGCCATGGTAATAAGACCAAATCCAAATAAATAAATAGTGTGCGACGTTTTGGTAACAGCATTGTTACCATCTTCAGACAAAAGTACTGAATGAGAAATTTTACCACAGCTAGTTTTAAATAATTAGTTATCAAGTCTTGATAACAGTAACTATTTAAAACATGCTGTGGTAAAATTTCTCATTCAGTACTTTTGTTTATAATCTATAATCATAGATATTGAATTAAAGAGGCTACACTGTATAATCAGGGCTGTTACACACAAGCTATGGTGGCAGGGAGACATTCCTCCCCGGGTTTATAAGATTGAACTTGACGAATGACCCGGCTTCGCCCGAGAATTCCCCCGAGTGCAATTTCCTTCATACTGAAAGTACATCAATAATAAATAGTAGAAGTGCCATAGAATAGCAATACAGAAGTAACACATAAACCACAGGCAAAAAGTGTGTGTGATGGCAAAAATTGTATTATATTAGTGTTTAGGTATTTGATTTAATTATTTTTTGCAATCCATTCAGTTGTTTCAAAATCAATATAGTTTGAATAAATGGCAGCTTTTCCACCCAACCCCCGAGGTACCCGCCCCAGTGCATTAACCTTTGAAATTACCTGACTTAAGTGAGTGTCTGCGATGCCCATCTTCTCGGTAAGAATAGGAAAAAATAGGTTTATAAAAAAAATTAACCCAAAATACTGGCATGTAAATATTTTTCTGTAAAAGATAAAAGAGCACATGGAAATTAGGCAAACATATGCGTTTGCTAATGACTGCAACTGCATTTTACCCGATTTTTCTTTTTTTTAAAGAGATTAAAAAAACAAAGACCCGAACAAAAATTGATAAAAAATACGAAAGCCTTTATTTACATACAGTAACGCTAATTTTGTAAAGTTTTTTTTTTAAATTGCATTGTGTGCACTTACTGTAACTTAGTTTGTAATATAAATTTCTCTCATTACTCAATACTTTTGTAAAAAAAAAAAGTAACACTCGTATAAAAATATATTTAAAAAAAAGTACGCATGCAACTTGAAAAAAAAATGCAGAATGCTCATTGGTCGCTTAATTGGCCTGGTGTTGTTCTCGCCCCGTATTTACTCCGCATAAAAAAAAGTTTTCAAATAAAAAAAAAAATAAAGATTCAAACATACTAAACAAATTGTAGCCGAAAATTTTCCTCAGGTTTATAAAAAGTGACATACAAAATTTGGTACCAATTGGTTCATTAGGAGTTTATTGCGAAACAGACATTGACTTTTATATGTAAGAAGATATCTGTTGTATAAAGTAGGTTGAAATCCTCTGAAGAATATAATTGATAGATTTAAAGCGAACGAGGATGCGTTTCTTATAAGTTTTAATAATGACGAGCTTTCGGGTCAATAACCCTTCTACAGGACATAATATCTGAAGAAATTTGCTTTATATATACATATCCATTTTGAGAAAAATTATCATATTTACAAGAAAAATATAAACATGTTAGAAAACCAGTGAGATAAACAATAGTAAGAAATATCCTCATGCCCTGAGCATGCCAAGAAGAAATTCAAAAGAAACATCACGATTAAGATACGATTCAATTTAAGGCTGCTTGAGTAAAACAATCCAAAATAAAACGTACTGGCAATGGTCCCCTAAGGTACACTTAAAGAGAGTAACGCCTCGAAGACCAATCTTTTGTATTTGCTCTTGATTCCTGAGTAATACGCCTGTGGGTGAGAGGTATCGAAAGAATGTCCTGTCTGTCTAATGTGTTGCACTATAAGAGATCTAGGTTCACTGTTTCTGATGTTCGTCTATCCTATCCTTAATTCTTCGGCCTGTCTCTCCTATATACAAACTGTTGCAATCTGAGCATTTTAAGGAATACACGGAGTTTGTAAGATATGGCAGGGTAATGGGAAAACTATTTCTGGTGATGGGGTTTCTAACTATTGTTTCTAATTTGGGAGTGTTGGTGTAATAGGTGCGGATTCCGTACTTGTTTTTTAAGTGTCTAGAGATGTTGATACTATGGGTAGAGTATGGGATGATGCAAGTCGATCTATAAGTCTGACTATTTAGCTGCTGTTGTGGATTGTGAAAGTGTCGGAGAATGAAGTTTCAACAGTTTGTATATAGGAGAGACAGGCCGAAGAATTAAGGATAGGATAGACGAACACCACAGAAACATCAGAAACAGTGAACCTAGATCTCTTATAGTGCAACACATTAGACAGACAGGACATTCTTTCGATACCTCTCACCCACAGGCGTATTACTCAGGAATCAAGAGCAAATACAAAAGATTGGTCTTCGAGGCGTTACTCTCTTTAAGATATAATAGTATTAATAGACACATAGACATCCCTGATATATATAAAGCAATATTGCCATAGTGTACCTTAGGGGACCATTGCCAGTACGTTTTATTTTGGATTGTTTTACTCAAGCAGCCTTAAATTGAATCGTATCTTAATCGTGATGTTTCTTTTGAATTTCTTCTTGGCATGCTCAGGGCACGAGGATATTTCTTACTATTGTTTATCTCACTGGTTTTCTAACATGTTTATATTTTTCTTGTAAATATGATAATTTTTCTCAAAATGGATATGTATATATAAAGCAAATTTCTTCAGATATTATGTCCTGTAGAAGGGTTATTGACCCGAAAGCTCGTCATTATTAAAACTTATAAGAAACGCATCCTCGTTCGCTTTAAATCTATCAATTATATCTGTTGTATAATGGTGGATACCTCACCTAAATACTTAGTGGCAGAGGGTCTGGCAACTTTGTGTCACACGAATTATCGAGTTTGCCCTCAAAATATGAGAAACAACAGCAGTAAGATAATTGGCTGATGTGGCAGAAACTACATTAGCCAAGAGTTTAAATTCCCCAACCTCCCAAAGGTGGAATGTTCTCAGGAGTCAACAAACCTTCTTCTCAGAGCTGTCACTGACCGAGGAGTGTCGCCTGAAGATAAGGTCCTGCAGGTCCCCCATCAGGTCCATGTTGATCGGTTCAAACTTGATGTCTTCCAGCTCGGCATCCTCTTCCCCTCCCTCCAGCTGCTCATAGTTCCTGGCACTGACGACACACATTTGCCATAACACGAGAGTGACTTCAGGACCCTGAATACATAAGAGACCAGAGAGAGTGCTTGTGGTGTGAATGGAACCTGGCTGCTATATTTGTCTATTCCCGGATGTAGCACAAATGATGGCTCACCCAACCGTCAATGTCATAAAAGAAGGGCAACCTGTTCCTAAACAATGTGAACAGCGAGTGTTAGTCAGACAAGATGGCTGCTCTATTGTTGGGGATTGTGGAATGGAAGATTGTTCCATGAAATGGTGACTTAACACCAGGCTGAAGGAAAGGAGTGTCATTTTGGCTGAGGATTGTTGAACTCACATCACATCTCGTTTGGCTGTGCTCTTGAGGTCTTCCAGGGCGGCTTGCAGGCCCTCCTCCTTGGCAAAGTTCAGCTGGAACCACAGTCAGTCAGTCACAGCACTCCACTCCTCTACCAACCAACCTGCAGGGGCCGGGACTGGGTGGGGCTGGAGGGGGCACTGTGGGGCTGGGGGGCCGGGGGCTGGGCAGACAGAACTGGTCTTAGTTCCCTTTTTCTATTTCTAATAATAGAAATGATGGAAATTTTTATTTCACAATAGTGAATTTTTCCACAATGCATATGCAAAATATAGAGGTGATGACACATTGAGAAAATAATGATCCTATACACATTGGGAGAGAGAAAATAAATTAGGCCGCCCAGAAACCTTGGAAGGATAAAAGCCAGAGTCGACTCCAACTTGATTTTATTTTTGGGACAATAGTAATTGGAGGAGTTTCTTACAGGGTGAAATGGTAAAACTAAGATATCTCGTGCCACATCTGGTTTTGAGGTTATTTGTAAATGAAAAATTTGTAAACCACAAAGACCTAAGGCAATCAGTGACTTTACATGTTTTGGTGCCATCCAATAATATTTGATTACCACCCACCTTGTAACTACTTTGTAAGGTACATCTTTTGCCGGGAGGATTGATCTATAGAAATGAAGGTCACCTCTTATGTCAAAACAGACAAAAGCACCATCTATTGACTGCCTTCGCAAACTAGCGGACTCAGGTCTGTGACAAAGCCACATCACCAGATGAGAAGCCGCCACCTGGAGACCAGAGTTTCAAGCTAATGGTCAGTCCAGGGCGGATGTCACCACCAGTGGATGAGACTGTAGGAGCACACGGCATTACCTTGGGCTGCTGGAGCTGCAGGTCCTGAATTTTACCCCGGAGATCTTTATAGGCCCTTCTGCTTTTCTTCTTCATCTGGAGCACAGGGTTGTGGGGAGGGAACTATCATCAATCTGGGATGTACCCACCTTCTTCAGTAGAGCTCCTCCCTTCTGCAGCAGCAGGCTGAAGTTAGAGGAGAAGTGAGCGAGTGAGGCATCTACCCACCTTCACATTGTGGAACCAATCCTTGTACTGAGCTCTGACCCAGCTGTTCACGATGGCTTCATAGCGGTTCACCTCCTGCTCAAACCGGTCGCTGAAGCCCTCCCCCGAGTTGAGCATCTCTAGCCGGCCCTCAATGAACTGGACACAGTGTGACCAGATAGCACTCCATCTTTACATGCGGATAAATAAATAGATAATAATATAGAACTGGTTTACCTGCTGGAAGATCTGGAAGGTGAGGACATTGTGCAGGAAAGGTTTGAGAGCAGACGGCCGAGACTTGATGAAGGCTTCAGCATCAAAGGTGATTTTCTGTTGCTCATCCCCATCCAGGGGCAGCTTCAGGGACTCCCGGTAGCCCCCGATAAGGTGGACCAGGGCAACGAGGAAGGCATGGGCCACTCCATCCCCAAACTGAGCATTGGGGGTCTTGAGGCTGCGCTTGAGTTCCGAGATCTGCTCACCCCATTCATCAGATGGCTGATTCTCTACATTAAATAAACCCTCCTAACAGAGAGAATTAATTACAAGGGGCACCAACACCCGCAGGCAGTGGATGGCTGCTACACTCAAGCTATGGGCTTATCCCATCTTGTCCAGACCCCAAAATATAGATAAATGGTAAACAAACATCACAAACTTACAATGTGCGCGGGGATGGACTCCACATCATCAAAGGGGGTGACCACCCTGTCCTTGTCCAGATGGTACACCACCACATCTCCGAGATCCTCGATCCACTTGGTGTTGAGAATGGAGAGTGGAACTCCGATCACGTATGGCATCGGGGCGCTGGCACCACACAATGGCAGGGTAACTTCTCAGCAGGACTACACAGCTGATTGGCACAAAGGAAGGTTGACAGCTAGGAGATGACAAGAGGGGGCTGGTTGCGAGTGAAAGCAATTCTGCACTTTCCCCAACTTCTAGCATTTCAGAGTCATCTAATTTTTTGTGGCTTCATCATCTGAACTTAGGAACAGGTCCTTTACCACAACAGACACACCCAGAGCCACCCATCAAAAGAACACTTGGTCTGGAGTCATCCTCTCCCAGTTGTGCAAGTCACTCCATTCACAGGGATTGGAGACCACGATGGAAGATGCTACACCTGTAAATATGCAAAGTCTCCAAGACAATCTACTTGTCAAAGATCACTCAGCAGATCAATCTGACCTGTCTCAACTCTTGAGAACTTCCTGGGAGAGTTCCCTCTACCAAATGTTTTAGGTTAAACTTACTGGAGGTAGTCAATGAGGTGGGGAGGCAAGACGGTGACAAAGATGTGTTGCCTGGAACAGCTCCGGTCAGCGGGGGGTCGCTGCAGCTCTGCCTGACGACAACCTACCACTGCATGGGGTAGAGCAGGCATTGGCCGCTTGGACACAGGCACTCAGTTTGGGCAGGTTGGCAGATGTCAGGATTATCCTCCTCTCATGGAGCATGCTGCAGCACAGGAGTGGATCCAGAGCCAGTGGTGGTACTACAAGACCATTTTCATGAGGAAGAGACTAAAGGCCATATTCATCTAGCCAGGGACTGATCCTTGAATTCCTCATCTCATAAATCAGCTTAAAGTGGAGAAGGCCCAAATACAATAAGTTTAGAGGTCCTTATACAGTCTTGGATTCAACCAAGGGATTAGAATTTTTGGTTGAATTATAGCTGGTTAGGATAATTATCAATTCATCACAACATTCATTGCTAGTGAGCATTTTTCTAGGACAATTTGTTGGCAACACTAATAGAGTATTGAATACAGCCTGTTAAATTATTATTTTTGTTTCTGTTGAGCACATTCCATTTAGGTTGCACTGCAAAATGTTTAATTGTTTGGAAGCTGCAAAGTTTGAAATTTGTGGAGACTGTATTATACTAATCGGATAGAACCCTCTACCTAAGTCCTGGATATGCCCCTGTTTATTCTGCGTGACAGGTGAAGCAGCATGCAAATCAACATCTGATCTCATGGAATAGGGTGTAAGGGTGCAGATTTCGTTGATCATGGCACACTTTGGTGAAAAACTGACTTTGCCTGTAATTTGTGACCATTCCTGACACAGAAGCCTTTGCTGCCAACTTGACTCCTCCATATACCTGGAGAGGAAGCCTTGCTGAGGTCTATCAACAGTTGAACTCAGGATTTTTAAAGAGGTCCTCGTGGGATTAAGAAACTGGTGGAATTAAGGTGAGTGTACTTGCTGTACAAAGTTCAATGGGAGACATAACTGTCTTATATGTTGGTTAAATGACATCCCCAGGCACATAGCTTAGTTTCTGATAGTTCCATGTGGGGAAATACATTATATTTCTATACAGCGAAGTTACAAAATACAAATGGTATCTGTTGTGTTCTCTACCTAACAAAAATAGCACTTGACGAACACTATAAGGTATAAACCATTTATTTCTATAAAAAAGATACTTTCACTCTCCTCTTACACTCTATATACATCCAATCATTTTACATATTTAATTTTCTATCAGAAAATTAATACATATCTACATATATGCTGCATTTTTTCTTTAAGAATAAAATTTGCATATGGAATCATTATAGTATCCAAGGGCAACACAATAGATTTATTACAGGAAACTGAATTGTAAAAATTTATAGAAAAATATTTTATGAAATAAATTATGTTTATATACAGTGGAATCTCATTATAACAAATCCTCTTTGTAAACAAAGCCAAGAGTCCAGATTATTTTAAACCAGTTGTGAGACAACATATGGTCCCAAGTGGTTTCAACAACACACAGTATTTGGATGTCTTGCAAGTAAGGATCTGAAGATGAGCCCAGGGCACTAGCCAGATTGTGAGAAAAGTGTCGCTAGGGTTTTGTGGAATTCCTCAATTGGAAATTCTATCGGAGGGAGATTATAGTGCGGACTGACAGCTCTCACCTGACAAATACAGTGATGAGGTTGGAGATGGAAGATGGCCGGAAGTACTCCGTCAGGTTCCTCTGCACACGGAGCAAGCAGCGCATGGAGGTGACATGTGATGTGAGTACTCACATCTTCTGGAATGGTGGGGGACAGGAGGTGGTCGTCACACTTCACAATGAAGGACTGCACAATCAGCACAGAATTTGTCAATTATACAAAGTGGAGAGGTCCCCCGGAGTACTTACATTTTTCCTCTGGTTGTAAAAGAGATGCATCAGGTTCCCCGGCTCTGGAACAGGGTAGTGGTACAGGTCCTCTAGGAACCTCTGGAGAATGCCCTGCAACAACCACTTTCTCACAACTTGTCAAAGCCTTGTTTTAGCTCCTGCCTCGCTGAGCTCACTAGGAGAAAGATTTGCCAGGAACTACTCTCACTTATGGTTTGTTGACCAAATGTCATTCAATTGGTAGAAGCAATTAAACATTCATTAAACACTGCCTGATGGAGTTATCAAGGTTTCAGCCCCAGGCATTAAGGCCCAATAAAACCTAAATGTAAATGAAACTCCACCAATTTGTGGCTTCCCATCAGGTAGGGTGGATTTAATCAGATCTGCCAAGGTGTTAGCAGCTACAGTGACATGATGGGGTTTAAAAATATTGAATTAACAAAATAATAATTTGCTTAAAGGAATATTTGTTGATATCTAACAGGCCAATAGAAACACAACAGCAAACTGTGGACATTTTGTAGAACAAAGGTGCTTTAATTCCACCTCAATCAAAATTAAATTTGTTGCTTTAGAATTCTCACACTCTACACATTGGGGACATTATGGAGGGCTCGTTTGTCATGGGGGTAGTTCTATCACATACTATTTATTAATTTGGACTTGCTACTTGGACTTTTGACTTTCACAAGTGCCAACCAACAATTCCCTCCCATTTCAATCTAAGACCATACAAAGATCCACTCTACATGGCAGGGCCTGCAGTGGTTGAAGTGTCATGGACCTGACGACAAGCAGCCATTTACACTGGAGCCATACCAGGAAGTTTCAGACCAACACCGGAGCCACACCAGGAAGATACAGAGCAACACCGGAGCCATACCAGGAAGTTTCAGACCAACACCGGAGCCACACCAGGAAGATACAGAGCAACACCGGAGCCATACCAGGAAGTTTCAGACCAACACCGGAGCCACACCAGGAAGATACAGAGCAACACCGGAGCCATACCAGGAAGTTTCAGACCAACACCGGAGCCACACCAGGAAGATACAGAGCAACACCGGAGCCATACCAGGAAGTTTCAGACCAACACCGGAGCCACACCAGGAAGATACAGAGCAACACCGGAGCCACACCAGGAAGATACAGAGCAACACCGGAGCCACACCAGGAAGATACAGAGCAACACTGGAGCCACACCAGGAAGATACAGAGCAACACCGGAGCCACACCAGGAAGATACAGACCAACACTGGAGCCACACCAGGAAGATACAGAGCAACACCGGAGCCACACCAGGAAGATACAGAGCAACACTGGAGCCACATCAGGGAAGATACAGAGCAACACCGGAGCCACACCAGGAAGATACAGAGCAACACCGGAGCCACACCAGGAAGATACAGAGCAACACCGGAGCCACACCAGGAAGATACAGAGCAACATCGGAGCCACACCAGGAAGATACAGAGCAACATCGGAGCCACACCAGGAAGATACAGAGCAACACCGGAGCCACACCAGGAAGATACAGAGCAACACCGGAGCCACACCAGGAAGATACAGAGCAACACCGGAGCCACACCAGGAAGATACAGAGCAACACCGGAGCCACACCAGGAAGTTTCAGAGTCATGCCAGGAAGTGTCAGAGCAAAATTGGAGCCACACTGGGAAGAGCAACAACATAGGAACAAAAAAGGAACTTGGAAAATTCTTGCTTAACTAAAGCTAGCTAGTCTTCTATAAGTTTTCTCAATACTTCACCTTGAAAGCCGGAGCACTCTTGCGCTTTCTTCTAATGGGTTTGTAAATCTACACAGCATTTCGATGAACAGCTGGTTGACAGAAAGCAAATAACTAGATGGTTGGTGAGTTTAGTGCAATACATTTTTAAAACCAAAATAACAAACCAAATCTGGGAATTCTTGAGAAATGAAGGACATTAAATCCTTTTGGAAAAGAGAAACCCCGAAATAAAAGCAGCAACAATCCAAAGAGAGAGAATGGTGGCATCAACTCTGGAGGTTAGAACAGGGGGTGACATGTACCTCTTCTGAGTTGGAAAGATCTCCAATCTTGTTGATGACCTTGAAGAAAGTGTTGTGCCAGGGGAGGTAGCTGGCGACACAAATGGCAGCAAAATGTTATGGCAGAGCTCGGAGCTTGTCAACATGCTGCATCACTCCACCCAAGACTGAACAAGAAGTGGTGGTACCTGAGCAGCAGGGAGAAAGTGGGGGCCTCCGGGGAGAACCTGGCGAAGCCAAAGAGCCACTGGCCATTGAGGGTGGTGAGCACGAAGGAGAAGTGCCGGACTGATGGTCTGCCAACAGATGGTCAACTTTTAAATCACTTATCAATTTAGAACCAGAAGTTTTATCTACAAGTATTGTAGTTCTCTAACCCAACAAAACATTTATTTTGGTTACCAATCTTGTTGGCATCCATCCTAGCATCCACAAACAACAACACTTAGAAACCCAGGATTGAATCCCACTTTAGGCACTTTTCTTTCCTCTGACGAAAAAATGCTTCAATGGCTTCAATGTTTGCACCAGTCCAACCTCACCAGTCACCAAACACCAGTGCTGCTTTCTACATGTGCAGACATGTGGGACACTCCCCGTCATCAGAGCTGTCGTCTGTACTTGGGATATTTGTAACCAGAATGAACTTTGCTACAGGACTGTAGTGGGTTTCTAATACCTCTCTCTCACACAGCTGATTGGTAATTTAATTCTTTCTCTGAGATTTTAAAAATGACACAAAAATTCACACACAGAAAATGTATCTTGTCAACCAAACAGAAGTTGTATACAGAGCAAAATTTGTATACTGAGGTATTCAAAAGGAACTGGAAGGCACTCCAAGGATAACCATTCTGGCTGGATACAACTTGGAATCTAGTAGAGCTGGAAGATGGGGTATAATGATGAGAAACACTCCACACTTTGGCAACTAGGTGTTGACCTTCATACACAGGGAGGCTGTTCCACTGTAGGAATGTAGTAGAGCTGGAAGATGGGGTGTAATGATGAGAAACACTCCACACTTTGGCAACTAGGTGTTGACCTTCATACACAGGGAGGTTGTTCCACTGTAGGAATGTAGTAGAGCTGGAAGATGGGGTGTAATGATGAGAAACACTCCACACTTTGGCAACTAGGTGTTGACCTTCATACACAGGGAGGTTGTTCCACTGTAGGAAGAGATAAGAAGAACTGCTCAGAAAATGGGGCGACGGCTGACTTCCATATCGGGGATAGCCCTACCTTATAATTCAACACTTACTATATATAAATCAACCCCATGATAAGGTACAATTTGGATGGTAGATTAGAAATAAAAGGTAATAAGACCAAATCCAAATAAATAGTGTATGACATTTTGGTAGCAACACTGTTATCAAAACATCACACACTATTTTTTTATTTATAATTCAACCCCCTTCAAGGTAGACAAGGTGGTTATCTCCTAAACAACACTCACAGCTCCTCCTCCTTGAAGGGGCAAGCAAACTCCAGCACCTTGTTCAGCACCTCCTGCCACACAGAAGTCATTCAGCCACTCAGTCACTCAGTGGGGGGGACTCTCACCTGGTCATTGAAGTTCTCCGGGTAGGTCTGCAGGATCCAGGCTGTCACAGACAACATGTCACGGCTGGCAGGTTTGGTTGTCCCACTCACGTTTGTTGTTGTTCTTTGGCAGGACCACCTCGCAGTAGCACTCGTACAAGTGGTGGGGAGAGTCCCTGCCAATACACAGGTTTGATTTCTAGCAAACACAACCCGGAACATTGCAACAATGTTATTGTTTGAAGATATTTTGAATTAAATTATTATGTCAAATATATAAGTAGTGAATCCCTTTTAATCAATTTTCTTCCTACTTCTTAAAAAAGTATATACACATATATGTAGTATAAAACTCTCCCTTTTTTATACATTTTATTTTACCAACATATACCCACACTGAGATACCATTCCTAGGGGTGACTACTAGTTAGCTAACACCTCGGGACTTTTAGGACAGTTGGGGTGCGACACAGGAGGTTTTGCCAGTCCCTCCTCCAACTTGTGCTGTACTTATTTCCCCACAACTTCTATTATCATATATACTATATGTAAGTCCAAATGCCTAATTTGGATTGAGTGGTAACACATTGTGGTCAACACTCTTTTGGCACCTTTTGGAAAAATCAAGATTTAGAAAGAGCATAAAACCCATGTTGTTCAATTTAAGATATTTAAACTTTGTTGGTAGCACTATGTCTGAAATGTGTAATTGAATGTTTTAAAATCTCCAATGGATGCATTTGACAACTTGGATAATTTCTAGATGACAACAGCCCCAGACAAGGAACATTGTTAGAGAAAGGACTAAGACAACTTGTACAAGCTACAGCTGCCATACAAGTTACACCAGCAATAACCTCCTTGTTATTTCCAGAAATATGGCAGGTTCATGATAGCAATACATAGGGCAGTTATGCCCTCATATATATGATAAGGTACAATGTGGATTATAGAAATTGGAAATGTTTGTAAAGTTATTGTTGCCATCCTCAGACAAGTAACAATGATGTTATTGAAACACCACAAACATTTCAATAATTTGGATTTGGTCTTGTTACCTTTTGGCCCTCATATATTTATATATAGTCTGATTGTGTACATAAGTGGACTGGCTTGGCCTGTTGGATGGTGACATACCAATACATCACATTCAGACAGTTTGGCCTTCCTCCGGACTTCAAATGTTGCAATGTGATGTTTCCTTTTGGTTTTTCCAAGAAGAAAAGCGAGATTTCTGGCGATAAAACTTTTTTTTTTTAATAGATGTTTGTGCAACAATGTTTTGAAAGTTGATTTAAGATTTGTCAAGCATATCTTTTTTTGATTCCTCCTATCTTGATGTTCTGGCTATAAATTACTTTATAGAGACCATGTGTGGCACACAATGAACCCATTATATCAGGAAAGAAACCAACCTAGAATCTAGGGAGTTCTATATTTCAGTCCCAAACCTGTGAATTATATTGTTCAAAGAAGGATTACAGTACTTACAGTCC
The DNA here is from genome assembly GCA_030710605.1 of Cordylochernes scorpioides. NCBI lineage: Eukaryota > Metazoa > Arthropoda > Arachnida > Pseudoscorpiones > Chernetidae > Cordylochernes > Cordylochernes scorpioides. The sequence continues at coordinate 104,402,189 of CP092869.1, read as the reverse complement.
CATGAGACCTAAGCCTAAAACATGGTCATACCTGGCCTCTCCTGGAGGTAGTCTCTCATCAGAAAATGCCAAGTCATGAGGAGTCTTTCATCCCAAACACTGATGAGAAAACTCTATTGTATAACTACCGAGGAATGAAGGAAATGTGGATGGTGGTTGTTGTTTGCCCAGCTAGTTGTGTACAGCAGCAGCCTCTACCAGACAGAACTGAGACCATCCAATCCTTCTATAGACAGGATTGAATCAACTTATCTCAAAGGAAGAAAATAAGACCTGATCCAAATTATCATTCTTGTAGCTATTATATATCAGGATTACATTATTTCAAATGATTCTTGGGAGTTCACAAGTTGACCAACTTCAGCTATACTTCTGACTATGAAAAGAACTACAGAAAAAATTATAAAAAAAAAAAACTGATAGAAATGAAGAAACTACAGTGGCCGTCATTCTTGCTAGCGGACACCTCCAAACAATGGACACATGTGTCATTTATTGATTTTATAGACATTCCCACTATATAGCAGACAATTCAGAAAATCATATAGTTGAACAAATAATTTATTTTTTTTAAAATAAAATACATTTTTAATGCTTAATGAAATTTTTTAAAACTAGTTTACTATAACCATTTACTAAGTGTTAAACAAGGATATAATAGGCTATATAATGATAAATAAATATGTTTATAAATATATATTTTAGTTTTAACATGGAAAATATCAACTACCTTTCCTTCAGAAGACACTAAATGCCATTTTCAAGCAGCATAACGCCCAACTTCACACAGCATGCATGAAACCTTCCATGGGCACCAGTCCTGATCTCACACCTATAGAATGGGACCTGATGCCGTCACAGCCAGAAGATGGCTGATGGTTGTCATTCATCAAGTCAGTACCAAGATGTGTTGCTGCGGTGGTCCCACAACATATTGAGTGGACGGCAATGTATAGGGTGTATCCTGTTATAATAAAGATCATTCATTGTTTGTTACTGTGGTACTACCTTTATGCAGATTTTCACAACTTTTGGCCAAGTCTTGTAGTGTATTTATGTATCAATATACACTAGACATGTACCATAATTATAATAAGTCCCAAATGTAGACATGCCAGCTTGGCCATCATCGTACATAAGACAATAAAGTTTTAAAGGGAGTCAACCATCGACCCATTGATCCTATTAACAATCAGACAAAAGTGGTAATTTCCTAGAATATCATTTAGGTAAATATTTTTGTTTATTCTCTAAACATATTTTGAGCCTTCTTTAATTTATAAAATGAACAAAACAAGGTGTGTTGCTATATGTACCTTCTGAATACATCTTTTATTCTCCAACACCCCAAGTGGCACCTTGCTGCCTATCTACTTGCCACCAGTCTAATTACATTATAAAAACTTGATTTCAGTGATTTGGTTGGTAGCCAACAAATGCAGCCCACACATGGAGCTCTCACAACTACTTCCTCTTACAGATCAATTGATCCGAGCTGGGCCGGGGTCAGACAATTGCTTCGTTCAAATTTAATGTTGTGCCATTATTTATTAATATTTAAAATAATTTTTAAAAAGCTTTTATTGGAATACACTAAAAAAGGAGAAAATAAATATTTCTGCCATTGAACAATTAGATTGAGTCAAAATAAAAGTGACAGGGAACAACCATGAATTAATAGGAAGCAAGTGTTCACCAAATATTATACCTCTTGACTCAATATATGCTTTAATCTAGAAGTTCTGTCCACTGACAATGTGAATTAGTCTATCAAAATATCAGACATGGCCAGAAGGAAATTGATCCCAAATTTTAAAGAAATATAGAAAAAATAGTCAGACCACCCAGAAATTTTGTCCACTTGCATTGTCATCAGGTTGTCATCAGGTTGTACATCAGGTTGTCATCAGGTTGTCATCAGGTTTGATGTACAAAATACCCCATAGACATGGACATACAGACATGGACATACAGACATGGACATACAGACATGAACATACAGACATGGACATACAGACATGGACATACAGACATGGACATACAGACATGGACATACAGACATGGACATAGAGACATGGACATACAGACATGGACATACAGACATGGACATACAGACATGGACATACAGACATGAACATACAGACATGAACATACAGACATGGACATAGAGACATGGACATACAGACATGGACATACAGACATGGACATAGAGACATGGACATACAGACATGAACATACAGACATGAACATACAGACATGGACATAGAGACATGGACATACAGACATGGACATACAGACATGGACATAGAGACATGAACATACAGACATGGACATAGAGACATGGACATACAGACATGGACATACAGACATGGACATAGAGACATGGACATACAGACATGGACATACAGACATGGACATACAGACATGGACATACAGACATGGATATACAGACATGGACATACAGACATGGACATAGAGACATGGACATACAGACATGGACATACAGACATGGACATACAGACATGGACATACAGACATGGACATACAGACATGGACATACAGACATGGAAGCAAGTTAAAAGCTTTCAATAAAAAGTATGCAGATCAACAATTTTTTTACTTCAGCCTTGTCACCACTCAGAAAACTTTGCAACACGTTGATAGCTCTCCCCAATGGATGGGTGTTGGTGAGTACCATGCATGACTCATTAATCTGCCATTTCTTGGTTGCTAGCTAAGTTATCCCATGAGCATGACATCCATTTTAAACAAACATTCCATTGGAAATATTTAAAAATGGAAGCCCTATATGTTTAGGCTGTAATAACTAAATGCATTTATTATTCTATTACAATTTTAAATATTTAATAAAACTCCAAACTTGAAAAAAAAAAAACATTTGTTTGAGAATGAGCTTGTAATTTTTAAATATTATCTTAAAAATTTGGGTGACAAAAATATAAAGGTAGACAAACTTCCTCTCTAGTCTTTCACACATGAGGGGAGTCAATTATTTCAGAGCACCAACCTGTGACCTAAAGTTCTGTATTTCTCACATGAAAAGAACAACCAATTATTTCAGAGTACCAACCTGTGACCTAAAGTTCTGTATTTCACACATGAAAAGAACAGTCAATTATTTCAGAGTACCAACCTGTGACCTAAAGTTCTGTATTTCTCACATGAAAAGAACAACCAATTATTTCAGAGTACCAACCTGTGACCTAAAGTTCTGTATTTCTCACATGAAAAGAACAGTCAATTATTTCAGAGTACCAACCTGTGACCTAAAGTTCTGTATTTCTCACATGAAAAGAACAACCAATTATTTCAGAGCATCAACCTGTGACCTAAAGTTCTGTATTTCTCACATGAAAAGAACAACCAATTATTTCAGAGTATCAACCTGTGACCTAAAGTTCTGTATTTCTCACATGAAAAGAACAACCAATTATTTCAGAGCATCAACCTGTGACCTAAAGTTCTGTATTTCTCACATGAAAAGAACAACCAATTATTTCAGAGCATCAACCTGTGACCTAAAGTTCTGTATTTCTCACATGAAAAGAACAACCAATTATTTCAGAGTACCAACCTGTGACCTAAAGTTCTGTATTTCTCACATGAAAAGAACAACCAACCAAATGTCTTCCAATCTAAACTCTTGAAAATGTGAGGTAGTCATTTCAATGTGCTGCCAAGTGTATTAGGTTCATTAAATTAGGTTAGTTTTGGTTGCGCTGTTTTAAAAATGTAACTATTTTTGCTAAGTAGGCCTAGAGCAGAATAATACAATTGGCGGCATGTCTACATTGCTACAGAAAGAAGTATCTTGCCAAAATAACAATTTATTTTTTAAAAACGTTTTAATGTTAAATTAGTTTATTATAAATCTTGATATATTTATATGGACATAATTTAAAAGAATGGAACCATGTTACAAAAAATGGAATCTTATTTTTTAAAATGATTTTTTTTGTATAGGAGGATAATTCTAAATAAATACCAGAAAATGGGGATAGGCTAGGTATTACTTAGCCATATATTGGTATCTTTTTATTAGTATAACATATCTTATATAGATGCACACATTAGAAACAATCAATTTCTTCCTCTTATCCAATTTTAAAACTAATCCTGATAAAATTTGCGTGGGTGAGGAATTAATTTTTAAATATCGTATGTTTATTCTAATTAGGATTAAACTATAAATTAATTGTTTTTATTCCTTTTTCCCATATATTAATATAATTTAAAGTTCCAATTAATTTTGTAGTCTGCAAATAAAGTATACCTAGATAAATAATATCTCTACATATAAATAAACATATATTACCTTATCCTTGAAATGGCTTTCATGGCTGAAATATATATTTAATTTAACAAAAATAAATGGTTTATATTTAATATGTTTACCATAATTTACTAATATTAGCTTTAAATACACACAGATTTAATTTGTAAATAAATATGAAGCAAATTTAGTCAATATTCAAAAATATTTTTATTCAGAAAAATATTTTTAAAAATTTCAAAATTTGTGATATTAAATTTACGTTTGAATAGAAATTAATTTGAAGCAAGTATTTTATGACTGATAAATTATTTTCCTTATATTAATGAATTCATATTAATCGATTTAAATCTCCTGGACATTAATTAAAAGATTACAAAAGTTTATGCAGATGAGTTTATTTTTATTTTATTCACACAAGTACTCTCAAGCTTTCGGGCATCTCTGCCCTTCTACAAGAGAACATATAATACAAGAGAACATATAATGCAAGAGAACATATAATACAAGAGAACATATATAACAAGAGAACATATATAACAAGAGATAATATATAACAAGAGAACATATATAAAAGAATAAAACGCCGCCTGATGCCTAGCATGCCTGAAAGCTTGAGGCGTCTTGAATAAAATAAAAAAAACCTAATCTCCAGAAACCTTTTTAATCATTTAATTAATATTAATGATTTTTCCACATATAATATTATTAAAGTATTAAAGTTAAATGTTTTAAAGCTAGAAAAAAAAATGAGTTGCTATTCAAAGATATATGTAATATAATTTTTAAATTTTTATTTTGAATTATATTTTCTAGAACAAACTCTGTGAAGTCGACCATCAGATAGCGCGGCTGTAAACTATAGGTTTGCAATTTTAAGACAACATTTTATACTTTAATAACAACATTTTACATTTAAATAACAGTTTTCATTTATTCAACATTTTACAGTTTAATAACATTTTTCATTTTAAACGGTATTTTTCGATTTTTGGAAATATTTTAACAATTTTACTATAAATATTTTTAAGATTATCGAAATACACCTATCCCCCCCCCCCCCCCCCCCCGATTTACACGGTAGATAAGTTCCTGAGAAAAACGTGTAAATCGGGGGGGGGGGGATAGGTGTGTTAGGTCGGAATAAAATATTAAATTGTTGAACAACTGACAAAACACACCAAAGCAAATACACAAACAATATACTATTAATTATATATATATAGTCACTAAAATAAAAGAACAAGGAATGAAGAATTTCATTCAGACCATGTATAGACATATTTCTAAATGTTAGGTCAGATTTAAGACGTGTAGAAATAAAATATTAAATTATTGATGAACTGACAAAAACACAACAAAGCAAATACACAAACAATATACTATTAATTATATATATAGTCACTAAAATAAAAGAACAAGGAATGAAGAATTTCATTCAGACCATGTATAGACATATTTCTAAATGTTAGGTCGGATTTAAGACGTGTCGAAATAAAATATTAAATTATTGATGAACTGACAAAAACACAACAAAGCAAATACACAAACAATATACTATTAATTATATATATAGTCACTAAAATAAAAGAACAAGGAATGAAGAATTTCATTCAGACCATGTATGGGCATATTTCTAAGTCTAGAAATTTTGTATGATACACGCGAACATTGGTTCAATTCTCAATAGGATGAGATATGTTGGGCCATATTTTCACAAAACAGACCCAACAATGATGTAAACATTTTACATCATATATGTACAGTATCTCGTCGAAGTGCTTGTTGTCCAGATGGAGGATTCCCCACCGAGGAAAGGCGAGAAGATGGCCGACGATGCTCCAAAGACCAGAGCCGGGAAGACGCCCAGTTGGAGATGACACTGACTTTTTCCAAACTGACCAACCCTCCACAGAAGTGTTGCGTTCCCGGTTTGGATAGATGAAAAGGGAGGATACACGATGTGACCCCATTAAAGTTTCCTTACTTAAGTATATATATATATAGCAATTTAGGCCAACAACCCCATGTATATAACCCGCAGCAAGACCTTAATGTTGTATAATAGAAGCACAGCTGTCAATGATGCACTATCGACATATGTCTCTACATCATCACATGTAATACAATTTGTGCAAACAGGATAAATAAAATTAAAAAAAAGAGGGGGGGGGGGAAACTCTGTAATTGATTAAGAGTTGAGCTAAAGCAGGGATCGAGCATATAATATTGTCAGAACAAAGGTCTAAAGATGGAAACAGCCACGACACTAGTATACAATTTCATCAGACAACCCATGAAATCGTTATTAAATTGGGCAATCTATAAAAGACTCCTTCTGGAGGTTTAGCAACCCACTGAAGACGCTGGGAGCTATTTCATAGAGGAAAATTATAGCAACAGATCTCTATAATTTCTACAGATCAACTGTAAATAGATTCATATTAAGGCATTTTTATAGCCCAAATAACACAAACAATAGTCAAACATACAAATCTGTTTGCATCATGCCGTACCCTCCTAACAGCGTAACAATAGCCCGAGGAATCAGAAAATATGGTATAATGGTAAATATGATGGAATAACGCACTGAAACACATAAAAGTACAAACATTACTAAAACCTGACAGATAGATACCCTCAAAGTAGCCCTAATAAAGTCGTAATTTGCAACTGTCGCTGTGTCAATATATCACAGCAAAGATATAGTACACAACTCTATTCCAACAGAGTCAGTAGTTCTATATTTAGTACAATTTGTGAAATTAAGGTGTGGGGGGTAGTACCATAAAGCAAAAGGAATGAAATATGTATGAGGGGAAACAAGAAGATTTCTCTAGATATTTATTTAAATAAATTAAAATTTGGGAATGTTGGGTCAGTTTTTCCATTAAACAAAACCCAACAAAGATGTAAACATTCATTTACATCATATAAACATATATATACGCAGTGTCTCGCCGAAGTGTTTGTTGCCTAGATGGAGAACTCCCAACGATGGCCGACGATGCTCTAAAGGCCCCCTTCCCTGACACAGGGCCTCTCTTGGAAGGATGTACAAAAAAACAGACACCTGAAGACACCAGACTTCCATGCCAAAAGCAGATACATGGTGGCAGAGGGAAGACACGACGGGAGACATCCAGAGACATCGGTGCTGAGAACTGCTGTACCATGTGTACATATATTACTGTACCATATGTACATATATTCCCCTCATTTCTTTTTTTTTTTTGGTAGTAGGTGACCTAAGGAAAACAATGTGTCATTTAAACATATAAATTAATAATTTTATATACTCGGGATATATATATATATCTTAATTAATTCCTAAAGGAATTAATTTTTAGGGATTAATTTGTTTTATCCAATATACAATTTTCTTTCTCGCGCGGCAACACGGGAAATTGGGGGGGCGTGGTCATGGGGGACGTGCGTGTTTTGCTCCCGACGAATCAAAATGCCAGCCAATAAAGGCTTTGGCATGATCAACGAATGGAAATGAAGATAGGATAGAATAAAAGGGCCCGTTTTTGACTAAATCAGGGCAGACCAGAAGATCAGACAGAGTGAGAGCCGCTCAGTGACAGTAGAGAGAGAGTCCGCCCTGAGACGTAGAGGAGACCAGTCCGTGCCGTCACTTTCCCGAGAGAAGGTAAGCACGCCATTATGGCCCAACTCCCTTTCATAGTTTTCAATTAGAAACAGTTCTATTTAGATTTAGATGAGCCCTAAAAGGGCTTTAAATACAAGATAGAATGTTTGTATTTTCGTGTCTTGTCCCGTTAGAAGGGATGGAGATCTATGTTCTCCAATTTATAGAGAGGAAATAGTATCCTTAAGTCACCCTACCTATATTATTATGTAAATAGTATGTCCCGCCAGCATAAAATGTCCCCAAAAATATGAATAGTCAAATAAATATCCGATACATATCGTATGAGAGTAATTTCTTGTCCTCTCTCCTACATACTCCATTCTTTTGCCCTATGATGTTAACCCCACTGTATAATGGAAATGTTGTATGTTTCTTATCTATTTGAAGGGAATGTTGCTAACAATTAGGTCTCCATAAATTGCCGGTCATATACATCGTAGTAAGTGTCTGTGTTTCAGTGTGCTGCACCATGTCTACTTTATATTGTTCATTGATCTAAAATTAATATGATACATGTTGTCTTAAAACTCGTTAGGTTGTTCTCTTTACGGCTTTATTGAAGACCCAGGTTTTAGATATATTACGATTATTAATGACAATAGCATAAGTCTAATAGTATGTTTGTCTTTTATAACCTATCTGTTAGATTCCGGAATAATCTCTATAAAACGGGGTCCTTCACATACATCCAGATGGTAACTTACTTGCTGCACTTTATTGAACCTTCATTATAAAATTGGGAATCAAATGATATCCGCACGTTTAATCAGATTTTCTACTAGAAGTCTGAACTTGGTACTTATGATATCTACTTTGAAATATGGATTTTAACTTACTGTACTTCAATAGAAATATTAATTTGGTCTTCTATATTCAGGATTTTAGCCTCTAATAGTAACATGTTCGTCTTTCTGAGATTTTCCAAAATCGTTGGATGATCTCAAAGGACGGGACACAAAGAGATGGGTGTGTCATGGTCCGTTGGACTGTAGGGGCGGTAAAATGGATGGCAGTTCCATTCCAGCGTCTATCTTTATGATGGGAGAGCCGTCCACTATTAAGTGTATAGTTTGCTTGTCTTTAAATCTTATTTGTTAGTCTTCAGAGATAATCTTCACAAGTAGGGTTCCTTCTACATATATCCTGATAGCAAATAATTCAAATATCCTAACCACTTGTTATATGCTAAGTACAGGCTATTTACATATTTCTAAACTAAGGTTAAACTATTATATAATAAAATATGTAGCTTATGAAATTTGAATTAGCCATGGAGCAGAGTTATGACTATTGTATCTTTTTATTCTGATTTCTGACTATTGCGCTTATGTCAGGTATGTTTCTATAATATACCCCTATACCATATTCCCTAATTCTTCGGGCTATTGTTAAGCAGTTAGGAGGGTAAGGTGTGATGCAAATAGATCTATATGTATGCCTACTGTCTGTGTCATTTGGGTTATAAAAAGAAAGGGGATGCCTTAATATGAATCTATCCGCAATTGACCTGTAGAAATTATAGAGATCTATTGCTATAATCTATTGCTATTGCTATGTCTTGATGACAGAGCCGACCATTAATTCACAAATCATTTTAACGTAGTGAAGGAACGGGAATAATTCAATATTTCCCTCCTTCCTTCCTAATTACTCGTGAGCCCTAATTTAATGGGGAATGTCTCTACACATCTGTCCTAGACTTCCCACACTATATCCCTTGTGTATAAATCTATTTTCAATTTATCTGTAGAAATTATAGGGGTCTATTGCTATAATTTCTCCATAAAACGGCACCCAGCGTCTTCAGTGGGTTGCTGTATCGACAGAAGGTGAATTTCTCAAAGGATAAGTTGAGACAATAAGGAAGGGTCCGCCATTTTATCCTCCATGGAAGAAGAAGTAAGGGGGGAGAATGGACATGGGACCCCACACATTCTTGAGACATCGTTATTTTTCCCGCGCGAAGGATCCATCAACGGGACTGCCTGACGCTGGGCCCCTTTTCCCCCCCGCTATTTGTGGAATTCCACCCACGCCTGGCGTGGTTGGAAGCCTCACTTGGAACTGCATTCCTCTAAATCCTTCTGTGCCTAGTATATTATCTGATATTCCATTCTTCCAATTATAGTTCTTATGTTCAAGTGCTACATTGCTTATCTCTATATCAAACGCTTCGCCTATTGGGGTAGAGACCCTGTTACTAAAATGTTACACCTGCAGTTTTTATTAAAGAAATTTTATTAAGTCACAACGTACATTCCAAGGATGGTGGTGACATTGTAGTCGAAGGTTACACTCGTAAATTGTATTAAGGAAATTGTACTAAGTCACTCCATACATGCTCCGTTCTCGTAGGTCTAAAATCGGGAGCCCGACAGTGGCGCCCAAAACGCGGGGCACGAATTTAGTATATATTTCATCTTGAACACTTTAGAAATATATACCTAATGAAAAGCCATAATATTTAATTATTTAATTAATAAAATTGGTGAAGTAATTCACACCCTGAGTTAAGAGTCTATATCTAAAGTGACTTACAAAAATTTCGAGTTGTCTTACTTAAGGAATGTCATGTTGTCACCTTGTGATTTTCCGTTAATTTTAAGAGCTATTCATAGCGTCCTTTCAGTATTCTAACCGCACCTACTGATACGATTTAAATCGTGAATTTTAACTTATGCTTTCCGCTTCGCTGGTATTTTATCGGGCAATAAAAGTTAAGTTGAGGCGATGTCTACTACAACACTCGTCGCTGTCATTTACGATTCACATTGTTTGCGACAAAGCCTTAATAATATCACTGATTTCTGATATCAAAGTAGAACGTTTATGGGGATGAGTATCTTTTATTCAGGTCTTCTCAAGCTTTCGGGCTTGTCCGCCCTTCTACAGGAGAAACATATACAATATATCAAGAAAATATAATGCCGCCTGCTGCTAAAACTATTATGATTCTATATACATATATGTATATATATATATTAGGATGTTTTTGCATATTATTTGTTTACTTAAGATATATTCTTTTTAATTGGTTAAGGTATTTACATATTCTACTATTGTTTGCTATATTCTATGAATTATCTTATAAGTTAGGAATTCTATTATTTAAGTTAGTTTTATAACGGTTATTGGCTATTACATACAAGTTCATTATATTATTTTTGATATTGCTAGCTGGTCCTAGGATATATTGTGTTATATGCTTCGGGCAAATCTATTTTCCATAACGTTATTATGTTTTCTGAATAACTGAAGGATCAATTATAAGTCTTTGATATTTACTGTTCATATTATTATATTGTATTCTATGTTTCTACTAAAGCGAAAGTGTGACTTGTTTCTTTGCAGTGTTGGAAATTTAGAGATCTATTGTCCTTGATTTATAATGTTGCGTCTATATTCATATATTCTATACTGACTCTCCTTCCTGTCTTCCCCGCGTATATTGGCTTGGCGGTTGTTGCATCCTATGGAATATATTGCCTTTTATTCTTCTGTTTTAGTTAGTGGGTTTTTATGATATTAGGATTATTTAGATAGTTGATTTTAATGGTGGAGACTATATTAGGTGAATTACAGTAATATGTTTGGATGCCAAAGTTCCTTAGGTAGTTGACTATAGTTATAGATATTTGTGAGTATGTAGTGTAACATATCGCCCTATAGATACTTGTGGTCTTGTTTATTGGGTTATTGATTGTTACACTTTTGTGGAAGGTTTTTTTTTTAATATAAAGGTGGTTGGGCATCCTGCTTGCTAGACATTATTTATAATGTTCTGTGTTTCAATCAATTTTTGGAGTCTGTTGCGAGCACCATTGATTACAATTTTTTTTTAATTGTTTTATACAGTATGAGAAATGCGGTTGGGTTGCCATGGTTCAAATCTAGAACAGTAACCAGTGTCTTACAGTAGTCTACTGATGTGACTTAGGATTTTCCTCTCATCATAGCCCTGATACAATCTCTCTCACAGCAGAAGTGAGTCCTGATAATTATTACTGGCTACAATTTCTTAACTTTACTTTAATAGCGCTTTCTGCCAGGTCATACTAGTCTGTGCGTCCAGATTTAGAGCTAATATGCCTGGAGATAGTTATTCGATTTTATTTTTTATACAGCGCATAGTGGATTGGGAGAGTGACAAATACACGAGCCTTAGGGTAGAATTAGAATGGGAGATCCAGTTAGCGCACCCGTGAAGAGAGAAGTTTGACCACCATCTCTTCGTAAACCTTTTCTTTTAATTTGAAATCAGTAATGGATAGAAGTCTGGTTCTTAATATTCCAATGGCAGAATTTCAAGGGATAGATATAGCGACCAATTTGCGCGAGTACTTTTAATCACTGTGGAAGTATTTATCAACTTATGACAACTACCTGGGATAATCTTTAAATATATTCAAAGAAAAGGAGATGACTGAAGCTTGTGTCTACATGACAGCTGAGATATCCCGAGGCACGCGTGGACAGTGTTAATTTGGTAACAAGGCAGCAAAAGCCACCTGTGTTAGAGACGGGATCTATCTAATATTTGAGGGTATAAGGGACAGGAGAGTTTATCGAGGCTCGATTTGACACTTGTATATAATGAGGAAGTTAGCGAAGTGTGAACCTCTAGTGCGAAGTAACATCACCAAAAAGCTGTAAACAAATATTGATGGAGTCGGGACTTCGGAACCTGTAGGCGTGAGGCGGTATCGTGATTGGTTTGGAAGGTTTGATACGCGAGAAGGGTGACCCCCTTTGACGACGTTTTCTGCCAAGTTTTGATCACTGGATGCCGATAGATCGCCAAAAAGGGTGTGTACACCACATGGAAATTTGTCATTGAAGATGTGCCAGCATGACGAGAAAGAAGATCTAGGACGAGATGACGTTTCCTAAATTTGACACACACAAGGTGCTACGCCTGGACAATAGATGGAGCAGTGAAGGCCATCTAGAAATTAGCGCTAATTCCAGAACAAAATGTGTTTAGATTGAGCTGAGGTGACCTCTCCATACCATATATACTCCTGTAGATCCTTAGATGTCCACATGTATTTCCACAGTGAATTATGCAAGATACACACCTATATCTCATGAGCCAGGAATATAATTACCAGTCTGACAGTAGTAAGGAATAATATTAGTTCTCTAATCCAGGAACAAACAAAACTTCTAATAAGCAACAAAGTCCTACAAAGTAATTCCCATACCAAATTCACAGTATATGATCATATCTCAACAGAAAACCCAGTTACAATTGGTATATAAAAGGGCGAAATAGCTTTGTCATTTCCCAATCCAGTGTGCTCCTGTTATCCCATGGACAGTGATCCTATAACCACATTTGACTTCATTAAAACATGATGTGAGAGAATCGAACTCATGGAATTGCAACCTTGATAACCGCACCTCATACTGTATAAATACAAAAGAAAGGCTTCTGATAACCGTCTCTAAGTGACAATGGACTCGTACACGTATTATTATATCAAGTAAATTGGTAGGATAGGTTCCCAGATATTCTACAATAGTGTATCCATAGTTTGTAGGTTGCAAACGATGTACCAGAGATCTTCCAGGTCTTAGACGCGCCACTCGAGTATGTCCCAGAGGGGAAAGGGACCACGACGGCCAATTTCCTAAAAAAAGGCCTCCGTGCGGGGTGATAAAAGATTTGCAGCTGGCCCCCGGTCGGGGTAATTCTGGGGAAGTCACAAGATGAGAGCAGCGGTCGGGGCAATTAAATTTAGAAACCGTGGATCCCTCGCCTTAATTGGCAACGGCCGGGCGTGGGAGGGTTCGTTACGGACAGGAAGTGGGCCCCACTATTTAAAGTATCAGGTGACGACGGCCTCCGACGCTGTAGCTCATAAAATTGAGGATTTAAAATACACTAAGAGTTTGCGTAAGCTAATTCACCTAGATTTCGGCGATTGTATACACTAATGTATATAAATAGGCCTATATTGATTATAACATTGGACTATATTAAATAATAAATGTTAATTCTCCTAATAAGAAACAATTTTCTTATTGGACACAATCTTTGCTTTAATGTTGGTATATGTTATTTAAGAATTACTCAGTTTTTTTTTTTTTTGACAACCCTTTGTTCCTTTTGTTATTGGCTGTGGTTTAAAGATTTCCAGCTTTCTTTTATTTCTCTAGCTACGAGTTTGTTCTGGCGAGGTAATGGATCTTAAATTTTCAATTTTTTTTTTATGTTAACAATTTGACTTAGTGTTATGTTAAACTTTAAATAGTTTACAGTTCTACCTTTTATTTTTAAAACATAACGCGTGTTCTGGTACTACGTGACCGTCGAAAGGAGCTTTAACACCCTGTCTCAGCGTTTGTGTGTTATTTATCTCAGCTTTGTCTTTGTGCAGTGTATCGTCTCACAACCCGTCTTAATGTTAGTATATCATCTTTAAGGAGTTTTCACAACCTGTTTTAGTGTGTGTGTGTCGTCTCTAAAGGGTTGTCACAATCTGTTTTAGTGTTTATGCGTTGTTATAGAGAGTTTCGCAACCGTGTTTGATATTAGTCCATCTTTAGAGAATTCTTACAACATGTTTTTACTATTAGAGTGTCATTTGTAACAACCTTGTTTTTAGTGTAGCTCATTGTCGAGAAGAGAGTTTTCACAACCGTGTCTTAATGTTAGTCCACAGTTAAAAAGGAGTTTTTCACAACCTTGTTTTAATGATAGTTTGTCATCTTTATGATTTGTGTCACAACCTTGTTGTAATATAACACATCATTTTTGAAGAGCTTTCACAATCCTGTCAGGATATGATTTAGGAAAACTTTAGTTTTTACTTTTGTTTTTATGCTCCAATTTCGTTCAATTATAGAACCTTCGCCCTTTTCGCAACACAATGTTTTGTGTTCACTTCGTCCTTTAGCAACACGATGTTTGTGTTCACAACACACAGGTTTCTTTATAGAACCTTCGCCCTTTTCGCAACACAATGTTTTGTGTTCACTTCGTCCTTTAGCAACACGATGTTTGTGTTCACAACACACAGGTTTCTTTATAGAACCTTCGCCCTTTTCGCAACACAATGTTTTGTGTTCATTTCGCTTTTTTTTTTTTTTTTTAGCAACACGATGTTTGTGTTCACAACACCCAGGTTTCTTTATAGAACCTTCGCCTTTTTCGCAACACAATGTTTTGTGTTCACTTCGTCCTTTAGCAACACGATGTTTGTGTTCACAACACACAGGTTTCTTTATAGAACCTTCGCCCTTTTCGCAACACAATGTTTTGTGTTCATTTCGCTTTTTTTTTTTTAGCAACACGATGTTTGTGTTCACAACACCCAGGTTTCTTATAGAACCTTCGCCTTTTTCACAACGCAATGTTTTGCGTTCACATCACTCGGGTTTCTTCTATAGAACCTTCATTTCGCAACTCGAGGTTAGCGTTCACATCACTAGGGTTTCTCTTATAGGAATCATTTTTTTTTTTTTGCGATGTTTGCGTTAACATTACTTGGGTTTCTTTTATAGAGCCTTCAAAATTTCACAACGCAATGGTTGCGTTCACATCAACACATACTTATATGTATGGTTCCTATATTATTGAATACCAGTTTCCTTTTGAAACGTGAACCCCATAGTGTTTAGGAACATGATTAAGAAAGGACCCCCCCCTTTTCTTTCTGTTTTGTGTCCCCTACTCCGCCCGCCCCTGTGGGTCCTGATACTACAGTTACAACTAGGGTGAATGGCTAATACCTAGTTCCTGTAGATCCAACAACTGAGGACCATGCCTGCCGATGAAGAGAACGCCACAACTAGCCAAGCCCAGCTGCCCTCCATGCTGTACAACCTGGAGAAGTTTGAAGGGAAGGGCATAGTCCCCTTCACAAAGTTCATAAAGGACTTTGAACTTGTCTACGACCTGAAGGCCCTAGACGACGCCAGGAAGAGAATCCTGTTGGACAACCACCTCCGGGGGGCTGCGAGAGAGTTTGCTCTACAATCTCAACAGATCCGCCTCGGATATGAAGAATTGAAGGAGAGCCTAGAGGGGAGGTTCCGAAAGAGAGTCTCTACAAGGGAGATGAGAAGCCAGTTCTTCTCATGTAGACAAGGGGCCGGGGAGAAAGTACGAGACTTCGCCGCGCGGGTGAGCGACCTTGCAGCGGGAGCAGAGTCGGACGGCCTGAAGATAGGCACCTCGGAAATCGCGGAGGTTTTCATCGACGGACTCTGCCCCAGCCTGTGGGAGAAGGCTCATCTATACCAAGGCGAACCCTGGGAGACCCTAGTAAGCAAACTACAGTGGCTGGAACAGAGGGAGGAAGACTACAGGGAGGCGCAGCGCTCCAGCGCCGACAGGAACGGCCAGAGGCTGGGTGACATGGGCAACAAATTGGCCGACCTGGAGAAGAAAATGGAGGCACTTGCAATAGAGAACGCAGCCCTCAGAAGACAAAGAGGGAGTGCCAATATTACAAATAGCGGGGGAGGAAGGTGGCCATCACACCCCGCAGGGAGGAGGGATTACGGAGACGACTCCCAGGATAACAGGAGGGGAGCCCCCTTCAGGAACTGGCAGAGAAGACCAGCACAACAACCACCCAGACAACAACGGAATCCATCCCCGCCTAGACAGCAAAGGAGGGAACCCAACGGTGAAAGGGAAGAGAACCCTGGAGTGGACTACAAGAAGCAGGGTGCAGGGAGACCGCCCCCCAAGTGCTACGGGTGCGGCGAGCCAGGGCATCTCATCCGAGACTGCCAGCAGAAGCAGAGAAAAAACTAGGTCCGGCTTGCCTCAAGGCAGGAGGGGGATTTGCGGCCAGTTTACCTGCCATACATGTATATATTTTGAATAAAGGGAGGTCTCTGGACGAGAAGTGTTTAAAATTTATCCTAGATTCAGGCTCAGAGGCCAACATTGTAAATATTGACAATCTAAATTTATGCACTGAGGGGCTGGACAAGCCTACTTACCTTAAAGGTATATCAGGAAAATCTCTAAGGTCGTTAGGGAGTGAGGTGTTAGAAATAGGGGCAGTGGTGAACGGTAAACCCATTAGGGAGATAAGAACTACCTTCGAGTATTGTCACATGGGGGAATTAGGAATAGATGGCATACTCGGATTACCAGGTTTCCGAGCTCTAAAACTACACCTTAGCTACGACGGTAGTATTAGGTCCGACTACGAAAGGAAGGAGGATCCGACCAAGTCGGCCTTCCTCTCCTCACTACAAACCATAGAAATGTCTCCCCAACCACCCAGGATACCACTAAACGAGATCCACACGGGCCACGATATTTTCAGGGCCTTCAGTCATTGCTTCTGCAATGATATAAAGGATATGGGGAATGGCTCCACCATCACAGCCCTAAACTGAGGATGCTGACTAGCAAACCAGTGTATAGGAGGCAATATCCAATCCCGAACAAACTAGTCTCAAAGGTGAAAGCGTTAGTAGACGAACTGGAGGAAGTAGGGATAATAGAGGGAAGCACCTCTCTGTGGAATTCCCCTCTATTCCCGGTTGCCAAAACGGATGGTAGTGTTCGCATCACCATGGATCTACGTATGATCAATGAGGCGACTGAATTCTTCCCGTTCCCGATACCCCGTGTCGAAGACAATCTGCGCGCATTCGCAGGTGCAAAAGTCTTCAGCACATTAGACCTGACTTCTGGATTCTTCCAGATCCACATCCCAGAGAGTGACAGAGATTATTTTACCTTCTCTCTGCCCTGGGGGAGATATCGATTCACACGTTTGCCACAGGGAGCTAAAAACTCTGCACAGGTCTTCCAGTGGGCCATGAACTTGGTCCTGGGTGACTTGTTGTACAAATGTGTTCGCCTGTACATCGATGACGTCATTGTCTACAGCGACTCTCACGAGCAGCATGTAGCGGACCTCGCCGCTGTACTCGAACACCTGAGTAAGTTCGGTTTGAAGGCCAAATACGGGAAGAGCTATCTCTTCAGGGACTCAGTAGAGTACCTGGGTCATGTAATCGACCAAAATGGGATCAAACCCCATGTGGGATAATGTCGCCGCTCTCAGGAATTTGAAACGACCTCATAACATCAAGGCAGTCAGAAGTCTATTGGGTACAGTCAACTACTACCGACGCTTTATTCCCAACGCAGGTGAGGTCCTGGCTCCACTGAGCAACCTATTAAGGAAGGGACATAGATTTGCCTGGGGTGTGATAGAGCAGTCAGCCTTTGAGGCGGTGAAGGGAATATTAACCAGCGAGCCACTACTAATTCACCCAACAATTGGGGTTCCTTTCATCCTGAACACTGACGCCAGTGGGATAGCGGTAGGCGCTTGCCTCCAACAGGAGGTCAAAGGGACAGTGAGGCCAATTGCTTATTATAGCAAGAGACTGACTGGTCCTGAGATCCGCTATTCCACAATAGAAAAGGAGGCTTATGCAGTAGTGTTGTCCCTACAACACTTTAAACACCTCCTGGCGGGCAGTAGAGTAGAAGTACATACTGACCATAAACCAATTACTTATAATAAGGGGTCTGATTATAAGAACGCCCGACTGTCTAGGTGGGCAGAGATCATCCAAGACTTCAACGTTACATTCATTTATGTCCCGGGGAAGGAAAACACGATAGCCGACTTCCTTAGTAGGTTCCCGTGCGAGGATGATCCAAACCTACCACAAGATAGGAGGGTAGTGGCCACGGTGGTAAGGGACCGTCGGCCCCCCTTATTAAATAGTAATCAGATATGGGAAGGTTTACTTCAAGAGAAAGGATGGGCCCCAGTAATGGAGAAGTTAACGAAATTAAAACCAAATAGCACGGAGAGTATAATAATCGGGAATATAGGTTACTAGACAAATACCTTGTTACAAAGAATGAAAGGGGTACCTGGGTGAAGGTGGTTCCTACAGGTTTTAGGGAAACAGTGATCAGCTATCATCATGACATCGCTACTGGAGGTCATTTCGGAGTTAGAAAGGTTATGAGAAGGCTGAAAGGTGACTATTACTGGCCTGGCATGAGGACACAAGTCCGGAAATACATACGCAGGTGCGAGAGCTGCCAGCTATCGAATCAAGGCGTAGCCAAAGCCGCTAGTGCTCCCCACTTTAGACCCGAAAAACCCTTTGAGCACCTAGCTCTAGACTTCATAGGACCCTTAGAAATAACCCCACGGGGTTATTCTAGCATTCTGACCATTGTGGATCTTTTCACTAAGTTCCCAATCCTGATTCCTACTAAGGACCAGTGTGCCAATACAGTGATTAGGGCCTTGTTGGAAAGGATAATCACTACCTTTGGGGTACCAAAAACGATACTCTCTGACCGAGGATCAGCATTCATGAGTTGCGTATTCAAGGGAGTCTGCAAGGCTATGGGGGTTGGTGCAGTAAATACCACAGCCTGGAGACCTCAGAGTAATGGCGCCGTAGAAAGGCTCAATAGGACGGTAATAGAATCTCTACGCAGGTGTACAGCGGGGAACAATTGGGATACCACCTTACCAATGGTAGCCTTAGCTATCAGGACCACTGTACACTCTAGTACTGGATTTACTCCAGCGAAACTGGTCTTCGGACATGAGCTGAGGCTCCCACAACCTTTTCAGGAAGGGGAGCTTAATCCTGTATGCGAGGATTCAATTACCGAAATGGCGGCATTCTATGAGCGGGAATTGGTGGAGGAGGTTGAAAGGGCGAGAGAGGTAGTAAGGCAGACTTACTTGAAGGAGCAACAAGAAGCCAGGGCTGAGTTTGAAGCTAGGGAATTAAGGACCTTTGAGACTGGGGATCTGGCTTTGGTAAAGAGAATGCATGAGACGAAAGGACGTCACAAATTTGAGCCAAGGTATAGAGGACCTTATGAGGTACTACAAAGGACAGGCGACACTGTTTATCTTTTGAAGGATTTGGAGACGGGGCACTTGGACAAGATTCACATAGACAGAATGAAGGCCTATCATGCACCGGTAAAGACTTACCCTACGGGGGACGGAAACACACAAGAACAAATAGATAGTATCACTGATGACGAGGATCACTGGGTACATCCAACGTATCCCATATATTCCCATAGAACTGTAGAACCAGTGGAACCACGAGAGACAGCAACCTTAGGGAACCCGCCTGAGGTAGTAAATAGGGCAATAGGTGGCAATGTTGACGGCCCGGGAATACGTCGTTCAACCAGGGTCAAGAGACCCACTGATTGTAAATCATGCCCAGGTTGCCATTGATTTGAACCTATAGGATGTGTACTAGAGTTAGTTAAATTTTGATCATAGTAAGAAGTGTTAGGATGTGGGTTTAAGGCCCTAGATTGTGGTTGTGAAGAAATTTCAGTTTTTTTTTTTTTGGAGATGCTATTCTGTATTGATAGCGAGTTGTAGATTAAGTTGAGAGTTCAACAGTGTATTTTGTTTCGATTTTTTTTATTGCAGGTTTTGAGCAGTGGTTCAACGTTAAAAACAATTAAGGAGCTTAGGCGCACCAGACAATTGCTGTGCTTGTAACATATTCTCTATGGGATGACTTGGAGCTTGCGTTGGGTAAAACTTGACTCCCTGTAAATCCCTGGGTCCAGTTATACAGTCCAAAGAGAATTTCTAATGAGAGTGTGTAAGGCAATTACAGTCTAAGAATTGATGTAATAGGATAGCTAGTCATCTCTATTGTTAAACTCCAGAACGAGCTGGGTACTGGATGCCCTATAAGTCCAAAGAAAGAGTTTAGCTGAATAGCAGGGAAAGGAGAATACTAATGATCCTATTGGAAAGCAGCGTTGGGGAAGCACTTGTAGACCTATCATATTCTTGGCAATGAGGTGAATGCTTGAAGTTCAGTTCGCTCCATTTAAGTGCTAGTTTGATGAATCATTTGTTTAGACACCAAGTGTCAAGATAAGAAGATTTTCAAACTATTAGAAACACAGTTAGAGTGGTAGGTTAGATTTCAGAATACAATTGTTGACAATCAACATAGTTTGATTTATTTATCTGTTTAATTATAAATTGCGCAGCTTGGAACCAATCCCCGATAGACAGAAACTTCGAAACATGTGCTGGGTAAATCAGGCCCTATAACTCCTTGATTTTTAAGTCTTAGTCTAAAGGGGGTTTCTAATGAGAGTTAACAATGAGAGAGCGTGTAAGGGACAAGCTATGATTAGACGACGCGATTCCGTCTACAGATTTTTTTTTAGGTACCAGTTAGCAAAGTGACAGATGGACTGTCCAGATTCTTTGCGTTTTATATCGCCCCAGGCTAGCAAAAGTTAATCACCTAATTAAAGATTATCAGTCTACCATACGTTTAGTTAGAACGAATTTAGGTCTAAATATCAGTTAATAAGTAGAAATTTTCTTTTTGTTACGAGAGTAACTCATCATAAGATAAGGTAAATTTTAAATTAGTAGGACTTTTAAATGAACTTCTGAGGCAGATCACCAGAACAAGCCAGTGTAGATTTCAGATCTAAGAAGGAAGAATTTTTTTTTTGGAAGATCGATTCGGCCGTGAAATGGCCTAGAGCAATGAGCTAGTCTTATTTTTATTATAGACATGGACTATAATATTTTCAGAGAGGTGTTAAGAACTCGAGTTGAGGGTAGAAGGTATTAGTACACATTCTATAGATCATCTAAACAATGTATAGTAGGGGTTAACTACATGTTCAGGTAAAGAACAAGGATAGGTTAGATTGTCATCACGATAAGGTGACTTAGAAATAACCTGGTTTGGGAAAGTATTGGCTACCATGATCCCCTTCATATATATATCTTCCCTGATTTAAGAGAAGCGGGGGAACATACCAGACAAAACACTCCCAATGACGAGTTGATAAGAACAATTTTTTTTAGATATTCCAAGTAGAATTTGAAATACTAGTGAAATGTCCTAGACCCTCAGTGCACATTTATCCGTTTTATTATCATTATATATTCAATATATCACTATATAGCGTGTATCATTCCTTTATTATATTCATGTATATTTAAGTATGTAGAAATAACGAATAATTAATATGTGTGACATTTTGGTAACAGCATTGTTACCATCTTCAGACAAATGTACCGAATGAGGATTCTAATTACAATTTATAGATTCACCAGTTCACCATAGTATATCCTATATATATGTATATCAAACCATTCCATTCATACCTATAGTAAACATCCATCTTAAATTTTTTTATTTTTTCTCCGCGTATATCTGCATTGCCCCACTTTGACATACATAATATCCGTGCAAATTTAATGTGTATATTCACTTGCCACGTTTCTGTTTTGCCCTGATTATTAGTGTCATTGATAGGAGTTGCAATTTAGTATTCTTTTATATTACCATTACCATGGTAACCATGTATAGTCATTCCTTTGCTGTCATGTATATATCTCATAGAGTCAATAAAGTTTTTTTTTTTATATATGTTTTAGGAATTGTACATATCTATATTAACACACACAATTCCTTGGCGCCCTTAATAATTATGTTTATCTAGGAGGTACTAATAGTTTGTTTGTATAGAATTGATGTTTAGACCATCCCACACCTCCACCATGAAGACCATGACTGAGAACATGTGGACTTGACTCACATCTGGGCCAAGATTCCCCGGATTCCAGACAGTGAAAGGGTGGGCTTAGTACATTGCCCATTAAATGGTAGAGTAGAATTTCCTCCAGTACTTACATTGAGCTAACATGTTCCAGGTTCATGGCCCGTATATTCCTCCTTTGTCCGAGTGTCAGTGATTGCTTGCTGATATCATAAAAGAATGCATTTCCCCCCGGCTTCATATTTCTCATAGACTATAAACAGATATGAATTGGAATAAACGCATTCTTTCACTCTGGTGGGGGAGGAATTGTTGGGTCAGTTTTTCCATTAAACAAAACCCAACAAAGATGTAAACATTCATTTACATCATATAAACATATATATACGCAGTGTCTCGCCGAAGTGTTTGTTGCCTAGATGGAGAACTCCCAACGATGGCCGACGATGCTCTAAAGGCCCCCTTCCCTGACACAGGGCCTCTCTTGGAAGGATGTACAAAAAAACAGACACCTGAAGACACCAGACTTCCATGCCAAAAGCAGATACATGGTGGCAGAGGGAAGACACGACGGGAGACATCCAGAGACATCGGTGCTGAGAACTGCTGTACCATGTGTACATATATTACTGTACCATATGTACATATATTCCCCTCATTTCTTTTTTTTTTTTGGTAGTAGGTGACCTAAGGAAAACAATGTGTCATTTAAACATATAAATTAATAATTTTATATACTCGGGATATATATATATATCTTAATTAATTCCTAAAGGAATTAATTTTTAGGGATTAATTTGTTTTATCCAATATACAATTTTCTTTCTCGCGCGGCAACACGGGAAATTGGGGGGGCGTGGTCATGGGGGACGTGCGTGTTTTGCTCCCGACGAATCAAAATGCCAGCCAATAAAGGCTTTGGCATGATCAACGAATGGAAATGAAGATAGGATAGAATAAAAGGGCCCGTTTTTGACTAAATCAGGGCAGACCAGAAGATCAGACAGAGTGAGAGCCGCTCAGTGACAGTAGAGAGAGAGTCCGCCCTGAGACGTAGAGGAGACCAGTCCGTGCCGTCACTTTCCCGAGAGAAGGTAAGCACGCCATTATGGCCCAACTCCCTTTCATAGTTTTCAATTAGAAACAGTTCTATTTAGATTTAGATGAGCCCTAAAAGGGCTTTAAATACAAGATAGAATGTTTGTATTTTCGTGTCTTGTCCCGTTAGAAGGGATGGAGATCTATGTTCTCCAATTTATAGAGAGGAAATAGTATCCTTAAGTCACCCTACCTATATTATTATGTAAATAGTATGTCCCGCCAGCATAAAATGTCCCCAAAAATATGAATAGTCAAATAAATATCCGATACATATCGTATGAGAGTAATTTCTTGTCCTCTCTCCTACATACTCCATTCTTTTGCCCTATGATGTTAACCCCACTGTATAATGGAAATGTTGTATGTTTCTTATCTATTTGAAGGGAATGTTGCTAACAATTAGGTCTCCATAAATTGCCGGTCATATACATCGTAGTAAGTGTCTGTGTTTCAGTGTGCTGCACCATGTCTACTTTATATTGTTCATTGATCTAAAATTAATATGATACATGTTGTCTTAAAACTCGTTAGGTTGTTCTCTTTACGGCTTTATTGAAGACCCAGGTTTTAGATATATTACGATTATTAATGACAATAGCATAAGTCTAATAGTATGTTTGTCTTTTATAACCTATCTGTTAGATTCCGGAATAATCTCTATAAAACGGGGTCCTTCACATACATCCAGATGGTAACTTACTTGCTGCACTTTATTGAACCTTCATTATAAAATTGGGAATCAAATGATATCCGCACGTTTAATCAGATTTTCTACTAGAAGTCTGAACTTGGTACTTATGATATCTACTTTGAAATATGGATTTTAACTTACTGTACTTCAATAGAAATATTAATTTGGTCTTCTATATTCAGGATTTTAGCCTCTAATAGTAACATGTTCGTCTTTCTGAGATTTTCCAAAATCGTTGGATGATCTCAAAGGACGGGACACAAAGAGATGGGTGTGTCATGGTCCGTTGGACTGTAGGGGCGGTAAAATGGATGGCAGTTCCATTCCAGCGTCTATCTTTATGATGGGAGAGCCGTCCACTATTAAGTGTATAGTTTGCTTGTCTTTAAATCTTATTTGTTAGTCTTCAGAGATAATCTTCACAAGTAGGGTTCCTTCTACATATATCCTGATAGCAAATAATTCAAATATCCTAACCACTTGTTATATGCTAAGTACAGGCTATTTACATATTTCTAAACTAAGGTTAAACTATTATATAATAAAATATGTAGCTTATGAAATTTGAATTAGCCATGGAGCAGAGTTATGACTATTGTATCTTTTTATTCTGATTTCTGACTATTGCGCTTATGTCAGGTATGTTTCTATAATATACCCCTATACCATATTCCCTAATTCTTCGGGCTATTGTTAAGCAGTTAGGAGGGTAAGGTGTGATGCAAATAGATCTATATGTATGCCTACTGTCTGTGTCATTTGGGTTATAAAAAGAAAGGGGATGCCTTAATATGAATCTATCCGCAATTGACCTGTAGAAATTATAGAGATCTATTGCTATAATCTATTGCTATTGCTATGTCTTGATGACAGAGCCGACCATTAATTCACAAATCATTTTAACGTAGTGAAGGAACGGGAATAATTCAATATTTCCCTCCTTCCTTCCTAATTACTCGTGAGCCCTAATTTAATGGGGAATGTCTCTACACATCTGTCCTAGACTTCCCACACTATATCCCTTGTGTATAAATCTATTTTCAATTTATCTGTAGAAATTATAGGGGTCTATTGCTATAATTTCTCCATAAAACGGCACCCAGCGTCTTCAGTGGGTTGCTGTATCGACAGAAGGTGAATTTCTCAAAGGATAAGTTGAGACAATAAGGAAGGGTCCGCCATTTTATCCTCCATGGAAGAAGAAGTAAGGGGGGAGAATGGACATGGGACCCCACACATTCTTGAGACATCGTTATTTTTCCCGCGCGAAGGATCCATCAACGGGACTGCCTGACGCTGGGCCCCTTTTCCCCCCCGCTATTTGTGGAATTCCACCCACGCCTGGCGTGGTTGGAAGCCTCACTTGGAACTGCATTCCTCTAAATCCTTCTGTGCCTAGTATATTATCTGATATTCCATTCTTCCAATTATAGTTCTTATGTTCAAGTGCTACATTGCTTATCTCTATATCAAACGCTTCGCCTATTGGGGTAGAGACCCTGTTACTAAAATGTTACACCTGCAGTTTTTATTAAAGAAATTTTATTAAGTCACAACGTACATTCCAAGGATGGTGGTGACATTGTAGTCGAAGGTTACACTCGTAAATTGTATTAAGGAAATTGTACTAAGTCACTCCATACATGCTCCGTTCTCGTAGTTCTAAAATAGGGAGAGCCGACAGGAACATGTCTATACTGACGAGATATGCTATTTACATAGTAAAATTTAGATAGAGGTGACCTGAAGTTACTTTATAGCCCTTTAGGGCCCATGCGAAATCTAGGTTGGTTACTACACAAAAAAGGGGGGGGGGGGCGCTAAGTCATAATGACAAATGGCTTACCTTTTCTCGAAAGTGCCGGCAAAGGTCTGGTCTCCCGTCTGAAGACTGTCCTCTCACTGAGCGACTCAGATTCAATCTGCCTTTTGGCAAAGAAACCCTCTTTTATTCTTGTCTCTCTCCGCTTTCATTCGCTGACCGCGCCAAAGTTTCTATTGGCTGGCATTTTCATTCGCCGAAAGAAACACCAATCAAAATGGCCAACGGCTCCAGTATACGATTTCACAGACGCCCCAGGCCTCTCCCATCAAAATAGAACATATAGTATTACCAAAACAAAAAAATCTAAAGAGAGAAACAGCCACGGCAATAGTGTAAAATTTCAACAGACCCCAGGCCTCCTCCACATGGGCTGTAATACGATCCTCCCTTTTCTCTGGACGGTATATATATCGCCCCCCGTCTTGGCTAAAAATCGACCCAGGCCCCTTTTACCTGGACTGTAATGTGATGCTTCCTTTTTTCGAGAAGGATATTTATAAGGCTTAGTCTTTTAGAAATCTTCCTTCTCCATTTTTTCTGGTCACCTTTACCTAAATTTTTGGTGAGGGGAATATATGTACATATGGAACAACAGCTTCCAGCGCGGATGTCTCTGGATGTCACTGGTGTCTTCTTCACCAGGCATCAGCTTTCGGCATGGAAGTCTGGTGTCATCAATTGTCTAGGTTTCTGGGCAAAAAGGTGGTCTGTAAGTCTATGTGGGAGGGAAGCCATGTATCCATTTGATTTGATTATACATACGCCTTCTGTTGGGGTATGGTTACAAAAACGTGCCCCAACAATCCTCCCCCTGCCAAGTAATGGACAAATGCGTTTGTGCTACTCATTATTCATCTGCCTTTTATCAGTTACTATGAAAGCAGGCCCATTTCTAGCAAAATGCATTTTCCATTACTAGGTGAAGCCAGATGTACCGAAACCTATAGGGAAGATAAGGCTAGTCAAAATGATGGTATGCCATTCTAGATGTTTATTATTCCGAACATTAGTGGGCATTGCGCATCCTGGCAAAGGGGTTTTTATGTGTTATTATTCTGTCAGCACACTGTTATCAACATAGGTTATGGGGGACAGTCATATCATATGTATGGAAGTAAGCAAGGTCATCTGTCTTACCATTCATGGGTATATATACCACCCTTCCACTTTCTTCTTTGGCCTTGAGGAGTAGGCCTTCCTTGTGGTAAGTCCTCTCAACCCCATCCTTGCCTCTTGGGGTGCTGGATTCATTGCTACCTTCTTTCTGCTAACAATACAGTTAGAACATTTCCCTATTACATATTATATATAAAAAATTGGGCGCCAAGAAGTCGTTTAGAAATAACTGACTAGTCCAACTCCTAAAACATGCCAGCATCTTTATTTAAGTACCAATCAAGACATTCGTGTGGTATAGTTATACATATACAATCAAAGGAAAGGATAATTATAGTTAGCTGAAAGAAATATCTTGGTATATAATAATTAGCCTATGACATGATGACTTTTGCTAAATTAAAAAAATTACAGAAACAAATTGTGAAAGTAATTATTAAATAAGGCACGAAATATGTAATGATAAAATGAATCCTTCCATGTTATATGATGGGTATAATATATATATTGAAGAAAACACGTATCATGCAGATAGTGATTAAATATGATAAAAATCATCCCATGATAGATGATAAAGAAAACCACTACAAAATTATATATGATGACAAAATATATATACATATACAAGTAAGGCGGATAAAAGACAATAAGGATAAAATAGATCATGCCTTGAGGGAAGAATAAGCCACGACAACATGTTAAAAAAAATGCAACATGGCAGGTAAATATTACTAATATCATGAATATCAAAGGAAATAAATTTGTTGAAATGAATAGTATATGATTATAATATAATATAAATGATATAAAATAATAACCTATTCAATAAGAAAATGAAAACACATTATATATATTTGTGCGCTGAAGGATCAAGGTTTAGTATCTCAGTTAAGTTTTCAATCTTATTCAGTCTGGAATCACGAGTTGGTCACTGGGTAATATTCGTCTATCCCGATCCTACTGGAGGGTGTGTTTTCTCTTATGTGTTAGATTCCTCTGTTACAATACTCTCAACCCAGGTGGGAACGTCATTCAGAATCTTGGTCAAATGGAACATAGCCCAGACCTCTATTAAACTACACAGTCCTTTTGAATCTAGGGTGACAACCGTATGAAGAGAAATTTTCTGTTTTGGCAGAGCGACTAATCAATTTCTACTATTTTGTTTGTGGCTCCGTTTACCTTGCCTCTGGGGTGTGTACAGTTCAGCTACCTCCCCCTTCCAAGAAATTCACATTACTTTCATCTACTAATATACCCTCTATTCATTGACCTGAATCCTATAAATCTACATCTTATAAGTTTGAATTTTATCAATCTGAAATTTTGGTTCCTTTTACAAATTCCTTCAGAATTCTACTCCCTGTATAACTGCTCTTAATTCTACTGTCCTCAATACAACACTTCTAAAACTTTGACTCACTGGCTTGTTCTGGCGTCTCGTTCGCGGTCATTATAGTTAACTAATACTTTAAAATCTTATCCTAACATGGAACGAGTCTAAACTCGTTGAAGGTCCTAATAATTACTTATTCTGCCTCTCGAATCGGTCTTATGCTCGAATTCATTCCAACAAAACGTATGGCAGGGCGAATCCTTTATTAGAAGAAACTTCCGCTAGCTATGGGGGATCAAACTGGTACCAAAAAATTCAATAGACGGAAACACTTCGTCTAGAATAACTGGGCAATCTCTGCCTACTTGCCAATCTTACAGGACCTCCCGTCTGGAACACCCTCGCTCCAGCCACGCTAAAAGCGTCGAAACTACGGTGTCAGATCGGTCACCCAAAGTCGCGCCGTTATACCCCAGGCTATACGGCATGGCTAAAACAAATCCCCCATCCTGCATAAAATTCAATCTATACCTCTTCGTTTCCTCTTGCGAGGAGGAGTTGAGTGGGAAATTCGGCTTGATCCTTGCCTTCCACTATCTCCAAGTCTGAGGGTCGGGATAGGGATCATTTATCCACAATCCTTAGAATTCAAGCTAAACTAAGATAAAAGAAAATCAAAGGAAAATTATACCCCCTAACGAGGGACCTAACAAAAGGGAGCGAATATTTTCTAACTAGATAGAGTTGTAGTTGTCCTGTTTGAGGCTTCTCGGTCCTAACAAAATTCGAAATAAAAAATAAAATAAAATAAAAATCGATCCTATTAAAGTCCTTAACCCTATTCTAATGTGTTTTGGTCTCACAATATAATAGTTTTTAACCTTCTTCTACATTTATTCCTCTTCACATTCACACAATTCAGTCACTGAGGGCATTCATCCTAAAGTTAGAAGCTGCTATAGACGCCAAAACACTCAATTATTTCTATCAAATAGACCCTTACAATAATAAAATCTTCTAGGACTAGACGTGAAATCAAATAAAGTTACCTAATTAAAACAAAGTGGGGACCAAAGCCCTATTTACTTAAACGAAATGCCTCTGCACAAGCTCTACATATATATTAATTCATTATACTCACTAAATGATTGTTAACAATAACTGTTGACAAGTCTAAATAACCTGGAAGCTAATCTACCAAAAAAAAAAGAAAGAATCAGTGTAACTTCAAAAACTGCCCTTGCCTTGACACTAAGCGACTATTCACGACAATTTTATATAGACACACACAAATTATTGGGGCGAATAAAGAACCATTAAACGTGACACCTCATAAAAGCGGATTGAGTCATTCCCCTAGCCACCGTGGGTGAAGTCACTTTCTTCTTACTTCCTCGTGCGTCTGCCCCCTTTGCAGTAGTCCTACCTCAGCACTCTATTGAAAGATGGATTTATAGGGTTTACGATTCACTACCCAACACTAACATTCTCAAGTGCTTTCCAAGGATCGACTACAGTCTGGGCCTACTTAACTTCTACCCCTGGCTTAGGGTCCCTATACTTCACAACTTCACTCTGAGAGATTGACCTTTCATGTTCTCATTAGAAACCTATTTCAAAGCTACTACCTGAAGGCCAGGGATTATAGGGTTTCTGAATTACCCAACACAAGCCATAGGATGCCTATTAGGTTTGTTGTTTTAGACATAGCCCCCCTCTAAGTTGTGATTTCCTACACCTTCCTTCACCTATTACTCCTTATAATAACTAAAATTTCAGATTTACACTAAATAGTTAATTCACAATGGTATACATTATTCTCATTGGTCTTTGAAACTCGGGTTTTAACAAGAAATAGTTTGTATAGAAAAAAAAAAGGAATCCTAATGAAGTTCTACTTTAAAAAAAAAAAAGGTTTTTAAATGAAAAAAAAAAAAGGTTGAAATCTCTAAACTTCTCATTCTATCGAGCTGATTCTCCGTACACACTCCAAAATCCTAGTTAGTGGCGACAGTCTAAGCAGAATTTACACTGTGTGGGCCTTTTCACCCTTGTAGACCTGCGTAAAGTTAAACTGTTCACACTAACTCTGTCAACTTCCCCTCGTCTCATTACTTCTGAGTTCGCTCTGGTTGTCACTTAGCGGCTGTTATTAGAAATTTCCTTCATGTATTTATACAGTATGAGGCATAGTAATTAAAAGGCTGCATTTTCATGAGTTCAATTTTCTCACAACATGCTGAAACGAAATCAAATGTGGTTATAAGATCACTGTCTATGGGGTAACAGGTGCATTTTGAACTGGGAAATGACAAAGTTATTTCGCCTTTTAAGATACTAATTGTGACTGAGTTTTCTGTTTAGTTATGATGATACACTGAGAATTTGATAGGGAAATTATTTTGTAGGACTGTGTTGCATATCCGAGGTTTTGTTTGTTCCTGGGTTGGAAATTATATATTATTACTTACTGTCAGTCTGATAATTACATTCCTGGCTCATGAGATAGGTGTGCAACTTGTATAATTCACTGTGGAAATATATGTGGACATTTAAGAATTTATAGAGGTATATTTAATATGGAGTCGTCACCTCAGCTCGATCCATCCACATTTTGTTCTGGAATTAGCGCCATATTCTAGATGGACTTCACTGCCTCATCTATAGTCCAGGCGTATCACCTTAAATGTCAATTTTAGGAAACGTCATCTCGTCCTAGATCTTTCTTTTCTGCATGCTGGCACATCTTCAATGACATTTCCAATGCGGGGGGCACACCCTTTTGGCGGTCTATCGGTATCCAGTGATCATACTTGGCAGAAAACGTCGTCAAAGGGGGCCTCCCTCCTTGCGTGTCTAGCCATCTAATCCAATCACGATACCGCCTCACGCCTATAGGTTCCGAATTATATTCAATGTAATATCTTTGCTCGGGTGTCCCGACTTTATCAATCTTTATTCACAGCCTTTAGGTGATTTTACTCCGCACTGGAGGCTCGCATTCCGCTAACTTCCTCATTATATACAAGTGTTAAATCGAGCCTCGATAAACTCTCCTGTCTCCTATACCCCCATTATTAGATAGATCCTGTCTCTAACACAGGTGGCTTTTGCTGCCTTGTCATTAGCTTAAAGCTGTCCAAGCACACCTCGGGATATCTCAGCTGTCTTGTAGACACAAGCTCCAGTCATCTCCTTTCCTTTGAATATTTTAAAAGATTATCCCAGGTAGTTGTCATAAGTTAATAAATAGTTCCACAGTGATTAAAAGGTACTCGCGCAAATTGGTCACCAGATCCACTCCTTGAGATTCTGCCATTGGAATGTTAAAACCAGATTTCTATCCATTATTGATTTCAAATAAAAAAAGGTTTTACGAAGAGAAAAAAAAAAACGCGTCTTTCTATGGTGATCAAACTTCTCTCTTCACGGGTACGCTAACTGGATCTTCAATTCTATTTTCACCTTAAGGCTCATATATTTGCCACTCTCCCAATCCACTATGCGTTAAAAAAATAAAATCGATTAACTATCATTCAGCATGTTAGCCCTAATCTGGATGCACAGGCTAGTATGATTTGATAGAAAGCGCTATTAAAATGAAGTTAAGATATTTGTATCCAGCAATAATTATCAGAACTCATCTCTGCTGTGAGAAAATTATATCAGAGCTATGTCGAAAAAAAATGCTAAGTCATTTCAGTAGACTACTGTAAAACACTGATCACCGTTCTAAATTTGAACCATGGGAATCCAACCTCATTTCTCATACTGTATATAATAATTTGAGAAAGTAAAATAAAGAAATTGTAATCAATGGTGCTCGCAACAGAATTCAAAATGATTGAGACACAGAACATTATAAATAATGTCCAGCAAGCAGGATACCAAACCACCTTTATATTACAACATTTCCACAAAAGTATAACTATCAATAACCCAATAAACAAAACCACAAATATCTATAGGGCGATATGTTACATTCCATACTCACAAACATCTATAACAATAGCCAACTACTTAAGAAACCCTGGCATCCAAACATATTACTGTAATTCCCCTAACATAGGCTCCACCATAAAAGTCCACTATCTAAAAATAATCCTACTATCATAAAACCCACTAACCAAAACAGAGAATAAAAGGCAATATATTCCGTAGAGTGTAACAGCTGCCAAGCCAAATACGCAGGGGAGACAGGAAGGAGGGTCAGCAGTAGAATATATGAACATAGACGCAACGTTATTAATCAAGACAATAGGTCTCTAATTTTCCAATACTGCAAAGGAACAGGTCACACTTTCGCATTAGGAGAACCTAGAATACATTACAATAACATAAACAGCAAATATCAAAGGCTTATAATTGATTCTCTATTATTCAGAAAACACAATAGCATTAATAGAAAATAGATTTGCCCGAAACATATAACACAATATATCCTAGTACCAGCTAATAATATCAACAATAATATAAGTAACTTATATGTAATAGCCAATAACTATTATAAACTACTTAAATAATAGAATTTCTAACCTATAAGATAATTCATAGAATATAGCAAACAATAGTAGAATATGTATAAAAACCAAAAAAAAAAAAGTCTTAAGAAAACAAATAATATGCAAAACTTCCTAATGTATATATATATATGTACATAGAATCATAATAGTTTTAGCATCAGGCGACGTTATATTTTCTTGATATATTGTATATGTTTCTCCTGTAGAAGGGCGGACAAGCTCGAAAGCTTGAGAAGACCAGAATAAAAGATACTCATCCCCATAAACGTTTTACTTTGATATCAGAAATCAATGATAATATTAATGTTTTGCCACGAACAATGTGAATCGTAAAAGACAGCGGCGAGAGATGCGGTATACACCGCCTCAACATAACTTTCATTGCCTGATAAAATGCCAGTGAAACGGAAAGCATAAATTAAAATTCACGATTTATAATAGACTGTTAATCTCAGGATGCGTGGACTACTTTACCAATACTTAAAATAGTATGGCTTTTCATTAGGTATATATTTCTAAAGTATAGGGGATGAAACATATACTAAATTCGAGCCCCACGTTGGGCGCCATTGTTGCGTTCCCGGTTTGGATAGATGAAAAGGGAGGATACACGATGTGACCCATTAAAGTTTCCTTACTTAAGTATATATATATATAGCAATTTAGGCCAACAACCCCATGTATATAACCCGCAGCAAGACCTTAATGTTGTATAATAGAAGCACAGCTGTCAATGATGCACTATCGACATATGTCTCTACATCATCACATGTAATGCAATTTGTGCAAACAGGATAAATAAAATAAAAAAAAGAGGGGGGGGGGGAAACTCTGTAATTGATTAAGAGTTGAGCTAAAGCAGGGATCGAGCATATAATATTGTCAGAACAAAGGTCTAAAGATGGAAACAGCCACGACACTAGTATACAATTTCATCAGACAACCCATGAAATCGTTATTAAATTGGGCAATCTATAAAAGACTCCTTCTGGAGGTTTAGCAACCCACTGAAGACGCTGGGAGCTATTTCATAGAGGAAAATTATAGCAACAGATCTCTATAATTTCTACAGATCAACTGTAAATAGATTCATATTAAGGCATTTTTATAGCCCAAATAACACAAACAATAGTCAAACATACAAATCTGTTTGCATCATGCCGTACCCTCCTAACAGCGTAACAATAGCCCGAGGAATCAGAAAATATGGTATAATGGTAAATATGATGGAATAACGCACTGAAACACATAAAAGTACAAACATTACTAAAACCTGACAGATAGATACCCTCAAAGTAGCCCTAATAAAGTCGTAATTTGCAACTGTCGCTGTGTCAATATATCACAGCAAAGATATAGTACACAACTCTATTCCAACAGAGTCAGTAGTTCTATATTTAGTACAATTTGTGAAATTAAGGTGTGGGGGGTAGTACCATAAAGCAAAAGGAATGAAATATGTATGAGGGGAAACAAGAAGATTTCTCTAGATATTTATTTAAATAAATTAAAATTTGGGAACATGTCTATACTGACGAGATATGCTATTTACATAGTAAAATTTAGATAGAGGTGACCTGAAGTTACTTTATAGCCCTTTAGGGCCCATGCGAAATCTAGGTTGGTTACTACACAAAAAGGGGGGGGGGGCGCTAAGTCATAATGACAAATGGCTTACCTTTTCTCGAAAGTGCCGGCAAAGGTCTGGTCTCCCGTCTGAAGACTGTCCTCTCACTGAGCGACTCAGATTCAATCTGCCTTTTGGCAAAGAAACCCTCTTTTATTCTTGTCTCTCTCCGCTTTCATTCGCTGACCGCGCCAAAGTTTCTATTGGCTGGCATTTTCATTCGCCGAAAGAAACACCAATCAAAATGGCCAACGGCTCCAGTATACGATTTCACAGACGCCCCAGGCCTCTCCCATCAAAATAGAACATATAGTATTACCAAAACAAAAAAATCTAAAGAGAGAAACAGCCACGGCAATAGTGTAAAATTTCAACAGACCCCAGGCCTCCTCCACATGGGCTGTAATATGATCCTCCCTTTTCTCGGGACGGTATATATATCGCCCCCCGTCTTGGCTAAAAATCGACCCAGGCCCCTTTTACCTGGACTGTAATGTGATGCTTCCTTTTTTCGGGAAGGATATTTATAAGGCTTAGTCTTTTAGAAATCTTCCTTCTCCATTTTTTCTGGTCACCTTTACCTAAATTTTTGGTGAGGGGAATATATGTACATATGGAACAACAGCTTCCAGCGCGGATGTCTCTGGATGTCACTGGTGTCTTCTTCACCAGGCATCAGCTTTCGGCATGGAAGTCTGGTGTCATCAATTGTCTAGGTTTCTGGGCAAAAAGGTGGTCTGTAAGTCTATGTGGGAGGGAAGCCATGTATCCATTTGATTTGATTATACATACGCCTTCTGTTGGGGTATGGTTACAAAAACGTGCCCCAACAGAAGGACAGCGACGAGGAGGACTAAGAGATGGAGAAAGTACATATGTATATATGTATATAACTTATCCCTTCCTTTATATACACTGCGTGACATTGAAAATGGAACACCAAGAAATAGTGGCCAGAAAATTATGCAAATTTCAGGGTAGACGCGCCTAACCGAGTTATGCAAATGATGTAAAATGCGCAGCTCTCGTGCGCACATGGAGTAAGATATAAGGGAAGGAATTTGCAGAAAGGACAGTATTCGTGTCGTTATTTCTTCAAGGAAAATCATTGTAGAAATTTTGTTCTTGTGTCAAAAGACACGTGTAAGAACAGAGAATGCCAGGTCATCGTAAACGGAGGCAGTTCAAGCAGATAGACGCTTTTACGAGGGGCATGGTGATCGGACTGAAAAGGGCAGGTTGGTCCATACGTCAAATCGCAGCTGATACACACCTTGGTGCGCCCACGGTGCACCGACTGTAGAGAAGATGGTTGGAACAAGGAAATGTGGCAATTAATAGGAATGTCGGTGCTACCAGAGTGACGTCAGCACATGTGGATCGGCGTATCCTTCGACAAGCAGTGGCGGCCCCACAAGCCACTTGTACCGCCATCCTGCAACACGTGCAAGACACCCTAGATCATTCCATCTCGACCAGAACCATTTCCCGTCGATTGGTTGCTAATGGCTTGCACTCATGCCGTCCGCTAAGAAGACTGCCATTGACCCCACCGAATAGGCGCCAACGTTTGCAATGTGCCGGGCTAGATCGACGTGGATGACGGAATGGCACAGGGTCGTGTTCTCAGATGAGTCGCGTTTCTGCTTGTCCAGTGATAGTCGCCGTGTACGCGTGTGGCGTCGACGTGGAGAAAGTCCAATCCGGCAGCAATTGTGGAACGCCCCACCGTGCGACAACGTGGAATCATGGTTTGGGGCGCAATCGCGTATGATTCCAGGTCACCTTTACTTCGTATTCAGGGCACTATGACGGCCCAACGATACGTTGATGATGCGCTGCGACCGGTGACACTCCCCTACCTTCAGGGGGTACCCAATGCCCTTTATCGGCAGGATAACGCCCGACCGCACACTGCTCGCATTAGCCAACAAACTCTGCAATATGTACAGATGCTTCCCTGGCCACCGTACTCTCCTGATCTCTCACCAATCGAGCACGTCTGGGACATCATTGGACGCCGTTTGCATGCCTTGCCACAGCCGCGTTCAGAAGACGAACTGTGGCAAATGGTTGAGAGGGAATGGAGAGCCATCCCTCAGGACGCCATCCGTACTCTGATTGACTCTCTACCTAGACGTGTTTCTGCGTGCATCGCCGTCCGCGGTGGTCCTACTTGCTACTAAGCCGACGCCGTTCTCGCTCTGTATTATGACTATCATTTTGAAATAAAGATCACTTATTGTTCGTCCCTGTCTCTCTCTGTCTGCCGAGTTTCATCACTTTCTGGCCACTATTTCTTGGTGTTCCATTTTCAATGTCAAGCAGTGTACAAGAAGATAGGTCTAAAAATTTTATTACCAGCTCGAGAAATTCTAAATTTATTTTTATTCCAAGGAATAAAATTAATTATATATATAATTCTAGATAGATTAGATATTTTTTTTAAAGATAACAATATAAATTTTTTTAAAGAAGAAATTACTGAATTAAATTTTCAAGGAATAAACCTGTTACATTTTTATTATTTTATTATTAATTTAAATTTTCTTTTAATAAAAGAATAATATTTTTATTTTTATTTTCGATTATATTCTGCGAAATTAAATTAATTTTCTTTTTACTCTGTAAAAAGAAGATGATAAATTTTTTTGAGGCACGAGATTTAAAAAAAAAAAAAGTTAGGTGGTACTAAGGAGCCGGACGAGTGGGAAGAAGAATCGAGCAGACGAGACGCCTGACGTAAGGAAACACAATGGGAAGTTAGTATAAGAATTTTTTTTTATTTCTTATGGTGTCGAGCTATCTTGTAAGGCCACGATTTTCCGCCATGCATAGTGTATTCCAAACAAAGAATAAAAATTCTTTTGTTATATTTTTTTATATACATCAGTAAATTTTAAAGTAGAGTCTCGCTTGCATAAAAAATTTTAGTCTATGTGGCTTTGCAAAATATTTGTCCTTTTATTAATCCAATTTCTAGATGTGGTATCTTGGTTGAATTACCAGGTCAAATATTCCCAAAATCATTTTCTTTGTATGAAGCTTTATAATTTTTTTATTCTATAATACGTCAAAAAGAAAGAAATTTCACTAGAAATAGTCTTAAGCCTACTTAGAATTATCTACAGATGAGAAGTTTGCAAATTTGTTGGGGTAAAATAAAAACTCATATATTGGTATTTTAATGTGTGTTTGTAATAATTTCTCCTTGAAGCAAATACATATGTCTACTATAAACAAATTGCTGAAATTGCTGGTAACCGCCAGAGGTTTTGTTGGTTTAATAATTTTCTTTGAATGATTCTACTTCCCATAAAAAAAAAACATATGTCTACTATAGACAAACTATGTATGAACCTTTTGGTGTATGCTACATCTTTTTGTGTGCATATCTAAGTTTAACCCACTTTGGAGTATAATTATAAAATACTATTATTGCTGAGCTGAACCAAGTTTAAGATCGAAACAATATTACTCGTATATTGTATATATTTTTTATTTTTTGTGTGTGTTGGGGCATATTTTCACAAAACAGACCCAACAATGATGTAAACATTTTACATCATATATGTACAGTGACTCGCCAAAGTGTTTGTTGTCCAGATGGAAAATTCCCCACCGGGAAAGGCCGAGAAGATGGCCGACGATGTTCCAAAGACCAAAGCCGGGAGGACGCCCAGTTGGAGATGACACTGGCCCTTTCCAAACTGACCAACCCCCCACACAAGGACAACGACGAGGAGGACTAAGAAATGGAGAACTTGAATTAGATCTGGGCTTGTATCCCAAAACCCGCTGCAGAAAGGCCCAGAGGAGAATGTACAAAATGTACATATGTGTATTACCAATCACCTTTTATATGCAAGATGAAAGGTCCAAAATTCTATTACCATTTCAAAAATTCGAAAATTATTTTATTCTAAAGAATAAAATTAATTATATACATATTTAGATGAATTAGGTATATATTTTTTAAGATAACATTATAAAAAAATTTTTAAAGAAGAAATTACCAAATTAAATTTTCAAGGAATAAACCTGTTATATTTTTATTATTAATTTAAATTTTCTTTTAATAAAAAGAATAATATTTTTTTAAATTTTATTTTGAATATATTCTGCGAAATTAAATTAATTTTTCTTTTTACTCTGTAAGAGGATGATATTTGGCAGTTAGGAAGAAACGATCGAGCTGACGAGGTGGGGCCGGGGACGGTGCGTAGAGAAACACAATGGTAAGTTTAAAATGATTTAAAATTTTATGGTGTGGGCCTAAAAAGGCTCGTTTATAGGTTAGAAGATATATATAGTTTTAATAGGTGATATTTTTTTGGCGGTATAAATTATACTATATAATATATATAGTAAATAGAAGATTTCATTTTAGTGTATTACAAATATAAGTTAAGAAACGTTCATTAATGGAATACCTTTTGTCTTGCATATAATTTTTTTTTGCACCAAATTATAGAGTGTTAGATATAATAAAATTAGATATTATTCTTTTTTTTTAATAATTTCTTTTGTGTGTTACATCAGACCAAACATTAATTCCCATAAAGTGTACAAATATGGAGAGTGTGAGTTATTCAAAAGTGTAAAGGTGGTGGTTATATCAATATTACTGTATTAAGAAGTTTTCTTTGTTAATCCACTTTGAGGTTTATACGTGATAACATATTATAATAACGAGGTTGAAACTTGTGTAAATCAGTGTTTGTGCAGATCACCGTGGCGAGTTTAATGAGTCTAGTTTACTGAGTAATTACTCGCATAACGTATTTCGACGCGTACAAAAAAAAAAAGCGCGTTAACATGTGTTAGACATGTGTTAGCCGTGGCGGGTTTGATGAGTCTAGTTTACCGCTTAATTATTCGCATAACGTATTTCGAGAGTACTAAAAACCAATTTAACATTGGCGCCCCACGTTGGGCGCCAATGTTAAATTGGTTTTTAGTACTCGTCGAAATGCGTTATGCGAATAGTTAAGCGGTAAACTAGACTCATCAAACTCGCCACGGCTAACACATAAAAAATAAAAAATATATACAATATACGAGTAATATTGTTTCGATCTTAAACTTGGTTCAGCTCAGCAATAATAGTATTTTATAATTATACTCCAAAGTGGGTTAAACTTAGATATGCACACAAAAAGATGTAGCATACACCAAAAGGTTCATACATAGTTTGTCTATAGTAGATGATATAGGCTTAGCAAAATACGGTTATTCTTTCTAAGGATTTCTGGTTGTTTTTGTACTCACGTATGTTGTAGTTACGAGGACATCCCTTTAGATAAAAACAAATATATATTTATTTAAGGAACGACTTGTTCCATTACATATATTGTTAAGACAAGTTAGCGGTAAACAATAACAGCAAGGTTGAAGGTAGAAGTTGGAAGTTACGTCATAGTAGTGACGTCAGCATCTATGATGATTAAAGTCAAAGTCTGTGTAACAATTCCCTCCTTACTTTGGCTTTATTCCCACGATGCTGAGACTCTCCAGGTGTTTCTTCATCTGGTCTCGGGATAGGTCCTTTGTGAAGATATCCGCCTCCAGGTCCTGAGATGGCTTGTACAGAAGGCAGATGTCTCTGGATTCATAACAGTCTCTCAAGAAGTGGTACTTTCTGTTGATATGTCTACAGCGACTGCTTTGTTTAGGGCTGGAGATCCAGTTGATCAATAACTGACTGTCTGTATAGATCGCAGTTGGTTTTTCATGAAATTCCATTCTTCCAGCTCTCGTAACAGGTTTATTATCCACTTGATTTGACAGAAGCTTTCACAAGCAGCTATCATTTCCGCTTCCATTGTGGAGAGGGCGACGAGTGGTTGTTTACTACTTTTCCAGTCTATAGTTGCTTCGTTGCTATTGTTGCTACATATCCGCCGAAGGATTTTCCATCATGAGTGGTCGACCAGCTGGCATCGGTGTAGGACTTCAGGATTCCAGTCTTCCCTCTTTCAAATTTCACTCCTAGGTCAATTGTTCCTTGTAGGTATCTCATCACTCTTTTGATTGCTGTCCAGTGCATCTGTTTTGGTTGTCTGGAGTACTGTGAAAGTTTGCTAGTGATGTAAGCGATGTCGGGTCTGGTGTTAACAGCTAGAAACATTAGCATTCCAAGGGCTTCTTGGTAAGTGTGCTGATCACAATTGTCATCTTCAATATGATTGTCCAAATTGATTTCTTTGGAACCTGGTGTTGGAACTTCCTTACAATTTTCCATTCCATATTTCTGCAATATTTGTTGTACATAGTGGCTTTGCTGTAGCGAAATTCCCTCCTTGTCTTGTATGATCTTGATTCCCAAAAACATGCCTTTACATGTTACATCCTTTATTTCCAGGTGATGTCTCAATTTATTGATGAATCTGTTTGAGGTATCTTCAGAATCTGAGACAGTGATAAAGTCGTCAACATATATCCCTACATAGAAGTATTTGTCTTCATTCTTCCATTTAAATAGGCAAGGATCAGATTTAAGTTTTTCCAGTCCACAGTCATGAAGTACTTGACTGAATTTCTCATACCACGATCTTCCGGATTGAGGTAGACCGTAAATACTTTTGTTGAGTTTGCAAACTTTGTTTCTGTCTTGGACAAATCCAGCAGGTTGTTCCATGAATATTGTATTTTCAATGTTTCCATTTAGATAGGCTGCTTTCACATCAAATAGTTTAATGACTGAATCTTTTGTTGCTGCCATTGACAAAATAGTCCTGAGGGTGGCATTTTTAATTACAGGGCTGAAACTTTCGTTGTAATCTCTTCCTGGGATTTGGTTGTATCCCATTGCAACAAGTCTAGCTTTGTAAGTTTTGTTTTCGTTTTTTTGGTCTTTAGATATTTTGAACACCCATTTACTTTTGACAACTTTAGCGTTTACAGGTCTAGGTACCAGTTCCCATACTTGATGCGAGTACATGTTCTGTATTTCCTCAAGCATTGCGTTCTCCCAATGTTTCTTGTCTTCGCATGCGATGGCTTCTTCATAGTCTTTCGGAATGGTTTCATTCGTAGTAGCCAAAACGTAGTCATCGAATCTTTTAGGTATTGTTCGAGTTCTTTGTGGTCTGTCTGATTCACTTGACTCTGTCTGTCTGTTGATCATGGTATCTGGTGCTGGCTCTTCAATATCAACATCTGATAGAACATGATTGTTCAGTTGTTCATCCTCCTGAATGAAGAAATATGTGTCAGTGTCCGTATTATTATCATTTTGTTTTTCTTCCGAGATGACATTATTGTTCTCTCTGAAGTGAATGTCTGCGGTTTCAAGAATGACTCTCGCTGTGATATCAAATACTCGATAAGCTCTTCTGCATCTTGAATAGCCTACAAATATTCCTCTCTTAGATTTAGCTTCTAGTTTGTGTCTTTGATGATTCTCGAGTTTATAGAAGACTTCACAACCAAATCTCATGATGTGAGAGACGGATGGCTTTTTACCTTTCCATTTTTCCATAGGGGTAGTGTCTGGGTCATTAGTTGTGGGAGTTAGATTGTACAGATATGCAGCTGTATTCACAGCTTCTGCCCAGAAGTGTAGGGGTAATTGGGAGTCTGCCAGAAGTGTTCGGCCTTTGTCTAATAGTGTTCTGTTAGCTCTTTCAACTCTCCCATTGCTTCTTGGGGTGTACGGTGTAGTTAGTTCATGTTTAATTTCTTTGGATTCTATGAAGGTTTCAAGGTTTTTATTGATAAATTCTGTTCCGTTATCTGTTCTAAGTCGTTTTAGTTTTGAGTTTAGCTCGTTTTCTCTCTTTACAATAAACTTCTTCAAAACTTCTGCTGCTGAGAGTTAATCTTTGAGAAATTCTACAAATATTCTCCTAGAGAATCCATCTACGATGGTCAAAAAATATTTACTTCCGCCCAAGGAGTTTATTCTCATTGGACCACAGAGATCGACATAAATGGCTTCAAAGGGGTAGCTTTCCTGATTGCCATCTGTGTGAACATAGGGTACTTTGGTCATTTTTCCCAAGGAGCAAGCATCACATTGATCAAGGGTACCATTTATAGAGTTCAAGCCTTTTAGAAGATTGTTCTTCAAAATCAGGTCTAGTTTGTTGTCACTAGGATGTCCTAACCTTCTGTGCCATGCAGTCCTAGAATTGTCCTTTGAAATCAAGCAATGTTCATTTGGAACATGAGTTGTTTCAGGTAAACGTGATAGGTTCAATGTGTACATGTTACCATCAAAGTTTCCTGTTCCTATTAGCTTGTCATCAGAAGAGTATATGTATGCTCCTTCAGAATTCAAAAGAACAGAGTTCCCTCTTCTTACTACGCTTGGAATGGACATTAGATTTCCTTTCAGGTGTGGTACATGGAGGACATTATGCAGGGTTACAGCGTTGTTAAGTTTGTCCTTACCTTGTACAGTAGCTTGGATTAATCCTGATGAGGCAGATTCGATGTGTCTCCCTTCTTCCGCCACTTGTATGCTTCTTCTCTCCTCCGTCTTATGCTCGATCCAATCACCATGGGAAGTCATGTGGCTTGTGCACGCAGAATCAATTATCCACACGTCCTGAGTCGTCAGGTGTTCCTCCCTTGTGCTTGCATGTAGTGCGTATTCTGAAGTGGAGTCTCTTCGTTGGGATGGTTCCTCCGTTCGTTCTTGGATTGCTGATCTGGCCGTGTCTTTGTTTTGTTTTGGTCCTTTATGGTAGTTCCTTGTACTGGCCATGTTATTTTTGTTTGTTGTATTCTTTTGATTTCCTTTGTTGTCAGGGTTGAACCAACAGTCTTTCTTGAAATGTCCTTTTCTTTTGCAAATGTAGCATGACTTTTCTTTGAATTGGTTGCCTGATGATCTGAATGCATTTTCATGATTTTTGCTTCTGTCCTGTCTTTTCTTCTCGAAATCCAGTAGAGTTTGTCTCAAGTCTGGTAAGGAGATTTCTCTGTTTATTGACA
Source organism: Cordylochernes scorpioides (assembly GCA_030710605.1). Classification (NCBI taxonomy): domain Eukaryota; kingdom Metazoa; phylum Arthropoda; class Arachnida; order Pseudoscorpiones; family Chernetidae; genus Cordylochernes; species Cordylochernes scorpioides. Next base: position 104,358,536 of record CP092869.1, on the reverse strand, counting down.
GTGCTGCTGCGATCGTGTCAAAGTTAGGTGTGAGTCCTTCAACAATGTATCATACAAGTTCTCTTTCTGTTACAGTCTTTCCTAGCTGGGTGATCTCTTGTGCCAGTTTCTGTGCTCGTACAATATACATGTTAACATTTTCATTTGGGTTCAATTTTAGTCTGGCTAGATCCAACATTAGGTATATCCTTTTATTTTCTAGAGATCCTTCAAACCTTTTCTTTATGTCGTACCAAATTCTTTTGGCCCTTTTATCGCCTCGAAAGATGATTGTTAAGTCATCCGAAAGTGACAATATTATTAGGCTGTATGCTTCCCGATTCTTTTTTCTTCCAAATATCATATTCTAGTTTATTTTTTGTAAAGTCTGGCTCGTCATTAACAATTACGTCCTCGAAGAGATCTTTTGAATCTAGAATTGCTTCCATTTTCATGGACCACGTGGTATAGTTGTTTTCTGTTAACTGTTCGATTTTTGCTAAGTTATATGTATCCATTTTCATTCAACTTTTTATTTCTAAATTGGCGGTTAGTCCAATTATTTAATTTCTTTTTGATTTAAATGGATCAATTGGCGGTTAGTCCAATTCGCGCGCCCAAACAACGCACTGCTACCAAATTGATATAGGCTTAGCAAAATACGGTTATTCTTTCTAAGGATTTCTGGTTGTTTTTGTACTCACGTATGTTGTAGTTACGAGGACATCCCTTTAGATAAAAACAAATATATATTTATTTAAGGAACGACTTGTTCCATTACATATATTGTTAAGACAAGTTAGCGGTAAACAATAACAGCAAGGTTGAAGGTAGAAGTTGGAAGTTACGTCATAGTAGTGACGTCAGCATCTATGATGATTAAAGTCAAAGTCTGTGTAACAGTAGACATATGTTTTTTTTTTTTTAATGGGAAGTAGAATCATTCAAAGAAAATTATTAAACCAACAAAACCTCTGGCGGTTACCAGCAATTTCAACAATTTGTTTATAGTAGACATATGTATTTGCTTCAAAGAGAAATTATTACAAACACACATTAAAATACCAATATATGAGTTTTTATTTTACCCCCAACAAATTTACAAACTTCTCATCTGTAGATAATTCTAAGTAGGCTTAAGACTATTTCTAGTGAAATTTCTTTCTTTTTGACGTATTATAGAATAAAAAAATTATAAAGCTTCATACAAAGAAAATGATTTTGGGAATATTTGACCTGGTAATTCAACCAAGATACCACATCTAGAAATTGGATTAATAAAAGGACAAATATTTTGCAAAGCCACATAGACTAACATTTTTTATGCAAGCGAGACTACTTTAAAATTTACTGATGTATATAAAAAAATATAACAAAAGAATTTTTATTCTTTGTTTGGAATACACTATGCCTGGCGGAAAATCGTGGGCTTACAAGATAGCTCGACACCATAAGAAATAAAAAAATTCTTATACTAACTTACCATTGTGTTTCCTTACCGTCCGCTCCTTAGTACCAACTAACTTCTTTTTAAAAAAATCACGTGCCTCAAAAAAATTTATCATCTTCTTTTTACAGAGTAAAAAGAAAATTAATTTAATTTCGCAGAATATAATCGAAAATAAAAATAAAAATATTATTTGACACGAAAATAGGTATTTTTTAGGCCAACCGACGCTGACGACAACACTGGCCAGCTGACCCCCGCGCTTGCGCGAGCAAGAACAAAGACTTAGCCTAAAACTTCCGGTAAAACAAGGCTGCTTTTCGACTTAACGTTTGGTTTGACGGGCCAGAAAAGGAACTATCCCTTCATAAATTTTAATAATTGCTTTTTGAATAACATTTGTATTGATATTAATTTGTGTGATTTTTTAAATAAATATTTCTATCAATAAGTATTAATTCTTCATCACTGTTTACTAACTTAGGCTTCGTCATCCAACGTTGTGACACATCTACTGATCCCTGCAACAAAGGTATTGATTTACCAATTTATAATTTTCAAATCAGTTTCCAGCATTACTGTAAAGCTAGGAACGTTTAGTTCAGGTTAAGCCATCGGGACCTTGTATTGTCTTTCCTTTTTTTCAATCTAAGACAAAGACAACATTTTGGCGCAGTCGACAGGATAAAGATTGAAGAATTACTGATTACACAAAGGTGCAACTGTGAACCAGTGATTACTTCTCAGGATGGCTGACCAACCAGTTAGTAGTGCTGAACTGAAAAGCTTAGGACGCCAGTGCGTGCAATGTTCACCAAGGCGTTCAATGAGCTCGAAACAGAGATCAAGAAGAAGGAAGTCAAGAAAGCAGATGTAGAGAAAATCCTCCGCCGACTCCAGACCCCACCATGAAAAGCTTTAATATTGAACATGAGGATGGAAGAAGCTCTGCTACGAGAATCAGCGTCTGAAGACATTTTCACTGCTGAGTACGAATCCGTTTGTGAGTACGAAGATAATTTCAGTAACATTATGACTGATTACGA
>CP092869.1:104324534-104355964 GCA_030710605.1 Cordylochernes scorpioides | reverse complement strand
TTACTAGGAAGGCATACACAACACAATTAAGTTTGAATTTTATTATCTTCAAATTGATCAGAGAAATCTACGCAACGCTCAGTTTGAAAAATTTTATATTTTAAAAGTTCATTATAATGACTTCTTGTCTAAATTCTTTTCAACTAAAAAATGAGGGAAAATGTTACCAGAGCCTTTCACAGCGAAGTGACTAAAAAACAAAGATCAAGTTTCCCACGTCGAGCGGGCGGAGTCAGCAGTGCCATTTTAATGGAATGACTAGCAAAGAGTGCCACATTGAAAGGATTTAATTTTATAGCACGTGGACTAAAGTCGCTTCCCGCACCCACAGAATCAATCTTTGAAGCAACTGTCATTGCCTCCCACACCCAAAGGGTTAAAAAGCAAGATAAGTTTCAGTGATCCAAGTAATAATGCACAATTTGGATTATAGATTATAAGCACAAGGTAATAAGATTGCCTCTTACCTTCTCCTTTTACCTTGCTGCCATTCCCTCTTTGTTACTATCGGCCTGATCAAACTGCTTCTTGACACAATAAACAGTGATTTTGGGCAACTTAAGAAAGTTCACTTTCTCTTTGGGGCTCCTTCCGGCGTGCAGAGCAACGATGATGACTGATTGATTTTAAATTCTTGATTATTGTTGATCACACATGTACTGTTACATTTTAAACTCCGCCCTTGCCGATCCCAAGCCCGGATGAAAAAGGAGGAGGGGGAGCAATAACAATCTCACTAAAAAACCTGGGCTCAGCTGGCCCAGCTGATAGTACCCTGTAAGGTCTCCTAATCCAGGGATACAGGATGAGCAGCGTTTGTACTCCATGTTAGGAGCTGCTGCACATGGCGTCTGTTCCTCATGTCAGAGGCGGCCATTTCTTTCGGAGCTAAGTCGGCCTGCCACTGAGTAGTGCTTCCAGTCTTAATTACAAAGGCAGACGCATTCTACTTCACCCAGTATGGAGATAAAGAAGAAGAAGAAATGAATATGGTAATAGAATTTTAAAAAGCAGGTTTTTATTAAAAAGTAGTATTTGTCTTATTCCCAATATACCTGATACACCCTGTAAAACAATAATTACTCAAGGTCATTACCAGTACCAACGTTGTTACCGAAACATCAAACACTAATTTTTTTATTTGGATTTGGTCTTATTACCTTGAGTCATCCAAGTAATTATTTGTTTTACAGGGTGTATCAGGTAAATTGGGAATAACTTTGGCCTTTCATAAGACAAATACTACTTTTTAATAAAAACCTGCTTTTTAAAATTCTATTACCATATTCATTTAAAATGTAACAGTACATTTGTGATATATCAACAATAATCGAGAATTTGAAAATCAATCAGTCATCATCGTTGCTCTGCACGCCGGAAGGAGCCCCAAAGAGAAAGTGAACTTTCTTAAGTTGCCCAAAATCACTGTTTATTGTGTCAAGAAGCAGTTTGATGAGGCCGATAGCAACAAATAGGGAATGGCAGCAAGGTAAGAGGAGAATGACAAAATTGATGGAAACCCTGGAAAGAGCATGAGGGCCATAGGCAAAGAAATAGACGTAGGCTCTATGATAATTGTCAGAACTATCCATGAGTCCTAGCTGACTGAGAATATGATGGATAGCAGAAAGGCTGCCCTCCTCAACAACCTGAAACCCTTGTGGCATGCTGAGGTTGTTCTTTGATGAAAAGAACTTTGACCAAAAAGTAAATACCAGGAAAGACTCCTGCCTCTGTGATGGTCCTTGGCATTATCAGCAGTGGTGATGATTTTGGAGAAGGGCCTTAGGATGAACGCTGACACCTACATCAATGTCATGGAGACTTGTGAATGGACATGGTGGGACTCAGCTCCAGCCTACAAAGATACAACTGCGGCTGACACTTTACATCCCCAGTCACTTGAGTCCTGATATTGGCCCCCTAACTCTCCCGTCTGCAACCCCCTCAACTATGAATGGGGCGTTGTTGAGAGAGATGTCAACAAAGCTCCCACAACACCATCCAGTTTGTCAAGAAAGTGGTTCCGCAATTGCCTCGAGATTGTTATACCCAATAATAGAAACTACATTGAAGAAATTTAGGCAAAGTCAGACTTTCACCAAAGTGTGCCTGGATCATGGTGCCATGATCAATGAAAGCTGCACCCCATTCTATGAGATCAGATGTTGATTTGCATGCTACATCGCCTGTCGCGCAGAATAAACAGGGGCGCGTTCAGGACTTAGGTAGAGGGTTCTGTCGGATAAGTATAATAGCAATGAGCAAAGCAATGACATCTATACATATAAAATGAAAGGATTTAAAAGCACGAATGTTTCTTTTATACATAATACAAACTTCTACTGTCCTTACTGCAATGAAAAATATATTGGGAGGGCTTGGCTCATCAGTGGTGAACCCTCCCAGCCATTTCACCAATTTAATCCACCAGACCGCTTCTCAGAGCTCTAATACTGTATTGGACGATTTTGCTTATATACGCAGCACTGAAGAGTGGAATCTCAGAAATGGTTTTCAAGAAAACTATGGACATAAGCTTTGAATGTAATTCTACTGTCCTATAAGCTTATGTCCATAGTTTTCTTGAAAACCATTTCTGAGATTCCACCCTTCAGTGCTGCGTATATAAGCAAAATCATCCAATACAGTATTAGAGCTCTGAGAAGCGGTCTGGTGGATTAAATTGGCGAAACGGCTGGGAGGGTTCACCACTGATGAGCCAAGCCCTCCCAATATATTTTTTCATCACAGTAAGGGCAGTAGAAGTTTGTATTATGTATAAAAGAAACATTCGTGCTTTTAAATCCTTTCATTTTATAAGTATAATAGTCTCCACAAACTTCAAACTTTGCAGCTTCCAAGCAATTGAGCATTTTGCAGTGCAACATAAATGGAATGTGCTCAACAGCAACAAAAATAAAATTAGAAGAAATAATGGAAATAGCTGAAAAACAAAATGTACAAATTATAGCCCTACAGGAAACCAAATTAAATGAAAAATACAAGCTCAAATATAAAAACTACAATATCCTCAGAAAAGATAGAAATAAAGAAGGGGGTGGCCTAGCATCTTTAATCAAGAATTTGTACTATGAGGACATAGCCATTAATATTCCAAATACATCAGACCTCGAAGTCCAAGGTATCAAAGTCTACCTCAATCAAAACAAAACCATCAACATATGTATCACCCTCCAAACAATAAACTCAGTGACGAAGGAACCATGTCTCATTTCTTAAAAGCAACACTATTATTGTAGATGACATCAAGTATGGGTATGCCAAACACAAGAGACAAAATACTATCCACCATTCTAGACGACAATGTGTTTAAATGATGGGAATCCTGCCCACACCATTCCTATAGTCCCCACACATTTTCCACAAATACAAAATATTACAAAGTATTGGAAGTGATCATTTGCCTATTTTGATAGAAATTAGCACCAAGACCAAAACCAGCTCAATTAAAGAAAAATTATGGAACTTCAAAAAGGCTAATTGGAATCTTTACCAGCAAAATACCATAGAAGACTTCGGAATAGCACCCGCTAGAATAAAAGATCTAGAACAAAATTGGGTATTTTTCAAAAACACCAATATTAAAGTTTCAATACCAAGTGGTAATATTAAGAAATGGATTCCAAATTATACACACCAGACAAAAGATATTCAAACACTTATAAGTAAAAGAAATGAACTACCAAAAAAGTGCCACAAAACCAAATAAATTGTAGAACTGAAAGGAACATTGTGAATGCAAAAATAAAAAGATTATACGTAAATATGAAACAGAAAAATGAAAACTTGTGAAAACCTGAACCAAAGAAACCCAAATACAAAACTGACATTTGGCAAAACAAATTGACAGAGCCCAGACACAAACTGAAAAGACAAATATGAATAAGAATACAGATGGTACCACAGCAACTAATGACAAAAATGCTGCTAATCTTTTAGGTAATTCACATCAAATAAGTAGTAAAATCAAATTTGAAATAAAAGATAAGAAAGTTGAAAAAAGGGCTGAAAGTTTATTCATGACTTTAAAAATGTCACTAGCACTCATAATATTTTCCATGAAAAAAATCAATATGAAAGAGTTAGATTATGCATTAGAAAACATTAACCTAAACAAGACTCCTGGGCCAGATGGAATCCATGGCCAAATGATATCAAACTTGGGCAAAAATGGCAAAGAAAGACTTCTTGATATTTTCAATAACTCCTAGAAAACTAGAAAATTGCCCTCAAGACTGGAAAACTGCAACAATAATTCCTATTAAAAACTTGACCAATCTGCTGATGACCCCAAAAACTACCGGCCTATCTCCCTCACAAGTATTTTTTGCAAATTAATGGAAAAAATAATACTCAGACGACTCACCTACCACCTCGACACAAGAAATCTCTTACCAGAAGAACAATATGGATTTAGGAAAGGACATAAATTTCAGGAAGAGAGTGGGGAGCCGATGCAACCACACTAAAATTAAGTCTTCAGATCAGAACTTATAGCCATCTATGAATTCTTAAAATCCATCAGAAATACTAATTATCAAGATATACGGATTCTTACTGATAGTAGAAGTGCCATACAACACTTGAGTCACACAGGAGAACTTAGAGACAAAGTAAGTAGGAACATAATTGGTTATCTCCAAAAACTCTCAAAAATTCACCTTCAATGGATACCCTCACATGTTGGCATTGAAGGTAATGAAGCTGCTGATGTGCTAGCGAAAAAAGGCACAAAAGAAACCTTTCCACAGAAAAATAAACTTACTTTTAAAGAAACAGACAGTAGCCAAAACAAAAATAAATAAGAACTGGAGGATCCCACCTAAGCACAGTTGGTACAGTGGAGTGAACCCAGCTCTGAACCTCAGAAATAGACAGCACCAAACAACACTAACAAGATTTAGAACATCTCAAGCCATTGAAGATAGAAAATAACAAAATCTACCCCACTTGCCCAGCTTGGCACCTGCAGCTCCGGAACACATTTTGGCTTGCATTAGATGAACTAAATGGGACTTTTGGGAGAGGCTGCTGCTTATCATAAAACGGCTTGAGGAGCATGAACTCATAGAATTTGTGTAATATTTGCACAAGGGGATAAGAAACAACAACAACATAATGCTAATTATACAATTTGCACTATTTTTACAAACAAAATTACTACACAGTTCCATCCAAATTTTATAGTTACTCAATTTGTCATATCACACGGCCAGAAATACTTACATAAAAGAGGTCTATCATAAACACCAAATTGTTCCTGTGGAGAAACTGAACAAACTTCACCTTATCCACAACTGTCTGAACTTTAGAGAAGCGAGACATTGATTGTTCCCTGATCTAAATGATTTAACTCTCTTACATCTTTGTCTATATAAATTTATGAACTCGGTTGATTAAGACATGTAAATAAATAATTCTAAGTTTTTATTTATTTGTTTTTGCTGTAATAGGCGCAAATATTTCAATACAGCGCCGGGTTGATTAATAAATGTTCTTCATCATAAATATTCAAAATTCAATATCTTCATTTCACATACTATATGAACCATGCTATGAAAACTTTATTTATATACAACACACAAATGATCATTGTGGTATAATCACAGGTTCAAATTTTACAGTGGGATGGCACAAATGTAAGCTGGAGAGATGCCTCTTTAAAATGATAAGAAAATTTGATAGGTAGTTTGATTGATTGAAGACAGGTGAGGACCAAGTGAAGAGACTTGTTGACCCAGTACACCAGTCTAATACTTGGTGTGTGTGGTTTAATAATTTGCACATTTTGCCTCCAATAAACACAACTAGTAGTTGGTCAGTGAAGTTTGTTTGGAGTGAGTGTGGCAACATAAGGATGAGAGCATACAATTTTTCGACCGCTACAACCCAGGTTCGATTCCCGCATTGGGCACTTTTTTCAGATTAAAAAAAAAAAAAAAAAATGCTCCAATGGCCCCTGATTCTTGCAAAAGTCCAACCAACCCGCCAGCAAGTGCAAGTAACCAAACAGGGCTCTGGCACATTTGAAAGTGCAAAGTCAAACTGCTTTTTCACATGTGTAGACATGTAGTGCACTTAAGAGTAAAAGCAGTCGCCTACTTCTACCCACCATGATACCATGGCCTGTACCACGTGTACTAGGGATAAACAAAAAAACAAAAAAAGAGCATAAAAATAAACCCCAGTCTGGATTGGAATGTTTGGTTGCTGTCCAGCAGACTGATGGTTAATTCTGGCAAATACTTGGCTCAACAAACACCCAGCTGTCTCAAATATACTCACCAGTCTCACTTATGAGGACGGGGAGTTCCCGGGATCCTGGGTGGATCCTGCGGTACACCCGGCAGTTACTTCATGATGGGCTCTGGAAATGTGGTTGGCAACATTCTTTGAAAGTTTGAGTCAAAAGGAAATCCATCAAATAAGTTTATATCAAAGTTTATCAATTTATATATTTGCTCCCTCTTTATCAATTTATTGCACAGTAAACTTAATTTACAAATTCTTGTAGATCACATTAAAGCAATTTGTCATTGGTAAAAAAAAAAAATTAATGATAATATTATATTAAAAATTAAAATTGAAAATAATAAGAAAATAATTTTTTAAAATGAAAATTAAAGGCTTTTGTAAAATTAGTAATGCGGTATTTTATATAATGTATTTTAAAACAAAATGTAAGTAAATAAAAAGTAGAAACAAATGAAGTTGACTGCAATTATTAGAAAAAAAAAATTAGGTTAAAAGAGACACATAAGGTTCGGGGATTTCTTCCTATCTATTCACACTAGCCTTCATTGATGCCTCCAGGAACTTCCTCTGATGTGAGTTACCCCTGTAGATAGTGGAAATATTTTCCCAATCTGGCTGATGTCCCAATTGAAGACCATGCTCCACCATGGCAAACCTTTCCTTTGCATACTTCCAAGAAGATTTGTGTTCTATGAGTCTGGTCCCATGGAAACGACCCATCTCTCCAATGTAGGATACATTGCAGCTTCTTACATGGGATCCTATACACAACGTCCTTTGTGTTCTCTATCTCCTCCTTTGTTTTGTAATTGTATTTCAGACTATAGTCTTTAAAGTTGGTGCATTTTAAAAAACAGTGGTTATTCCGGAATATTTTAATATATGAGCTATTTTCTCAGCTCCTGCTCTATATCGCATTATACATTTATTTTTCAAATCTTTTTTACTATGAATACTGTAAATTTTATATGAATGTTTATTGATAAATTCCTTTGTATATCCATTCGATATTAATTCTTCTTGGATGGTATTTAATTCTTTATATTTAAGTTTATCAGTGGAGCAATGTGTGATGGCTCGCTTGGTGAGAGTTACTAGGGAAATTTTATGGGAGACTAGCGAACCCGGCCACGCGTTGCTGTGGCTAAATTGTAATATGTTAAATTAACATTAGACTAAACTACTCAGTACAGTAAAGTTAATATTCACTTATAAAGATAAAAATGTTTTAGCCGATCTAAAGCCCTACGGGATTGAGAATGGAACGTTACGTTAAAATTTGAAAGTGATTTTTATATATATAGATAATATAGCCCTTCATTGTAATCATTGATTATAATCACTGCATTAATAAATGTCAGTGAACTCGTTTATATGTATTGTTTTTTGTTTTCGAGATATTCTAATAGAACGTTCTCACATTTTCTGTAAAATAATTATATATGCACAAACACAGAATATAATCACTATGTCCTAATTTCGCTATAATTATTGTTATAAATATTATTCTAAAATAATTCGCCAGAAATCGTCCTGATAGTATACTAAACAACTTCCCAAAGTTGCATGGCAAACATCTAAAATAAAATAATACTTTTAATACTTTGCTACAATATTAAAAAGAGGGGTGCTTAGGTGTTTAAAATGTAAAATGTGCTCTAAATAGTATTACATAGAGCCTTCATAACAAACATATTTAAAATAAACCAATCAAAATATAATAATGCTGTAAAAACAGACCTTGCTACAATAATATAAAAGAAACGAAAATAAAAAAGACACCCACGCTGAGCCTCGAACCTCGGTTTGTTACAAATATTATTAAAAAATTGTTTATGTTAATTTTTATTTTAAAAAGCCTACATTTTAAATAAAATAATATTTTTAATAATTTGCTACAATAATATAAAAGAAATGAAAAAAAAAAACACCCACGCTGAGCCTCGAACCTAGGTTGCGGGGGTACGAAGCTGTGTACCTAACCTATAGGCTAAGCTTGACGTTACAAATAAGCTCATGCGAGGCTATTTTAGGCCATACGTCTGCCGCAAGGGGGCGCTGATTGCGAGTGAATTTACGTTTTATTGTAAATAAAAATGTAACGAAAGGTTATTTCTCAAGAGTAATTAGCCAGAAACCATCCCGGTAGTATACTAAACATCTTCCCAAAGTTTCATCACGATTGGTTGAGCGATGCAGAAGATTATCACTGACGAACGGACGGACGGACCAACAAACATCCATTTTTATATATATAGATAGGACTAAAAGAGTTGGCATGGAGGTATACTGGTGAGTTGCTAGGTTTTCTAAAAACAGTTGTTTGAAGATAATTTAATTTATTTTCGAAAATTATACCTAAAAAGGGTAGGAAGCCATTAGACTCCATTTCAGCTGTGAATTTTAAAAGGGGGTGAAAGTCATTTAAAAATGGTATTCTCAATGTAGCCACTATAGCCATCACGTCATCTTGCCCACAGTGGCGGTATTGAATCTTTCATTTACCAGGGTGTCAAGACAGTTTAAGACGAGATCAGCTAAGAATGGAGAGAAGGAACTTCCCATTGGAATACCATTGACTTGCTGGTATATGTTGTTATTGAAACAGAAATATGAAAATTCTATACAGATATCAATAGGATTGTATTGAAGGTAATTCTAGATTGAAATCTGTTAAGGCTTCAATCTAGAATTGGGTAGGTTTCTATCATATCATTAGGTTTCAATCTAGCTTTCAGGCTGTTGGCCCTCATCAGAGTGGTGCAAGCTGTATCTCAATGACTAAAAATGCTGGTCTTTGAGGCTTCATGAAAATAAAGAAATTCAAGGCCGCGCTAAACTTTATGAAGAAATGTTACAAAAGTGAAATTGTACTGGGATCAGGTTGATGAATTAAGGGAAAGGTATAACTTGCCGGTCCCAAGCCCGGATGGAGGGGGAGCAGTAACAAGCTCGCTAAAAAACCTGGGCTCAGCTGGCCTGGCTGATAGTACCCTGTAAGGGCTCCTAATCCAGGGATACAGGATGAGCAGCGTTTGTACTCCATGTTAGGAGCGGCTGCACATGGCGTCTGTTCCTCATGTCAGAAGCGGCCATTTCTTTTGGAGCTAAGTCAGTGGCCTGCCAGTGCTCCCAGTCTTAATGACATTCTACTTCACCTAATCTCATGAAGAAGGTATTAACTAATTAGGTAACTAGAATCAACCCCAGCACAGTTTTGTAACATTTCTTCATAAAGTTTAGCTCACTTACGGCCTTGAATTCCTTTATTTTACAGGAAGCCTCAAAGACCAGCTTTTTTGGTTGTTGCGGTACAGCTTGCACCACTCTGATGAGGGCCAACAGCCTGAAAGGCGTACGTGGTTAGCTCTTTTTTATTAATAAAAAAGGGTATTTGGCCAATTCTAAAATAGTTAAAAATCAAAGATTAGTTGATATTTATTCTGACAGATGGCGCAAGCTATCAGCAACTCTTAGTTGCTCGATCAGATGATGTCTTGAAGAAAGCTTTGTTGTCAGCTAACTACTATATGTCACACACAGCTAGTGATGTAATTCAAGTTAATTAGTCATTATATTCCAAACCAACAAGTATTTATTCTGCCCAAGTCATTAAACAAAACGGGAGCAACCATCTAATTCAAAAGGTTTCTTTCAGGAAATATCTTCCAAATATTAAGCTGTATATTTTTGTTAAATTCATAACATAATAATAATAAAAGTAATCAAACAAGAGAGAAAGTTCATTGGGAAGATGTGCTACGAGTCCAATATTTCCCCAAATAAAAAGGTTTGGGAGTCAAAGAAGATGGGGGAACACAATAAAGATCAATAATTTCATTTCCAAAAAAGCAGAACAACTTCAATGTCACATTAATCTAATGATCCAAATCTAAATCCAAATTGTAAATTTCAGTTGAATTCAGGAGACATTTCAAAGTATTCAGGAAAATAAAGCAACAACACATGTTCTACAGTGGTGCAACACTGTTATTTGAATCACTCTCTGCATATATTATAAGGATCAACCATGTCAACATCCCTGACGTCATTAAAAACTTGAATGGAAACTTAGCAAAGTTTATCGTAAAGATAGAGGCTGCCGGCATTCATAGTTCTTAAAATTAAAGATACTTCGGCCAGTAAATCTTTTTATTATCTCAACAAAAAATCTTTTTACCCTCATCAGGAGCGAACAAAAATTAAAACTTTTGGCAAAGCGTTAAAAAATATTCTCTTAAAGATTTACTGGTGGAAGTATTAAGAATTAGCAAAGTTTGCCAAAGAAGTGGTATAGAGGAGGCCTTACTACTCTAGTCCAGGATACTTGCCAAACAATGAATCAAGAAAGCCAAGGTGAAGCCTGAAATACAAATGTGTTGTCTGGCTTTACTTGATTTAATGTATTGGCCAATGACTGGGCAAAAAATCATTTAGTTGATATCCATCCAATAAAACATTCATTAACAACACTGGGTGTAACTTACCAACAAAGGTAAAACCAGTGTTGCCAAGCTGGTACTGCAGAGTGGAGAGGTGGTCCCGGGTGATGGAAACCACAGAGGCAGTCCGGGTGAGGTGGAGTCTCAGAGTGACCATGCTGGACCAGAGAGGTCCGGGCTGCAGTCCAGCTGCGCGGACAGTGGCCACCAGTGGGAGACTGTAGGTGTGAAGCAGGCGACGGAGTGCCCTGGCAAGAGAACTCAAGTCAGGGCAGTGGAGAGCCGTGAGACTGTCGAGGACCAGCAGCTGCGTGGGACTTGCGAGCAGAGGCTCAAGTGCTGGTAGTGTGGCAAGCAGCTGGGAGAGCGAGGCACAGCGAGAGACATACAGGCGAGCCAGGGCAGGCTGGAGTTCTTCTGGGGACTTGAGCCGCCGCTGTAGCATGGCCAGCAGCCGCGGCAAGCAGAAGTTACGGTCCAGGTCCAATACCACGGCTCCCCCGCCTCGTTCCAGACAGCCTGCCACCAGGTGCAGCACCAGCTGGGACTTGCCGCTGCCAGCCTCCCCTCCCACCTCCACCACAGCTCCGGGCCCCAGGTGGCCCAGCGGCCCCAGCTCCAGGCCACATGGCTCCTGGCCCAGGCTGGCCAGCACCTGCCACACAACTCTGCCACCAACAGCCACCAAGAAAAGATATTAAGGTCTCTCACGTGAGGTTCTAACCTATATCAAGGCCAGCCAAGTGAATGAAACCCAAGCAGCTAATTAATTCTTTCTCTAGGGTAAATTTTAAAAAGTAATAATTTCTTCGACCATTTTGAAAATATGAAACATCACATATGCATTAAAAAATATATTTTTTTATAAGTGCAGTCTGCTAACTTTATAACAGCCTTCCCAAGAAACCACACAAATTGTGTGGATCATCATTTCTGTCATCACTCAAAGTCTAAAATAATGATTTTTATATTGATGAAATATTAGGTGACCACACCAATGCCTCTACAATTCTATTGCTTTGTCTTCAATGAAATCTCTTTCATAATCTTGTCGAATCTCTAGTTCAACTTTCATAAATAGACTTTTGTATCAAACATTACCCACCACATATCTTTTGGGGCTCTGTGGGCACTTCCCTGTCTTATGTTGAATTGTGAAGATACCAGTTAGGGACTGGTTTTGTTCAAAGTTTGTTTTGATGATAGTTTGGTTTTGGATGACATTGGTCAATCAGTGGTGATATGGATTGATGGTCTCCAAAGTCAAATGGTTGTTTGGGGGCTCAAGTTGGAAAATAATTTGTCTGAATCTGGGTTGAACTACACACCAGCATAATAATTTGTGACTTCTTTGAAGGTTGGATTGCTCAGTGGTTTATCAGAGAATATTTTGAAAGCCTACAAAACTGCATGTTGACAAGACCATTGAATGATGCTCGAGTAGAATTGACCCTCGGCCAAAATTCCCCAAACGCATCCAGTGCCCTGTTTATAAAATATTGTGTGGCCTCTCGTGGGTTGAATTTAAAGTTGCTAGCTGGAAACCCAAATATGTGTAAACCAAGCTGTTCAAACCATAACTTTTGATTTATTCTGGTTTAAAGTTGAGGAATTTTGTTCAAAATGGTTTTTGAGTATACTCTTAATACTTCTAATACAATCCATTCTGTCTCTAACCTAGTAATCGACCCAAACATGAATATCTATAAGAAAATAAGACCTAATCCAAATAAATTAATAATGTGTGATGTTTCAGTAACAGCTTTGTTACCATCATCGGACAAAAGAATAATTGAGAAAAAATATCACAGCATGTTCTTAAATAGTACTTTTATCAAGTGTGCAAACAAGAAAGCAGATAAGAAAAAATAGTTTTCTAAGAAAACCTAAAATATTATTCTTAGTGTTCGTGGCTTGAATGTTCAGTAAAAGATACTAAGAAGCACTTTGCCACTTGTCTTGAATTGTTTTATTGTCTTTGGTTTTAGAGTTATATGTAGCTACCACATGAATTTAGAATACATGAAATTGACTTAGATTTTGATACTAGTGGTAGAGAGAGAGAGAAAAGAAAAAAAGCTATTAATTAACCAAACTAGAAATTTACATACATGTTGATTGCTTTAAAATTTACATATTAAAGATTTATATTGTACAATTGAATTTAGACATACTCCCCCGGCTGGGAAGAGATGACCAGAAAATAAAAAATAAAAAAAATAAATAAAAATAAAAAAAGAGTTCCAATAGTATAGATGCTGGACTAATTGATTCCGACTATGTAGCTAAGATTACAATTCTCATTGTTTGAAAGGTAATGGAATCAGCTTCCATCTTTGAGTATCCGATTGAGGTGAATCTTGGATGAGATTTTCAGATTCGTTGGCCAGTTCTCTTTCGGGAACTGCTGGATTATCAGACTCTGCGGCTGCTAAGTCGGATTCAATAGGATCTTCCCAAGTTTTTGATTCAGCTTTTATGCATGAGCCTTGTTCGGTCGATTCCTCAAAATGTTCTTTGGAGAGTTGTCGACTTTCTGCCACCTTCTCAAAATCTTCCAGATTGACTGCCTTTTCTAAAGCTTCGGGTCTTAAGACTTCTTTCTTCAAGATTTCTGGCCATTCTATATATGCCGATGAACTGTAATTTTCATCGTCGTCTTCAGATTCCTTGACGTCTTCTAAGCATAGAGAATCGATGGGTTTCCAGCGGGATAATTTTGCCTTTTCACCGCTCTGTAGATAATCCTTTGTTGATGTATCCACAATTTCAACAGGTACAACTTTCTCTTTGCTTGACGATTCATTAGCTTCTGTATAAACATTGATTATGCCACTGGTAGCCTCTTTAGGTCGATTAGGATCAGCTTCAACTACATTGAGGTGAGCTGAGTCATCATGGCACAGTTCTTTCTTATCCAGAGCTTCTACACTGACCACTGGTTCTTTCGAATATTTGCCTTCCGATTTATCAATAACCGAAACTTCGGAGATTTCAATCTTTGGAGTCCCGATATCTTTGTTAGACTCTTCGTCTTCAATGACAAAAGTGGTTTCTAAAATTGAAGAATCTTCTTGATTCTCATCAATAGCCTCAGGAATGTCGGCATTCTCAGTTAAGAGATTTTTGATAAGTGATTCCTGGCGTGGGGGTTTCGGTTGTAAGAGAGGGAAGTTTTGATTTTCATTTAAATAGGAATACTTGAGTCTACCTCCAACTCTTAGAAGTCCTTGAGTGTCTAAAAAGGGATTTAGAGAAGTTAGCTTGTTGGACAGAGGTAGTTGTTTGTTTGACTTCAGTAATTTTATTTCCGTGCAGAATTCAACTTGCTGGATTGATTTGACTAAGACTTGAATTGCCTTTGTTAATTCTCTTGTTGTCAAAGGTCCTTTCTGACGAATTGGATCAAAGAGGAGGCAATTGTAGTAGAATCTCCAACACCAAGCTGTTATTCGGATCAATTTGGTCATTGTGGAATACCTTTCAATGAATTCTAGATTTAACATAGTTTCTGAATTTTGAATTAAGGTTGTTTGATCCAACACTTGACCCTCACCGACTTCTTCTTGAATGATATTGAGATTTACTTGGGTTGGTGAAGAAGGAATATATCGAACATTATTTTCTTGAAGCCAAATAGGACCCCGCCACCAAATTCTATGATTGACCAAGTCTTGAGGCATGATTCCTTTTGATGCGCAATCAGCTGGATTATCTTGACTGGATACATGGAACCAATCAGTGATTTGAGTCAAATTTTGAATTGACGACACTCTGTTCGAAACAAAGGCCTTCCATCTGCTGGCATCTGATCTTATCCAATCTATGCAGATTTGTGAATCAGTCCATAAAAAGGTTTTGTCAGGTTGAAAAGGAAATGATTCAAGAATGACTTGATTCAGTTGAGCCAAAAGCAATGCTGCACTTAGTTCAAGTCTTGGAATTGTAATGGTCTTTAATGGTGCAACCTTAGTTTTTGAGGTTATCAGATTGATTTTGATCTTTTGAATTTTGAATCTAGTTTTCAAGTAAAAAACTGCTGAATAAGCATTAAGGGATGCATCACAAAATCCATGTAGTTGTAATTCTTCTATTTCAGAAGATGAACTGTTCAGGTATCTTGGTATTTTGATTTCCTTTAGGCACGATAGTTGAGTTTGGAATTTATTCCAATTTGACTTTATATCTGATTCAATTGGTTCATCCCATGAAGTTTTCTCAGCAGGAAGTTGACGTTTTCGCCTATAATAGGGTGGTGGCTTTATCTTAGGAATAATCGAAGTTTCTTTCTTAGATGAGAGTGGTTCACTTGACTGAGAAGCGAGAGGTTGTTCTGGAGTGGATGGTTGACTTGATTCAGAAGGAAGTAATTGGTTTTGTTTAGAAGTAATTTGTGGAGTTAACTTGGAGATACGTGACTTTTTAGATTTACTTGGAATTTCTTCAGATTTACTTGGATTATCTTCGGATCTACTTAGATTTTCTTCAGATTTACTTGAATTATCTTCAGATTCTTCTATAGAGGAGCATGAAAAATTGGAGTTCTGAGACATCTGTGGCTCTGTATAATCCCCAGAACATCGGCAACTCTCTGAACCTCTGGTGGGAGATGTAGGGGACTTGGGCCCACTTTGGGCCTTGAAATCTTCAACAGAAGCCAATGAGAGAGTGTAACTCTGCTCTGGGCTCATCGGGTAGGATGGCAGATTATCAACTCGGTTCTGGCTCTCTATAGAGTCTTCTTCTATAGGAATTGGAATCTGCTTGAGCACCCAGGGCTTGATGGCATTTCGACCAAAGGGGACATGGCCTCTTTCAGGCTGTGAACTGATACTTGTAAGGGGGTTGGAGAGTTGTGTTTGGAGCTCTGTAGGCTCAAAGTTAGAGACGGTGACCCTTGAACAGAGTCTGGTAGACTTGGAGAGGTCTGAATGGACCCCGGCAGACTTGGAAAGTTCTGAGTGAACTCCTTTAGACTTGGAGAGTTCTGAATGGACTCTTTTAGACTTGGAGATGGGGCATTCTTTATACCCAACTGGGCCTTAGAAATTGGGACATCTTCAAGTTCCCAGAATTTTTCTTATGCTGGAATCAAGTTCAGTGGTACAGTGATTGATTACCGAAGTATTCGACTTAATAGTTGAATGGATTCTCCCAGAAACAAGCCAACCTAACTTGGTATTAAGTGCTATCGGATGGTGCTTTAAATCTGTTTTATGACCTATAATGAATTCTACAAAGGTATCTGCACCCAAAATTAGGTCTATGGGCTTGGTGACATAGAATTCTGGGTCTGCCAAGAGCAAATTTTCTAAATGAGGAAAGTCTGCTGACTGAATTTGGAAGTTTGGAAGGTCTGCAGTTACCCTCCCAACCACAAATGCTCTGGCAGAAAATAATTGATCATTATGATGTGGGGTGAACTCTATTTCAACCTGCGATGTTGTCCTGTTGACAACAATGTCACCTACACCTTTTAGTGTATAAGAATTTTTTCCTTTTTTCAAGTCCCAACTTGTGGCAACATTGTTCTGAAATTAGGCTTATTTGGGACCCATTGTCCACTAATGCTCTACATAGCACAAATGAGCCATCCTTCGCCTTGACTTTAATAAGGGCTATTGACAGTAGAATATTTGTTTCCGTTTCCAAAGGCATCACATTACAGATGGTATTTGTTGAAATCAACATCTCTTGAGAGGTTGTTGGTTGTGAAATGGATGGTTCAGAGTTGTATTGATGCAGAAGAGTATGATGGTTCTGCTTGCAGTTTTTACATCTTGATGTGATGAGACATTTGGATATCTCATGATTTGCTCTAAGGCAATTTTGACAAAGTTTATGTTTTTTAACTAATTCCCATTTTTTAGGCAAGGGAAGATTTATGAATCTATGGCAGTCATTTAGTTTATGAATTTGATGACATAAAATACAATTTTGACCTTTGTTGACATAAAGGCCGTGAGCCATCATATTTTTGCTAGAGGTTTTTTGTTCCTGGAACAAAGGAATTCTCATACCTTGCAGGCTTCTAGCATGTTTTTCTAAAAAATTCACAAAGTTTTCAAATGTTGGATATTCTTCATTTTGAAGAGTTAATTCCCATTCTTTCCTGAGGGCTTCACCGATTCTTTTTTCAAAAAAATTGATCAGGATTAGATCTGTTAATGTGTTTTTCTCAAGTCCTAGCACTGAGAGATTTCTAATGCCTTCATTGCAAACATCAAGGATTTCATAGAGAGAACCAGCCGAAATAGATTTTAATGGCCTTATGGAGAATATTTTGTTGATTTGTGAAAAAGCCAATTCTCTTCTGTTATTAAATCTATTGCATAAGGTATCCCATGCTTGCTGGTAGTTTTTGTCAGAAATGGGAAAACCTCGAATCAACTTTTCCGCAGGACCCTTAACAGATGCATTTAGATATTGAAATTTTTGTATTTCCGTTAGTGTTTGATTTGAATTAATGGTGGAGTTAAATATCTCTCTAAAACTAAGCCAATTGGCTGAATCACCATTGAAAATGGGTAAATTTATCTTAGGTAAATTAACATTGGATTCGGGCAGTTGTTTATCACTATGAGTATTTTCTTTGGTTTCAATCAAAGATAAAGCTTCTTCAATAGACACCAACATATTAAAAATATCCTCTTTGGCTTTTGAATAATCGTCATATTGTGTATCATCTAACTCTGATTCTAATAATGTGTTGATAACTTGATTTAGGCTAATTTTCCTTTCATTAACTTCTTGTTGGAATAGCTTTAATCTATGTATGTTTTTGGATTCTACAATAGCTTTATTCTTTGATTCCAGATCCTTTATTTCCTGAATAATAAAGTTGAATTTGTGCCGAATTTTAACTTCAGATTTGGGCATGACTTTATTTTAAGAATTTTAAGTTTTCAAATGGCTTACCTTAATTTTTTAAAGTATCCGGCTCGAGGGACCATAATGTTCGTGGCTTGAATGTTCAGTAAAAGATACTAAGAAGCACTTTGCCACTTGTCTTGAATTGTTTTATTGTCTTTGGTTTTAGAGTTATATGTAGCTACCACATGAATTTAGAATACATGAAATTGACTTAGATTTTGATACTAGTGGTAGAGAGAGAGAGAAAAGAAAAAAGCTATTAATTAACCAAACTAGAAATTTACATACATGTTGATTGCTTTAAAATTTACATATTAAAGATTTATATTGTACAATTGAATTTAGAATATTTTGGCTTAATTTTCATATATAAAATTGAATTTAAGGAAATTATTAACTATAGGATCCAACACTTAGAATTAGAAGTGGATTTTAAAAAAATATATATGATTATAAAATAATAATATTTATAATATAAGAAAGCATATCTTTAAAAATCATTGATATTTCCTCATTTTTCCATTCTGTTAATTGTAGCACATTTCTTTTGAAAAAAAAAAAACTTCTTTGAATTCTCTTATAGTAATTTTGCTCATTTTCTAACAATTCAAAGAAGCCTTTTTTATTCAAAAAGAAATGTGCTACAATTAACAGAATGGAATAAAGAGGAAATATCAATGATATTTAAATATATATATATATGCCTTTAATTAATTATATTAAAGAAAAAAAAATCCACTTCTAATTCTAAGAATAATATTTTAGACTGTCTTAGAAAACTATTATCTGCTATCTTGTTTACACACTTGATAAAAGTACTATTTAAGAACATGCAGCGATATTTTTCTCATTTGTTCTTTTGTCTGATGATGACGCTGTTACCAAAATGTCACACACTATAATTTATTTGGATTAGGTCTTATTTTTTTGTAGCTATAATCTATAATTCAAATTGTGCTTTATCACTACAGAAAGGTCATTTTTGTATGTTGGAATTATAATAACTCAAAATGAGAAACTTATAACAAACCAATAGATCCAGAGGAAGACTTGTGCCGTCACACAGGTTTCATATAATATATAGTTGTCTCTGGTCAATATTGCTCCTCAAGAAACATTATTATAATTTTTGTATTTTAATTGATAAGAATCTTATTATAACCCAATAACTGCACAATCAGGTTATAACAAGTTTGAAGTTTTACCTTGTTATAACTTTTGTGGCCTCAACATTGTAACATTGTTAACAGTCACATTTTATTTAGAAAAACAAAAATTTGAGATATTTAAAAATTTAAATATTTTAAAAATAATATATTGGAATTATCTCAATGATTTATATTTCATCATATTTGACCAAATAAATTCCATTTTGATCCTACACCTACAGCCTATTAAATAACAAATGTTAATTTGACACTTGCAATAATTTTACAGATTTTTTAAAATCAAATTTCAAGGACAAAAGATAATTCTTGTTTATATACAAATATATTTCTAAATACATAAAATGTTGGCACAATGTGTTCAAAATTGTTACAAGGTATCGGGAATATCGGTTCCCAAGGGATATATTTTTTGATAAGGTACAACTAAGATACAAGGTCTTCTTATCTCCACTCAATCAGGGTATCAAGCTTGAGACTTTTGATGATGCTTGCTGGGGATGAGTAGAACTCATCAATGGATGAGTCAATGATGTGTTTTGAGGTTGCAGGTTGACACTTAGTAGATAGTGACCTTGCAGCCATTCTGTCATTGTCCGTAGATGACACAAGGTAAAAAGAAAAATCTAAATAAATAAATAGAGATAAATAGTGACAATTTTATTTAGTCTTATTACCTTGTATATATTTTTGTTTACTCTTTGACAATTTAGTCCTAAGCAAGTAGTCACCTGTATAAACAATGGGGTGTAATAAAGAGAAAATTATAAAAGAAAACTAGCGGACGTACCCGGCTTTGCCCGGGTTTTACCCGAGTAAAGGTTTGTCTAACGAACATTTGTTAAAACAATTCTATATAAACTTATAAAAAAAAAAAAAAAAGATATATTTTGATAATTTGAAACTCGTAAATTTGAATCTCTCGATAAAGTGATAATTTTTTCCCAGTCCCTGTGTGCCGTGTCATCCTGAATTTTGTCTTTCCTAATTTTCTACATTACAAAATTATTGTTTTATCTAGTGAACATTTTTTCCCGGTCCCTTGAAAAATACTAGATAAATTGAATAAAATCATGGTCGTTTATGGAAAATGGACGAATTTCCCGGAGGTCATCTTGGGCAAGCCCCCGCGAGGCTTTTTTCTTGTCTACTTGGCACAGCTGTGTCACCAACTCTGCCCCCGCGCGCCAGGACCTCTTGACTCCTCTGCCCCTCCAATTGGTCGGTGGGTACTTGGACTGTCCATCCGGCAGGCGGACGATTACATTCTCTGGACAGGGGGTGGGGTGCGGACAATTACATTCTCTCGACAGGGGGTGGGGGGCGGACAATTACATTCTCTCGACAGGGGGTGGGGCAGACTTCCTGCCTAAGCCTATCTCCGTCGCAATGTGGCGCTGCTTGCGAGTTAAATCTACAAATCTGCAAATAACTCTAAGGATATTCAAGATATTCAAGAATTTATTTTTCAGAAACCTTCCCAGTACTATACTAAATAACTTCCCAAAGTTTCATGGCGTTCCAATGAGTGGTTTGGTCAGGCATAAAAGGACACACACACACATACATTCATTTTTATATATATATATAGATAGATAAGACCTAATCCAAATAATTTATTAGTGTGTGACGTTTCGGCAACAGCATTGTCACCATCATCAGACAAAAGTGGTATCATTTATTCTTTTGTCTGATGATGGTGACAATGCTGTTGTCGAAACGTCACACACTAATAAATTATTTGGATTAGGTCTTAATTTCTTTTATTATAATCTATAATCCAAATTGTACTTTATCAAAGAGAAAATTAATTTTATCTTTTCTTTATTTTATAAATTTTTAAAATTCATTTCTCCCCATTGCATTTATTCACTTAGATTAAACTACTACAGTAGAACCTCCCTTTAGCAGACACCCCGCTAGCTCTCTACAAAGGACAGTTTTCATTTGCAAAATTACCATTATTACAATTTGGTAACTCTCCGGTAAGAGGAAATCTCTCTCCCTAAAGGACAGTTTGGCTCTGCAATTAGGTGTCCTTTAAAGGGAGGTTCTACTGTATTTGTAATTTTTCCTTTGTTCACACAAAAATGTATTAATGCAATTTTATCCATCACTAAAAGTTGATCATGAAACAGAAAAAAGTCCCAATGGTATCAATCCACATTTATTAATTAAAATATAGTTTTTTCTAAAAATAACATTTTAATTATATTTCTGTCATCATAGAAAAATGTCCACTAGCAGTGAATGTGTTGTGATGAAATCATTTAACCTACTTTAATTCAACCGAAAGCTCTTATCGCTTGGGGTATCAACACAAGGTAATAAGACCAAATCCAAATAAATAAATAGTGTGTGACGTTTCGGTAACAGCGTTGTTACCGAAATGTCACACACTATTTATTTATTTGGATCTGGTCTTATTACCTTGTGTTTATAATCTATAATCCAAATTGTGCCTTACCCCCTTGGGGTATCAAATTAAAAAGGTTAGAATGTATTTAGGCTTTTTTTTTTAAGAAAAAGGCATCTCCTTATCGTGCAACTGAAAGTTGCTGATGGCTTGAGCCATTTATCGGAATAAACATCAACTATTCTCGTTGATTTTTAATTATTCCAGAATTGGCCAAATACCCATTCTTGATTAATTAAGAAAAGCTAACCACGGACGCGTTTCGGGCTGTTGGCCCTCATTAGGCTGTTGCCAGAACATCAATATTTCATTTGGTACTAGCCGAATGACCCGGGGAACACCCGGGTTTTACCCAATTAATGTTTTTATTCAAATACTATTCATTACAATTATAAATTGTGGATGTCATTCATGTGAAATGTCCTACTCCAAACTTTGTGTTTTTTAAAATATAAAAATGTAAATTTTCACAACGAATTTGAAAATTCTATTAATTTGATTTTCAAATACTATTCATTACAATTATAAATTGGCGCCGTGGATGTCACTCTTGTGAAACAGTCTCACAATTATTTTTAACTTTATTAAGGTATTAAGAACTGTCATTCTAGACCAGTTTGTATAATGTGCTAGTAAAATATATATTTTTATAATTTAATATTTAGATAAGGAGTTTAAAAGGCATTTTTATATTCTATATATTTGCCCTATTAACAAAAATGCAGACGACAGCCACTGCCCAATAAGCATCTGCAGCAGCATAAACACATGGAACCTAAACAATGGGAGAGAGGTAAGGAGAAAGGTAATTTCTACAAAAAAAAAAAAAAAAAAAACAATGAAACTACCTTCTAGATTTACCATGATTTGAAAAAAGTTTCTTTACCAAAACATATGATTAGCCAAGAAATTTCACATTTACCAAAAGTCCAAGAAAAATATTATTATTGCTATTAAAAAAAAAAAATCTGCTGTAAAAAAAAAAATCATATAAATCACAAGATACTTTGTCATGATGTCATATAGAGACCATCAGAAACAAGCCTTATTCATCTGCAGCCATCAAGTGTGTGTGTGTTTTTTTTTTTTTTTAATTAGGGGATAAAGAAAATTACAAAGCATCTTATTCCGGAAAATTTACATTGTGTGGATTGATGAATTGCACAACATTGACTGTATAAACGCTAAAATAAGAAAAATATTTTTGTAATATTGAAAATGTATAAATATATTTTGCATATTTTTAATATCTTTAAAATATTCATTTTACAATTTATAAAAAGTTTTCTACACTATAAGATAGTGAAAAAAACAAGTACCTCGGAAGCAGTTTCAGAAACTAGGGTCATTTTGGAACTTTAGGTGCTGTATTATCAATATAAAGATGAATCCAAAATAAATCAAAAGTTAATTTTAAAATCAAAAGAAAACTAGCCGCTCTTACTTCCGCCAGAAACCTAAGTTGCAAAACTTTTTCATTTATTTTTTATATTCTTAGAATTGTCTCATAAAATAAATCTATAACAATAAAATTCAACATATTGTGGAAATTTTCTTTTGAAAATTGAAAATATACATACATTCTTAATATATATAAATAAAATATATATTGATTTTTAAATGTTGCAATTTAATTTCGTAATGCTTTCTTAGTGTTACACCTATATTACATCATAAAATTACATCTAACATCGCGTGTGTATTTCAATTAAGTTTTATTTAAAAAGGTTTAAAAATTGTTATTTAATATAAGGAGGGGGTGGGGGGGGGCTTTTTTTTTTCAATAAAATTACAAAAATTAGTAATCAGTAAAAATGTTAGAGAGAGAGAGAGAGTTTTATTTCAAATTTTGAAAAGTTGCAATTGAAGTTAAGAATATATAATTTGTGCGGGTGTCTGCAATGACATTTTCATACACAAAAAAAATCTGATATATATATTTTAAATACATTTCTAATATGTTATTTCACCTCCGAATTTCCCTATCGCTATGTACAACAAATAATGAAGCTTTCTTGCGGAGAGTAGTCAATTAAATATTTAAAATATTTCTGCAATTTCCAACACAATGGAATACATATATATCTTCTATCTATATATATTCTATCTGTATATGTATATAAAAATGAATGTTTTTATGTATGTCCATATACAAATTCGCAGTAGTTCATTAATTCAAACCAAAATTTCCATACATAGGTAAAAAATTACGGGGAAAACGATAGGCTATTTTAAAAAATATATAAATCATTATTAAAACTATATATTTCTAGTCAGAAAATGATGATGACGATATTGCTGTATCATATTTGATTATCAGATACAAAATTATATCGGGGAAAATTCCGGGTGAAACCAGTTCATTATTTTGTACGCAGGAACAAAATTCTAACAGAAAAACATTCATTCGAGCAGAAAACAAAAGCCAGATCATCTTTCTATAAAAATATCGCTTCTCAGACACAAAGTTTGGAGCGGGACGTTTCACAAGAGTGACATCCACGGCGCCAATTAATAATTGTAACGAATAGCATTTGAATAAAAACATTTAATCGGGTAAAACCCGGGCGTTGCCCGGGTCATTCGGCTAGTTATATATATATATATTAAAAAATAATATATACATGAGCTTTTTATTAAAAAGGGGTTCGACTCCAGTAAATCAAAACAAACAATCACGCTCGGTTGCTTCTGCTTTTCCTCTTTTTATTTTCTTTGAGAAACGTATTTTATTTTCTTTAACTATCAGAATCAAAATATATATGGCTGAAGTGGTTAATAATTGCATATTTTGCAATATTGTACAAGGCAAGGGGCCTTCAACTACCTTTTTATATGAGGACGATACTTTTGTTGCATTTAACGATATTAAGCCAGCAGCGCCCCATCACTACTTAATTATTCCAAGAAAGCATATACAAAACATTAACTGTTTAAAAGAAACAGACATTGAAATGGTGAACAAGATGATGTCTATTGGAAATCAAATTCTTGAAAAAGAAAATATTAGAAAAACTGATGATATTTTGCAAGGATTTCACATTCCACCGTTCACATCAATTTCACATTTACATCTTCACATAATTGCACCTCGGAGAAATATGTCCTGCCTACAAAGCCTTATTTTCAGACCAGATTCCTATTGGTTTATTACAGCGCAGACTCTTCTTAAAAAGCTCAAATAACAGAACTCTCCAAGTAAGATGGTGATTATTTAATCAATATTATAACAAGTGATATATTTATATATAAAGGTTTTTTTTTTCAATTCTATTATTATTTTATCATAACAAGTGAAATATATAATTATATTGCAATTATGAATACTTTTAAATATATAAATATGTAACATTTTCTCTCTATATATAAAAAGGTAAATAAAAATTGTAATAACTCAATTCTTTTGTATTCTTCAATTTACTGGGTTCCAAGTAGTTCCCTTGTGCTCACCAAGACATTGACCAATGCAAGCCCTAGTTAAGCTACCTATTGAATGGCAGAATTGAGGTGTTCATTCAGAACCTTGAAGACAAACTGGTATTTTGGTCAGGAATAGGACATTGAATCAATTTAGCAATACCATTAATTACAAAGTTTTATTTACAAGATTACACAAATTCATCTTCTTTTGGTATCACATTGCTGATTAGTTGTTGTATCAATTAGCTACAAGACCTAATTGAAATAAATGAATAATGTGTTAATTAATTATTTACACTATTAATTTATTTGGATTAAGTCTCATTTATTCTTGTAGCTATAATCCAAATTGTGCACTGGATGGATTGCACAATTCTGTGCCGCCATTAAAAGTAAGTGCGACCACCAGCAGCCATGTTGGAATCTGCAGCCAAGGTACCGACAGCAGATTCTCTGAATGTCGCCCTGGGAAGAACACTGGTGAGATGTGGCGGAAAGTTAGCTCAGTGGAATTGTCAATCCTGGGTATTAATTAAACAAGAGCTTTCTGGAGAGCTTCTTTATTAACATTATATAAAAGGGCGTACCTGGATCTGTAAAGAAAGAAAAAAAACAATTTGTTTCTTAAAATATTTCGAGAGATTGCTCCCTCTTTATCAATTTATTGCACAGTGAATTTAATTTACAAATTATTGTACATCATATGGAAACAAATTTGTCATTGGTCAAAAATAATTATTGATAATGATAAAAAAAAAAAAATTAATAATAATAATAAAATATTTTGAAAAGATTAGAAGATTATTTTGAAGAGATTACGTTTATAAAGAAGCTCATCTCCAGAAACACTTGTAGCATTATTTAATTAGCAGAATTGTATCTGAAAGATAAATCAACTTTAGAAGTGGGCAAAGACAACAGAAACAGAGCATTTAAAATTATGTATATTTAAAATAACACTTTCAGAAGAGGTAATTTCTACCAAGATAAAAAATGATTTATAGAATTGAGAGAGAGGCTGCCTGTCAGTTTCAAAGAAAATAAGTTTTGTTGTTTGAAAAGTGGCCACTTTTAAGGGGAAGCCTCTTCAGGAAGACCACACTCCTGATGGCAAATACTCCTACCAAACAAGAAATATGGAGATGACAGCGGAAGGGTTAGCATGGCCAGGTTAAATGGGAGATAAGTATAGTCACCACGTATATTGTTTCCTACTTTGTGAATTGCTGAAGGACACCAATCAGTGATTCCATTGGGAGCTGTTGCCACGTTAGTCACCAGAATTTGGTCAAATATTCCGAGGATCCAGGGCTTGGACCCCCCAATTATTTGGTACAATTTGGATATTAGATTAGAAACACAAAGTAATTGGTTTATTTGGGTCTTATTACTTTGTGTTTGTAGCCCTCGAAGTTTAGCATGATGTTGATATCTCTCAGCTGGTACTTCCTGCAGCATTGTTTGACAACAAGTCTTCAAAATTCTACCACCTACAGTGGTGTGTGGGGGCAGAAATCCATTGATCACCAGGAGAGAGGATGGTATTCTTGTATTAAAATACAGTTCGGCTTATTATAACGGTGGTGATAAACAATGAGCCACAACACCAGTAAATACAGACAACAAACCAACAACCAGTACACCATGGTGTCAGGCTATGGCACTCATCAGTACAAGGGCGGCTTCGATTTCATAACATCGCATAAAGAGGAGTTTTGATATCGGTCAAATTAGAAAAATTATTCACACACATACAAAAACCATTATTAGGGATCAAGCCCCATACAGGATTCTCCCAGTATAGCGATGGTTTTAATTGAATCAAGTACTATATACAATTCAACACATAAAACAAGTACTATATACAATTCAACACATAAAACAAGTACTATATACAATTCAACACATAAAACAAGTACTATATACAATTCAACACATAAAACAAGTACTATATACAATTCAACAGATAAAACAAGTACTATATACAATTCAACACATAAAACAAGTACTATATACAATTCAACACATAAAACAAGTACTATATACAATTCAACACATAAAACAAGTACTATATACAATTCAACACATAAAACAAGTACTATATACAATTCAACACATAAAACAAGTACTATATACAATTCAACAGATAAAACAAGTACTATATACAATTCAACACATAAAACAAGTACTATATACAATTCAACACATAAAACAAGTACTATATACAATTCAACACATAAAACAAGTACTATATACAATTCAACAGATAAAACAAGTACTATATACAATTCAACACATAAAACAAGTACTATATACAATTCAACACATAAAACAAGTACTATATACAATTCAACAGATAAAACAAGTACTATATACAATTCAACACATAAAACAAGTACTATATACAATTCAACACATAAAACAAGTACTATATACAATTGAACACATAAAACAAGTACTATATACAATTCAACACATAAAACAAGTACTATATACAATTGAACACATAAAACAAGTACTATATACAATTGAACACATAAAACAAGTACTATATACAATTCAACACATAAAACAAGTACTATATACAATTCAACACATAAAACAAGTACTATATACAATTCAACACATAAAACAAGTACTATATACAATTGAACACATAAAACAAGTACTATATACAATTCAACACATAAAACAAGTACTATATACAATTCAACACATAAAACAAGTACTATATACAATTGAACACATAAAACAAGTACTATATACAATTGAACACATAAAACAAGTACTATATACAATTCAACACATAAAACAAGTACTATATACAATTCAACAGATAAAACAAGTACTATATACAATTCAACACATAAAACAAGTACTATATACAATTCAACAGATAAAACAAGTACTATATACAATTCAACACATAAAACAAGTACTATATACAATTCAACACATAAAACAAGTACTATATACAATTGAACACATAAAACAAGTACTATATACAATTCAACACGAGGCCAAATAAAGGAAAACTATTCACACATGTTTCTCATCCTTCTCACAACATGTGTCAACTTCTCTCTGACAGCAGAGTGATAAATGATTCGTATTGTTACAAAGTAATTTCTTCATCCAGATGATTGCAGTGAGTTAGTTCCCTGCACACTACACATATGAGATTTTTAAGTTCATAGTTTTATATGGTCTTCAATAAAAAATGTAAACAAGATTCTTAATTGCGCAATGCATCGTTTGACTGGAAGTGGGAAGTCACTAGTTAGTTAAAATTCTGTCATGGGAGCCAAACCTAATTTTTTGTGATGCAGGTAAAATTTTGAATTTACAATTCCAATGTGGTCACTTGTATATTGGTCAATTGATCTCCCGACAATCAAGGAAATTTCTCTTTGTAAAACCCTGTAAACATTACAAAATTTGAGTCATGAAAACCCAGTGATGTTTAAGATATTGGTTAAAGTTCCAGTGAATCCTATGTCTTGTTCCAACGATGTTTCCCAGAGATAAACATATTGCTGGTAATCTAGTTTCATCCATCTTTAGGATTTTAAGCCAGTACTTTAAAGACAACGCTGTTAGACCCAGTGAGACTCTTCTGTTTCAGCTCTAAGAATGTAGCCAGGGGTGTATTTTGGCAGCTTCAGGTACCGGCGTATAAAAATGTCTTGGATTTTATCTGCCGTTGTATTCTGATTGTCTGCCCATATCGGCGCAGCATAAAGCAAGGTCGATAATACAATTGTGTCCAAGAGTTTCATTGATGGGTGAAATGAATTCATCTTAGATTTGCTTAGAACTGACCATACGGCACTAATTGCTGCAAGAGTACGGAGTTGAATGGAATTGTAGCGGTGAGTGGATAGCCAAGATATTTCAATGTCACGTTGACCCCATTTGTCCAATTGTGGCAGTCGACCTCCATTCTGGAACACCATTGTCTTAGATTTATTTTCATTCAATGTTAGATAGTTCTTATTGAAGTATTTTCTTAGCAAATTGATCTTTATTTTGAGATTAATCTTTGAGTCGAGTATCAGTACAATGTCATACATGAGACAAGTTTGGCAAGTAAATACAGGCTGGTAATCTCAATCATTAAAATCTTCAATTAGATCATTTATGAAGAGTATAAAGATATGGCCACAGAGGTTCTCCTTGGACAACTCCCAATCTTATTTTAATGAATTCTGTAAATTAATTTTTCCATCGTACCACTCCAGTCATGTTTTCATAATAATTTTCTATTAAGTTAACAAAGCGGAAGTTTAAGCCCATATCCACCAACTTTTTCCACAGAACTTGCGGAACGTGTCAAAGACCTTTTTCAAATTGATAAAAAAAAAAGTATAAAATGTTCTTCTTTTGTGTCAGTGTTAGCAGGTTTAGTGAAATCAGGGTAAATATATGATCCTGGCAGGAATGTTCTGAAGCCGGCTTGGTTTTCTTGGACAATACTTCGATCCAGTTACTTGGTCTTAGGATAGGTTCTTGAGCTTCTCTACGAGCACGACCTCCAAGATCTTGTCTAATTTAGACTAAAAGGATAAGTAAAAAAAAAAAAAGGATAGGTGCTGAAAGCAAGATTGCTTAAGAAGGCTATACCTTGATAATTAGCAGGGTTTTTAAAATGGGATCAATAATTGCTTTACACCATGTTGACGGAAAGAGGCCAGTTTTTAAAACTCTATTATATATATCTTTTAACAGGATTATGTGTTCCAATGGTAAGGCCTTTATTGCCTCATTAAGGATGTCGTCTATGCCTTAAATGGGAAATCTCTCTAGTTAATTCTGCCAATGATATTTTGTCATTTAGCTCACTGTCTGAGCAAGATAAAGGGAATTCATAGTTCAACTACATTCAGAGTGGAATGCCATCAAAAATACAGAAAACTAAATATTTTCAGAATTTACCTTCTGAACCCATGCACATCTTTTCCCAACTGGACAAAACACCGGGGAAATATTTCAATTTCAGGAATCTCAAATCCTCTTGGATTCTCTCTTTTTTTTTTAAATGGATGTCATCATTTCAAATCTTCCTAATTTTAAGTGTTTTCAAAATTTTAGATGAACTGTTTTAAATTTTAAAAAATATATCTCCCATTTCTGTCCTTATGTGTGTGACATAATTCCTGGAACATTTGGAATAACATTACAGAACCTACACAACCTATAGAAACTAATTAAGAAAGCCCCCAGATGAAAAATATTATTTTGAATTAACAACCATAATGACAATTTGGATTAGAAACATAAGGTAATAAGACCAAATCTAATTTAATAAATTGTGTGCGATGTTTTGGTAATAATGTTTCAGTACTTTTTGTCTGATGATGGTAACAACATTGTCACTGAAACGTCATACCCAATTTATCAGGTCTTGTTACCTTACTCTTCTAATCTATGATCTAAATTTTACCTTAAAATAATAAATAAAATACAATGTAAAAACATTCTCAACTTCAAAGAATAGAATATGTACAACATCAAAGAGAATGAGAACATGGCAGTTCCTAGTTGCTCTGACAATGTCTGATAAGAAGAAACGGAGTAAACCATTTGTTACATTTATTGACATCTTTCTGTACATAATCTGAGGGTCTTAGATGAACACAAGTCTTAGATGAACACAATTGGGATATTTTAAACACAATATATGACAACTTACATATAAATTACAATTATGAAATATTCAGCTGCTGCATGTTTAGCACATATTTACATTTTAAATGAAGGTTACTGTTTCATTTCTGCTGCACTAAAATCAAATCCAGGGTGATCAATTTGATATTTTTCCAACTGTAGTTTATTCTTCATCTGTTCATAAGTCCATGGATCTACTTCATATTTTTCCAACAAAAGTTTTTTCCATACTTTGCCTGGTTCAGCCTTAACAAGCATTATAAAAATGCGGCTTTTATCTTCTAAAGTCCAAGTGCTTTCATCACTAACAATCGGCTGGAATAGTTCACCTTCTATTATTATTTTACCTTTGAAGTAAACTTTAAGAAGTTTGTTTTTTATATTAACGTTAATATCGCGGGCTTTGGATTCTGGTTCAATACAAACTTCGAGGTAAACTTCTTGGTAAGTTTGCCACCAGTCACCCCAATCAAAATGGGATCGAATTGTGCCACTTTTCTCATCAAAGTGTGATAAAGCCATTTGTTTACAACACTTAAAGCCAACAAATTACCATAGATCAAGGCTTGCTCAAAAACTTTGTTTACGGTTTCTAGAAACAAAGAACAGAGTAGCTTTTTAAATACAATATTTGTCATTGAAAAAATAATAGATATTTTTAACCCAGGTTCCTGGAGCGCAGAACGCCAACTACCCGAAGAAAAAATAATTGTTCCTTATTTCATTATAAAATAAAATATTTGTAAGAATATTGATATGTGTGTATTATTTATAAAAATTATTTAAATAATTTTATTTTTCTATATTTACATCTGGTGTTGTGTTCATTAATGTTATTGTTTTCTATTCTTTTTCTGCTGGATTTTGAATTTATTTGAGACTCGAATATTTTTATTCGAGAATTCTGTTTAACATTAACAAAAATTCCCTGAATCATCAAGAGAGATATTTCTAACAAAGGTTCCTGGAGCGCAGAATGCCAACTACTCATCTTACTATACAAAATAAGAAAGCTGTAAAATTTATTTTCATGTTACACAGAACTCTCGATACATATTGATTCATCAATTATATATATAGACCATAAAATATTTACACACCTTACAAGAGTTGTGAACTCATACTACCTTGAGTGTTCAGAATTTGCAATAGAAAATGCAAACTTTG